>ML664199.1:22923614-23067089 GCA_007570785.1 Antilocapra americana
TCTTGAGCCTACTTTTTTGTGTTTGGGGTAGAATCAAGCCCCAGGCCCTCACCCCCTCCCCATCAGACTTTTTAGCCATGCATGATTCATACCATGTATTCCAACAGACAGAAGCAAACTATATTACCTTTTAAAACAACATCTTTCAGAAACATTTTTATAAACATACAAATCTAAATCTCATAAGAAGGTCCCCACTATAAAAGTTGGCTTGAATCAATAACTGGACAGTGATAGTGATAGTGATGGTGGTGGGGGGGGTATCTTTGAATTTTAGCAACAATGCTGTGCATTTTTCTCTGAATCTAGGAGAAAAACAAGTAGAAATTATATATGTAATGTAACATGCATAAAAATATACCATGTTTTTAAATACATATATAAATTTATATATAAACATTTCTAAATTTATATATAAATATTTATTTATATATTTATATATTTTTATATGTATATAAAAATATACCATTTTTAAAAACACATGCATATATAATATGCATGAGGATACCACTACAGTAACTCTGAACTGAGTCCTTTCTGGTCTGGTCTCTGCTAAAGACACATGTCATGGAGTAAGTAAATTCAAAGTCCTCTAAATGAGGCCATGAGGGTGAATGCCCAGCAATAAAATGGGCCCTGAACAGACCTATGCAGTCACCAGTCACGGAGCCACACAAGGCCCTGGGGACGAGACTGACAGGGAGGAGCTGCTGTCAGCCTCATGCCCTCCGTAAGGAGAAAAAGAAAGGGGGGAAGGAAAAGAGTCACTGGGGCTGAATGACCTGGGGGAGCCAGGTGCCAAGTGAGTAATGGGATACATATATGCAGATGCCAAGGTATTTGGGAAGTAACTCCTTTCAGTACTTAAAACATAAGGGTAATTTCCAGCAACTCTCATCTCTACACACATGGACATTTGTAGAAGAAAATAATGCTCAACTTACAAATACCCTGCGGGGCATATTCTGCACTCATCCCAGGCGTGGGGATTAGAGCTCCGTGTGCAGAACGAGGGGAGGAGAGGCCCCTCCAGTGCAGAAGTTTATCTGTGAAAGAAACCCAAAATCAAGCATGAAAGCTATAAACAATATGCATTGTAAACCACAGGATATCACATTTCAGTTCCATTAAAATAGATTAACATCATTACAACAGCCTTGCAGATAGTGAACAGGCCCAAGGCCTGTATCAAATGAACAGTGGTGACTTCTTTCCCACAGTTCTGTTCTTAATTTTGGTCTTTTTTGACAAAAGGAAAGGGAGTTGATGTTTTAGGTATTGGGGTAGGAGGAGGAGTGCTCTTTGATTCATCTGTTAGTCTGATTATTGTCTTATAAGAGATGTGTGAACAGCAAAAGGAAATTGCTAGTATGATTGGCAGGCTGGTAATGTGGGGAGGTTATCTGCAAGGCTGGTTTACATGCATACATTTACTTTACTTACAATCAAGCTCAAGCAAAAAACAATATGGTAACAGAAAATGAGTGGATTTGTGACTCTTTCCTTCTGGAATAGAGTTCCACTCTTCCTTCCCTGTCCTACTCTTCCCCTGCTGTATTTAGCACCTTCAATGATAGAGAGACCGTGGCCATCTCAGGACTTGGAATTCTATCCTTAGAGTACCCCATTTAGACATCTTCTTATAGCACAAACCAACATAAAGACTAGACTTCTGAGATTAAGGTAATTTGGCCAAATCCTCACCTTAAGGATAAGGTATCCTGCCACTCAGTGAATGGGAGAGAACCAGCATTCCAAAAACAGCAGCACCCAGAAAAAGTGGCCCACCTTCTTTATTTCACTGCACTGGGCTGCACCCTGGTGAGGAAAAATGACTGCTCACACTAATAAACATAAATCTAGCCATAAATCAAGCATTTCTAGCACTGAGATTTTTGTGAGAAAGGAAACATTGGGTTTGTGCAACCTGGGGATTGTATGGTTTATATGGAGAGTGCCTAGCTTTTGCAAGTCCACCTTGAGCTAACCAAGCATGGAGAGGTCAATCTTGTGACAGAGTGGAGGAGAGGGACGGAGCAGGGACACTGTGTGCTCCAGCGGCCTGGAGTTGGAGATGATCGGGGGAGGCAGCAGAGAAGAAAACTAGACTTTGATGGTGAGTAAACAGAGTATGTTTTCCATTAGCTTAATATTAAGAGCACTTAGAAGAGTTGTTATTATACTCTAGGATAGCAGGTTTCAAATGTAAAATACGTCCTGTTCTCCTATAGATCACACTGCCAAGAATAGCCAGGGCAACTGACACAAGGCTTCCTTTCATGAGGAGCCTGGTGGGTAACAATGGCGTGGTGCTCGTGGAAGCTCCTAAATCTGTTGTTACTGGGCCTGCCCAGGGAGGCTGCCTAGGACCATCTACAGAGGCAAGTAGAAAAAGCAGAAGACTGGACTTAGAACACAAGCATGTCTTCATCCAACTGCTTATATTCCATGAGTTGAGAGGGGAGGGTGAAATTAACTACAGATTTAGTCATAGCGTTTTTCAATGAGAAATCTGAGAATGCATTTTTGCACTTGTTCTTGCCTCAGCTAATGAATAAATTTGTTTGTCACCAAGACTGAAATCCGTTTCTTAGGAGACCCACACAACTGGATACTATGACCCCAACATGAGAACAACAAGGTACTTGGATGTTCACATGGGGGTAGTGTCTCGTTTCATATTCCCCGCCCCTGACTCTGGGAAGCAACCCTTTGGTGCCTTGACTAGACCTCCAGGAAGAAACCAGAGAACCGTGAACCTTGTCCAGGCCTAACCAACTGCATGCATCTCTTGTTGGCAAACTCCTCTACTAACCTACTGGCCTAGAGCAAACCAAGCTTCTAGGGGTACCAGCCTGGCCCAGTTCCCTGCAGCACTAGGCCACAGGGCAAAGTGAGGCCTCACCAAGGCAAGTCTCTGAGTACCTGGCACCATGATTTGGTTTCTGAATTGTAGAAAACCTTAGAGATCATCAAGTCTAATGCCTTCATTTTGTAGATGGGGAAACTGAGGCCTTGAGAAATGAAGTGACTGGCCCATAGCTAGACTGATGGTTAACCACAAAGTGAAGGTCAGAATTAGTCTCCTGACTGTCCATCCAGTGCTCTTTTCTGGGATATCCATCTCTCTCCTTCCCTCTTGTGGTTCCCACCATGTTCTGCACTGCCCAAGAAGTACCAGAGGGATCTCTTTCTCTTGGACCACTGGGAGGAATAACCGCTCTTGGAGGATAGTCCAGCCCAGAGGTGTTGAGTGGGCCTTTCAAACGGTCTGAATGAACTGACTTCGTTTCAAAATTAGAAAACAACACCCGATCTGCTTCCTGCGCCTCTTGGCTCACCCCCACTGTTGTCATCCTCTGCTTCCCCTGAGAATCAGCCAGTAGAAGAGAAACAAACCCGTTCCTATGAGCCAAACAAGCTCCTGACACTGTCTTCGTGAGAGAGACTCATACTTGCATTTCTCTTCCCCCACGAAGAGTGACAAACCAAAGGCAAGAGACACCCCCAGCTGATTCTGCAGTCTCTCCCGCCAAACACATCTCTAAACACGCTCTCCTTGGTAAGCAGAATCAACATCCCCACAGTAACTGGAAATGCTAAATTGTTAATAGCCTCCCTAGGGCTTAACTTTTTGCTATGATGCTTTCAATTATTTCATCACGGTTTAGGTAGAGTCGAGTCTCACAATTAATGCTTCTAAGCATCACCTTCAACCAGCAGCTCTCCCTCCCCAGGCTGCCCCTGATTGGGGCCTCTTCTCCTCCCACTCACATTTTCATTCTCCCCAGGGTATGGTGGGCTCTGCTGGCTGGCACGGAAGTGGGCCGTTTACCTGTGCTCCCTTTATTTCTTCAGTGGTCCTCTCAGGGGGGCGGTTCTCAAAGTGCAGACCCAAGCCCAGCATCAGCATCACCTGGGAGCTTGTTTGGAAACACAAAGTCCCAGGCCCTTCCTTAGACTTACTAAATCAAAAACTGGGTTGATGGCGAGGGGCAGCAGAGTGGAGTACAAAAACCTGTGTTTAGCAAGCACTCCCAGGGATTCATATGCACAATCCAGTTTCGTAAGCACTGTCTTAGGGTAAGAGGAGGCATGGAAGCTGGAAGCTTGATGTTCTCCTGGCAGAGATCCACTGGCTATGAGGTTGTCTGGAACTCACCTCCTTTAGGACCAGAGCAAGCTTGGGAAATTCCTAAGGATCCTTCCATGCGGAGTCCAAGGTTCCACTCTTCCTCATTGACCATGAACAGGCCCAGACTCAAACAGGGAATGCTCTTTGCATAACTTCCAAACCAGCTTTTGTCAGGCAGATGGTGTCCTCACTGCTTCCACAAAAGTGGAAATGTTTGTGAATGCAGCTGTGGCACACTGCATAGTGTAATACAGCCAGCACTGGACTCCTGCTTCCCTTTCTGGACTTGCAAAGATGTGGCCCTCTTCTGAATCAATCTTTTCATATGCCTTGTACTCCTCTGGTGAAAAGCACTTTAACCTGTTCTGTTGTATAAAAGTCTCTCCAGACCCAGCATTTCCATTTAGGGCCTCAGAAACGCCTTATGCATTTGTTGTTGTTGTTGTTGTTTAGTTACTAAGTCATATCTGACTCTCTGGGACTCCATGGAATGTAGCCCGCTGGGCTCCTCTGTCCGTGGGATTTCCCAGACAAGAATACTGGAGTGGGTTGCCGTTTCCTTCCCCAGGGACCTTATGCTTTATTAGGTTGCAATGGTTCCTTATGGCTGAATAACAAATAATGAATCTTATTTTTTTCAGGTCTCATTAAAAATCTGCACTGAAGTGGGAATGGTTTTGACTGAATGTTATGCATGGGTCACTTTACATTTCTATGTGCATCAGGACCAACTTTCGGCAGAGAGCGCTATCAGCCAGGTGGGACATCCCTGGAATTGAAGATCCTTAAATCAAGTTCTAGGTTTCCTCAAGAACATCTCAAAGATTTCTTTATTATTGACCTGCTATTTGTTTCCAAAACAAATCCCTGGGTATGTTATATAGCCACATCACTGTCTACCAATCAACAAGTAATCCCACTGATGTACAAATGGGTGGAAACAGCCGAGCACAAGGCAACATTTCCAAAGCACTGCATGACTGCTCCAGGTGCTGACTGTTATCAATATTTGAAAACCCAGGCCTCTCTAGAGAAGTACATACATGTATGGATGTTTGCTGTTTGCTAAAATGTATATGTGCATCTATGTATTTCTTTTCTTAAACACGCATTTCTAGATAATTTCCCTGTTTTCCTAACAAGATGAAGCATGGGAGTAGAGCTCTCCCCAAGAGGAAGGGTCACCCTGTGAAATGTGACCTCCCACTCACTCTGGGTCTTCATGCAAAGAATGGATAACAGTCCACTATGATGAGGAAGAATCTCTCTATTGGTGACAGGCCAAAATAAAGGACCCTAACTGTCCCTTCCAGCTCCAGCATTCTCAAGTCTCTTCTCCACCCCCAGCCAATAGCCAAATTACAAACTACACTTAAAATGCATCCTGAAAGTTTGTAAAGTTCCATGAATGAACCCATTCTAGTTCTAGTAATATTACTGCATTTAAATCACAAAAATAATGACAGTGCAGCTAGTCTAGGACAGAGGCTTCTTTATCTAACTAAAAGCAAATCCACTGAATGTCCTTCTATCTCCTGACCCTCTGTTTAGGACAGACGCCAGCCCCCATCTCTCAGATCCTGTGACTTGTTGGAGTATGTATATTCTAGTTTGTATAACATAATGTCACAGAGCCAACATTAGCAATACCTGTGTCTTGAGTTGTGTCAGTCTGACTGAAAATGTGCCAGCTTTATGACTGCTCACAGACTTCTTAATTAACCTTCTGATATTGCCAAAATTGCATTCCCTTTTGTTCTAGAAATGAGCATTTATGTGAGCACATCTCCCATCACTATGATTTTTCACTAGCCAAGATTTTACTAACTCATGACGCCCTGTACCATTGAAAGCAAACAAGAATTCTACAGACATCACTTGATAGAATTTCTTTGCTGAAACTTGTTCATGGTCCTTGTATTCCTAGATACTTCACTGGTGACTTTAATCTCATCAACCACTCGCTTAAAAACTCTTTTCCCCCCACCCTTTTTTAAACCAATTCTATCTCAGAGCCTTGATTATCTAAACAATATGTTATTAATTTCACCTGTTAAGAGTTCTCACCCTAGGCATCCACTCCATCAGTGGGGAGAAGAGATGACATCTTTCATGCCCCTTTATCTATAAAAATGCAAAAAATGCAAGCCACCAATCTGTCAGGCCTAAACAGAATTTTCTGCAATCTGTGTCTTTAACATAAGCAAAGCATATAATTCAAAAAAAAAAAAAATGAGCTTGCTTTTCAGAAGAATAAGTAAGCCAAAGACATTGTGTTGTTCCATCTTTGTGTTGAAATGCAGATTTCCCACGAAAAGGCAAATCCTTCATTTCAAAAGGTTGAATAGGATGGTACTTAAAAAAAGAATTCCAGCTGGTTAAATTTAGGGTGTTGAAAAAAGTTCATTCCAATAATATTCTTTGGCTCTAGGCCCAAAGTATTTTCACTTGATCATGAATTAGATAAATTTTTATTACATTTTAAGCTCTTCCCTTAGAATGGTGGAACTTCCTGAGGAGACTAGAAGGGCAGCTGCATAAAAAGACAAATCATCTTATATGAGTTTTTTTCCCCTTTGTTTAACTGTGTACCTCACTGTGCAAAATGTGTGTACCCAGTATAAATTCCATTCATTCATTCTTTGACACATTCATTCAACAACTATTTACTGAGTGCCTATAATGCCCAAAGCAATGGGCTACCTCTGTGGGCAAAACAAAGAAAACTCAGACACAGACTTCCCTATAGGAAACTCCATCTAGTAGAGAAGATCGACCTGGAAAGGAATCATTATGCTCCAAAGTAGGTACAGATAAACTGCAATGGAAAGTCAAAGGAACTTTGGAAGATAGGACAGTGGCTCTGGGGAAGGGGTAACTTAAGGACTAGACCTGGAGAATCAAGAGGAAGGACTTTGTAGGTAAAAGGAAAGGCAAGTGTGGATGCCCAGAGAGAAGCAAAGCTCAAGGTATACACAGAGCAAACAGGGCTCAACGGGTAGTATATTTAAATCAAAATATTATGGACAAATCCACTCAGTTAATAAGAGAGGATATGGTCATCTAAATAAATAAACCCTCAGGACTTTTGTGAAGGATTCAGCTTTCACAACTTCTTATTTTCAAACATCACATTTTCTTACAATAATGGTTGCAGTCATGTGGATGCTGGTGAAACTATGAGAGTTCATCTGTCCTGTTTTGTTCCTGCCCCATCCCCCCAACCTTGATTGTTTTTCCCCCTGATGAATGGTAGGTGGTCTGCCAAGGCAGAATTCATTGTGTTTTATTCCTGTGAGTCAGCCAAACAAGTGCTGATAGCCATGTTCTTCCTCACAATACCACCTCCCCGACTTAAATAATCTATTTCAGATGTATCATTGCTAGTTTCAGATGGGCTTGTACTTGCTGACACATTTTCAACAAACGACTGTGCAAGAAATGCAGAGATTTTCCTATACTGCTGTGTCTCTTCAATCATCAGCTTGACCTTCCCTCCAAATTTTCCTGCTTTCTTCTCTTCAAAGCCCTGGGGAGGGCGGGGGTAACCCTACTTCAGCTCTGAGTCATTATATGGCGGAATCTGTTTGTGTGTGGTGGGGTGTGAGGGAGAGTGTGTATGTGTGTGTACATGCATGTGTGTGTGTGTGTGCACTTGCCTCTACCCGAGATTATTTTTCAGGTTATTTGGGGGAATTGGGAAACAACTTTTAAAGAGGCCTTGCCCAGTGGGTTCCTTCATGAGAGATTCCCCTGAATCTCTCTCCAGATTCCTTTCTTCCTGTAGGATGTTAGGGGCTCATTCCTCTATAGAGACTGCTAGAACAAAATCAGGAATTTAAGTTCTTCCATCCCAACTCTGCCATTCACCAGCTATGTGACTTTGAGTAAAGTATTTCCCCTTACTGGACCTAAGTTTTCTCATCTTTAGAAAAAGAGGACTGGAGTAGATGAATGGGTGTTTTCTCCCAAGCGAGTCTTGAGTCTCCTTGGGACCAGATTAAGGGCACAGTAAGACACCTACTACGGCTCATCCTAGAAGGTGGCCAGGATGGAACTATGCCCTATTATGACCTTGCAGGATGAGGCCAGTGTGGGCTGGGTCTGGTCTCCAGGCTAATTCTTGACTCAAAGTGTAGGCCTGGTGGTGGTTTCCAATCTCCTGGGGCATGGTCTCGTATAGCTTACCTGTCTTGAGTTTCAAGCAGGAAACCTAGGTGGGTCCTAAGCCAAAGAGACTGAAGGTCAGAGAGAACCAGGAAGAAATTTCCCACAAACTCAGGCTAAATGTCAAGGGGAAAGGTCTCTGCGGCCCGTGCCAGAAGGCCAGTGGCAAAGATCGGCCTCATGCCAAAGCCTGGCACCCACTGTACATGAGGACACACACAGGACTCTGAGAGAAGCCAGAGTCCTCTCCCAGCCACCCCAACCAGAGAAGCCAGGCCCCAGAGCCCTGTGGTCCCTGCCTCGGCCAACTTGCAGGGTTCCTGGAAAGCCAAGTGTAAACTGAATTTCTGTAAACTGAATCACATTTGCTAACGGACATAATTTCAGGGATGTTTCATCACCCTTCCAGGCTCATCGAAAATTGGCAGGGCTTCTAACACTTTTACCTTTTAAGTGCTTCTTCCTCCACCCCCTCCCCAACCTCTCTGTCAAGTAGTTAATGATCTGTAAACAAACACTTTAAATTCAGTGGGGGAGCTCACTATTTAAAGGAACCCTGTGGCGAAACCTTTTGAAAAGTTAACAATCTTTCTGTAATGTGAAAAATCACCCTCTAATTTATCGGTTTCCATTGATGAGATTTAGTGTGTATTGGACTTTCTTTTAAAGTGAGACTCAACCGCAGTACCTTTGTGGTTAGAAGAAGGGGTGAGGAATGAAGAAGCTGAAGTCCCAAACACGTTTCTTTTGCCCTAATTGTCCAGCCTCATGCACATGTATTCACAGACCCCACTCATCCCAGAGAGAAAAGAAGAAAAGGCCGGAAAATCATAGCCCCAGCAGCTGGAAAGCTACACCTGCATCTCTCCAGGATTTGATGCCTGGAGGAACAAGCATTTTCACATGAGGTGCTGTGCTAAGTCACTTCGGGTGTGTCCAACTCTTTGCGACCCTATGGACTGTAGCCTGCCAGGCTCCTCTGTCCATGAAATTCTCCAGGGAAAAATACTGGAGTGGGTTGCCATGCCCTCCTCCAGGGGATCTTTCCAACCCAGGGGTTGAACCAGAATCTCTAACGTCCCCTGCACTGGCAGGTGGGTTTTTTACCACTAGCGCCACCTGGGAAGCCCTTGAGGGAAGGAAGGCATTTGGGCTGTAAAGGTGGATCCAATGAGACTGACCCTTTGCTCAGCAAACGTTAAATTCTGATAACACCAGCCAGGGCAGAGAAGGACTTCTCTATCAAAGCAAGCAGAACATGCAACTCCCAAATTCCTCTGAAGGGGCCACCCCGAGCCTCTTTTATCTATGTCAACTCACAACAAACAGAACTTATGCCTCCACATCACCATTTTCATCAGTCTCAAGAAAATGCCAGAATAAGCTGAAGAAAAGCAAGTCTGGCACTTATAGGAACACCCCTGATATTTTCAGGTGTTCTTGGGCCTTGTGGAGGAGGATGTCGGTGGGATTGTGGGCAGCGATGCTGCTGGAGGGGAGAAGCATAGTTGGTGGATATGAGCAGGCCCAGAAAGCTGGAGGATTTTCTGGTTTCATCTTCCAGGACTGAAGTGTGCCAGCTTCAAAGAAAAAGGGCACAGAAGCACAGGTGGCCCCAGGAAGGCCTGGTCAAGCCTCCGAGCCTGGCCCTTCTTAACAAAGTATGTCATGGTAGTCCAGGGGTTCAGACTCCATGCGTCCACAGAGGAGGTGTGGGTTTGATCCCTTGTTGGAGAAGTTCTGCATGTCACAAAGTGTGGCTAAAATACAGAAGGAAGTATCTTGCGGTCTCTGCGGAGGGCTTTATCTTTTCCCCAAAGCCTTCTTCTTCACATTCTGACCCCACAGGAGTCCTGTGGGGTGAGAGAAGGTGTTATCCTCACCTCTCCGGCTGATGGAAGATCCCTCAGGCATCCTGCTTCAGGCAGTGAGGGCAGGGCTGGAACTCAGAGTCCTGCCCACCGACCTGGGGACCAAGCTGTGCCCCCCCTTCACCACTCATCTCAGAGCCCTCCAGGCCGGCTGAGTGTCTGGGTGCTCATCTTAAAGCCACTTGCAGGCAGTGCCTTGCCTTCTTGGATCAGTAAAATGGGGTCTGAGCAACCAGAGAAGTGGGAGAAAGGCACACTCAAAGGGCCTAATGCTCTGTGACAACCTTGGCCAGGAGAGCCTTAGCGCCAGAATTGGCCATTCTCCAGAATTAAAACCTATTATGTCTGATGGTTAATACAGAACTGCTCAGAAATTATGAGAACTAATTTAAGGCTTCAAAGCTCTACAAACTTAAAAAAAAAATGGTCTAGCAGGTCAGGCTCTGACATTTCTTCAGGAACAAAACTAGGCTGCCCTCTCGCCTGAGGTGAGATTGACTCAAGGAGGGTTCTGGGGCTTCGAGGCCAGGCCTCGTCCCACGGCAGCAAGTCCTTGTTTCAGAAACAGGCCTCTGCCCGCCCACAGGCTCCTCCGACTTCTGCTCCCATGGGCTCAGTCCCTCAGCACCTTCCTCCTCCAAGCCCTGGCCTCAGTCCTAACCTCTCTGACAGCCCCACAGAACAAAGGAGAGGCAGACACAGCCTATCGACTGGAGGCCTGTTTTCTTGGCCTCAGAGTTCATTTTCCTGGCTTTTTACCCAATTTCAAATCCTGCATTTATCCCACTGACCAACCTGGAAAGAATTTCCTGAATAAAAAAAGATGCCCACGTGTATGATCTGCAGTCACTCAGGAGGTACCACGGGCTGTTCTCAGGGTTGCTAATTCTGTTGATTCAACGAGGGGACACACCAAGGTATCAGATCCTCCAAGCTCCCCAAGCCAAGAACACACCACCCTCTCCACCCACTCGACTGGTCCGCTTGAGAACTCAGCTTGTGATACATGGCCTCTCCGGGCATTGGGGCCACAACCCCCTTTCCAGTTTCCACAGACATCAAGGGGGCCCCACATGAGAAGGGAGTCCCCAGGATCATTTCTTGTTTTGAATCTAAGACTGCCTGGCAAATGAGGCCCCAGCTACACTCTTTTCTATGCAGCGCCAGACGTGAGACCGACCCGGAGCCACCCACGTAAAGGTCTCCAGGTCCACTAGGAATGGAGTCGCTCCCCTCTCCCTAACAAGCCCCTCAGGCTAAAAGCCCCCTCTGTCACCGGCCCACAGATCTCAGCCACCATCACACTCCAGCCCTGTCAGGCGGTGGGGAGTGTGGACAGCCGAGCTGACGCGGTTTCAAAGAGGCCGACCAGGCAAGAACCATCCTGTACTCCTGCCCCGGCTCTAACGCAATAAAATGTCTTTTATCAGTGTAATTCAAGGCAAAGAGTCAAGGGTCTGTCACCATTTTAAAGAGGCTTATTACATGGCCACAAAAATTTGCCTCAGGCTCAAACCTGGCATGTAAGGTATCAGCGTGGGACAGGTTCTTTTGATTTGATTTTATTTTCTTACAAAATCTGAAAATGAAACACTTCTGTCCCTCCCTTCCACCAACCGTTTTTTGATTTATGGGGGAGGAGGAAAGAAATCTGAAGTTGACAGGTTGGGACAACTCCACTCAGCTTTCTCACTCAAAAGCTGCTTTTGTTAAACCTTACTTTGCATTTATGGCCTGCGGCTCTTGGCTGACACAGCGGCTCCTCCTAAAGCGAGCTGCGGACTTCCCCAGGAGGAGGCCCCAGTGAGATTATACCCCCACCCCTCACCCCACCCCACACCTAGGGCCAGGGCCTTGCAGTTCAGGGGGTGGAGGCACCAAGGATCCCGGTTAGACAAAGGCAGGGCTGGCAAAGGATCTCCCATCTTACACTAGGGATCCCGGGCTTCATGTGATGCTCATGTGTCCACCACTTCTGGTCCCAACTAAAGTCCAGCCTTCTGAGAACCAATTGCGCACTGTCCACCTCTCCTCACCCAGCACTATTCTGGGCAAAAAAGAGCCCTTCAATCAATACTCTTAAATCACATGCTGTTCAGGGGACTGTTCTTCGTGAAGGGCGATTCTAAATGACCTGGGCTAAAAGGAGCTGCCAAGGACCCAGCAGTGACCAGGGGGACCTTGCCTTCCTGGAGTCACTGAGGTCTCGCCCGTAAATGATTCACTAACCCCAGAGCCTCCAGGTCAGCCTTGACCCAGGAGATGATTACAACCAGTTGAAAGTGGCTGCTGGCCCATCAGTTCACTGAACAACGTTGACAACCTGTGACTGTATATTTACTCAATGGTCATTATGGACAATCAAGTTAATAATTCACTTTCCAAATGCTGCATAATTATACAGTTAGAAGAGTTACAATAGATGTCAAATTTCCTTAAGCCTTCTGATGAATTGGTCCCAATTACCTAGTCTGGCTGCCTTTCCTCTCCTTCATCATCTCAATTTTTTTTTAGTAATCTCCTACACTTTCCTCTATTCTCATCCCCTACCTACAGCCCCATCTTTCTGCCCTGAGAGAGGTAACAGTGCGAAGTCCTTCAGTTCAAGGAACCCTCTTTAGATCACATGGTTTTGCTCCACTAAAAGGGTAAATAAGGCTAGCCCTGGAAGGTGCGTGGAAGGCTATGTGGATGACCTCATCTGCCTCCCTGCCTCAGATGCAGGAGACTGCCTGCAGCAGCCCACGCCTCATCCCCCGACTGTCCTCGATCCTGGCACCACCCTGTGGAGGGCAGGGAAAAGAGTGCAAAGCCCTGGAGTGCTCAGCGGGGCCAGGGCTTCCCAGCCAAATAACTGGCATGTCCCTGCCCAGCCGGAGCCCCAGGCCCAAGCCCAGCTCCTGCCTATGGGATGTGCCGGAGAACAAGAGAGAAACACATACACCCTGAAAACAAAAATGAGGCAGGGATCCCAGGAAAAGCAAAACCATTCAAACCCCCAGGCCTCCTCTACATCTCCCAAGAGCTAAACTTGGCCCTTGGCACCCTTGCTTTGTGGTCCTCACACATCCACTTCACCCACCACAAGCATATAACCTGCTTCCCAGGCTCAAAGCAAGTTCTACCCACCCTGGTAGAGCAGTGTGGTCAGCTGACCCCCATCACCCCAAGCTGCAAGGCCTGGCAGGAAAACCCAGGCAAGATGAAGATGCCGGAGCACAGGTGGTGAAGGAGGAGAGGGACAAAGGTGACAGGAGGTGATGGCAGCAGAGGCAATATCTTTTCTCCATTTCAGTAAAATGTGATTTTTTTTTAAAGCCATTTTTCTAGATGCTCTACTCCCTACCTCTCTCTCTCCCACATGCTCCAGCACACACAACCCAGGGCTTCTGTGTTCTGAAACGTCTCTCCCCATCCCCACTCTTGCCTCACAGACAAGATGAATTTTCTAGCAGATTCATCACCCCAAAATTTTACATTATTGTGGGAAAGTCTTTTGACCACCACAGGGTTTTGGAATCATAAGAGTTCAGCATGCTCTCTGGGACATGAACTAGGAAAAGTCCTGCAAAAATTCTCAAGTTCATGAAACCCACCTGGATACAGAAAACATCTTCAGAACCTACACTCACTTCTAATAATGGGGATGGACTAACATTTCCTGGCTGACGACTTGGATAACACTCTCGGATTTAGCATCTCATTCTTCAGGGGCACTCTTGATGCCCAGAGAGGGGGCAGGCCTGGTAAAGGGGTGATTTCTACACATTTAGAACATTTGTGATTGTTCTATGTAGACAGTTTGGTGGGAGTTTTTTTGTTATTTGTTCAGGTTGTGGTTCCTTTTCCTCCATTAAAAAAAAAATTTTGGAGCTGTATTTGTTTCCTGTTGGTGGTGTGGACAGAAGGCGGGTGTGTGGTGGAGGAGGTGTGTGGGGAGATGGCTGATGGATGGAGCAGGGCCGAGAATATCCGGAATTGGAGAAAAGTGAGAAATGGAGCTTTTTCTTGGCTTCCAAACAGTTGTAATTTCTACTGCCACCGCATAGATCTTGGGCACCAGGCAGAGAGAGAGTGGGAAAAGGGACATGTGACAACTTTGCCACAAATCAGGATTTGGCATTTAAATCCACAGGAAGCAAGAAGAATAGAGGAACTTCTTATTTATAGATTTGCAGATGAATTGAATGAGATAACCCAAAATGCACTTCTCGTGTATCTGAAGGAGCAATTCCATTTTCAGACTTGGAAAGTTTCCCATAATTGAGTATCACCCGACCCCAGCAGCACGCTTCATCCCAAGGTTAAGATCAGCTTCCTGAAAATTGGGCAGAAGGCCTTCGGTGGTAGCTCAAGAATTCCCCTTTGAAGGACAGGTTGGTACCACACTACATTTAACTGGATTCAGTTCATCTGATTATACAGTGCTTTGCTTTCTGGAATGTGTAATCATCTCTTTCTGATGACATTTTAAATATCCAACTAGACAAATAATTGCAACAATAATTGATAGCAGAGTCAAGCTGGAAGATCACTGATTGGCAGAGTCCCCACGGGAACAAATCTTCTTTCTTTCAAACATTACAGGAACGATGCTTAAATCTAACTTTTGCTGATAAATGCTCAAAATCTGATTTACTGATCAACGCATGGCAAGAAAACCTGCACTTCAGCCTGTGATTATTCTGTGAGCCTCTGAAAAAGAATCAGGCAGTGTGATTTACATTATTTTATTTCCCATGAATAACTGCAAGGGTGGTGTGGAGAGTTTGGGGAGAATCAACAGGAATAAGAGAGGCGCAGCTCTTAATACTGTGCTTCCTGAACCTTGTTGGCCAACCCTCAAGGGTTACAGCCTTTCCCCCTCTGATGTGTGCCCCGTGTGGAGACACGGTTTTGACAGAGGGAACACCCAGAAAGGAAGGTCCACAAATGATCGGCTCCATTCAAGCCTTTGAAACCTGGTTTAAATCTCCTCGAACCAGGACTTAAATCCCACTGCCCTGAGCACTGAGCTCTGGACAAGGTCAGGAGGTCTGGGCTCAGACAGACCCCAAGGGATCTCAGGCAAGTCCCTGGGGACAGATGAGGTCCATCCAAGATACTGCCCCATATCAACCATTGTCTACATCACATGTTTCGATTGTAATATTCAAGTTGTTATGGTTTGGGTCACTGCTTTCAACAATTCAGACCCTGTGGAATGCTGCAACGGTCAGAAATAACTCACAGAGGAGGCTTGTCTCCGGGAAACATCAAATGAACGAGCTGGCATATTCACAGAAATAGATTACAGTAAGGAAAATCTAAAACAGAAGATGTATCTGATTGCTCCAGCCAGCGACAAAGGCAAGAACCAGGCGTGGAGTCCAAGCACTAGCATGAGTCTCTTTTCAATTTTTTTCTTCTTGGTTTTCCTATTCTTTACCCCCTATTTTCCTTCCCCCTTCTTGTTCTTTCTTTATTCCCTTCCTTCTTTCTTTCTTCTTTTTCAGGCCAGGGTGGTTCCCCTCCGCTCCCCCGCCACCCTCGCCTTGAAACAGAACTGTTATAACCGAGTTCACCTCATAGCTTCTGTTAAAAATCAGGAGCTTGTTAGATGTAATGATTATCTGCGCCGTGACACTTAGCTCATGCGAGGGGGCTTGTCGAACAGCTTTCCTCTAATTTGGATCTCCTCCGGTAATTAGAAAGCCCTTAGAGTTTCCGCAAATGCAGGTCACTATCGACAGCGCATGCTTTCGAGGCTTCGCCCGCGACAGCGGTGGCGCTCCCCTCCCAGGAGCTGGCAGGGTTGTCCAAACTCTGACAGTGTCTGAAGATTCAGTCACCACGGCCGCTTCGCAGGTTCCAGGCAAGGTGACTGTCCACACAGTCTGTTTCCACATAGCCAAAGAGCCTGCTGAAATCTGCATTCAAGTCCAGCTAAAAATAGCTCAAATGTCACTCCTCTCTTTCTCTCTCCCTCTTTTCTTCTCTCTTCTTCTTTTTCTTCTCCTTTCCACCCCTGTCTCTCCTTTCCATCCCCTTTCCACACCTCCCTTCTCTCCCCTCCCCTCCCTTTACTCTCTCAGCAGAAGAGTTCAAAACAGTCACAACTCACCCGAAAGGGAAGTAGGTTTTACAGATAAACCAGGTTGCTTTTCATTGAAATAACAGTGATTGTGGAACAGAAACTACCCCCTCCCCTTTCAAAAAAACTATTTCCTATTTTTTTGTGTGCTGGTCAGCAGCTGCACCTGGTGAGGTGGAGGTCAAGTCTACACTCCCAGCATGGCTCACATGTTTTCCTTAAGAGAAGGAAGACCTTGAACGGGGAGAAAAAAGAAGGAGGAAGGAAAGAAAGGTTAACAACTCAAGCCAAAAGGCATATGGGGCTGAGTTCTTTTGCCCTTAAGTAAGTGAAGTAAGTGTTCATTGCTCAGTCATGCCCGACTCTGCAACCCCATGGACTACAGCCCACCAGGCTCCTCTGTCCATGAGATTTTCCAGGCAAGGATACTGGAGAGGGTTGCCATTTCCTTCTCCAGGTGATCTTCCCAACCCAGGGATGGAACCTGGGTCTCCTGCACTGCAGGGAGATTCTTTGCCGACTGAGCTACAAGGGAAGCCCGCTTCCCTTATCACTATGCAAAGCAAGAACTCAAAATTTAGGAAGCCTTATTTAGGAGTAATCCATTATGTGCTGGTCAAGGGGAGAAGAAGTGGGGGTGCTGGTGATGCATGTGTAAATTTGCATTTATTTCATCAAGTTCATCTAAATTTCATCAAGTTCAAGAAAAAAAAAACCCTCTGTGGCATTCACCCAAGACTTGGCTAAAAAAAGAGACCAGCATTTAAATCAAAATAGGAAACATGAAAATTATTTGCACCTCTCCACCCCCACCAACAAGGGACAGCCCTGGAAGAACAACTATTCTTTGCCACCACAGTTCCCAAGGGGACTGGTCTCAAGGCCAAAGCCCAATTCCCTAAGCAGATCTCACACGGATGCAGGAAGCCAAGGGGAATGGAACCCTGGCCTCGGAATTGCCTTAAGAACTGCACCAGGATCCAGTGGGGTAGGGGATGCCAGAGGCTGGACTGGTGAATTCACACAAACCCAGAATGAGCTCAAGTCACAGCAACCAGGAAGGGTAGAGCAAGATAACCCCAGCAAGAATCCCAAAGCTAGGATCCTCAACAGCCACAGTGGGCAGCTGACCCTGGTAGGCACCCAGGCATCTGCAGAAATCCTATGGCTTCAGCTTGGTCATTGGCTTCCAGATACCAGTCCTAGGAAAGCCCTTTGTGCCTTTGAGCTAACTGGGGGGAAAAAAAATTAGGAACATTTAAGATTCTCTCTGTGAGGAAAATATAAGAAAAAACCTAGATCTGGGAAATAATGTGAAAAGTAGTGAAACCCAATCAAGTCATTTAAAAAGAAAAACCCTCCATCCAACGTCATAAAGCTGCTGAATATTAGGTTCCTAGGAAACTGTTCCAGCAACCTAGATATGAGAAACAAAGCTTGCTATTCTGAGGCGAGAGGACTGTCTTTCACTTGGGACAGTCGAACATAGTTTATAAATATCAGCTTTGCTCTTTGTGAACACTGGGCTGAGCTCAACCCAGAGAAGTCTGGTATTTCCCTAAGGTCACACAGCAATTCCACGTCTCCACAGGAAAAACCTCTTTGCCCAAGAGACGGCTTTGTCATCTCTCAGAAATATATATTGCTTACCAGATCCCCATTTTCAAAAGGAGGGCTGGGGAATGAGACTGAACATTTTAGTGTTTCTTTCCCAATTTTCTTTCTCCAACCGTCTGCTCTGGCTTTCTCCTTTCACATACCCACATAGGTGCACACATATGCACAAGCACACACACACACAAAATCTGTTTAGTATATATAAGGATCTATTTCTTTATCTACCCAAAGATACATAGATCTATACAGATCTAAATCTATATCTAACACCACTGCTTTGGTCAAAAATAGAGGGACAGCAGCAAGCTCTTCTCCATTCTGAAATTGATTTGACTGAAAGGCTGCTGAAGGGTCAAGACCTCCTGGGGAGGTTGGTCCTCAAACTTTCACCATCACTGCACTGATGGTGCAGTGGACCATGGCTCATTTGCAGAGAATGCCTTGTGACTCATTCTCTCCCCCACACATCAGATGGAGACACCAACCACAGTTCTACCAGCCTACCTTGCCCTACCTCCAACTGGGCACTCATGCCTTCTTCCCAAACAGTGAGACACCACAGTGGCCAAATGCTGAGAGTCCACTTTATGGACATATGTATAATTAAGTACCGAAGTGAGAAATTCAAGAAAGCTATGCTTAGACTGCATATGCACACTCGTATGCATGTTGACACAGACACGTTTTGCACAGAAGTGGGAGGCATGATGGACTGATTAGCTGGCAGACTATTATAAGACCCACGGGAGCTCCAACTCCACGAGGACTGGATCTGGACTGTCTTCCAGGAAGCCCTTTATGCATTAGACGGTTGACCAAGGCACTGTTAGAGTGTTAGGTGATACACCAACACATCATGGTATGACAGAGGAGCAGCCCAAGGTCTCAAAATGACCACACCTCTTCATGGAGTGGCATTTCTGCCCAACACCCCATGAACCCACTCCTCTCTCAAACATGGCCACCGTTCTCACCCTGCATTCCCCTTTTCATGTTTTCACCCCTTTCCCTGCTAAACGAAATAGAATCAGAACAATTAAACTTTTATTTTAAGACTGCTGTTCTATCAGAATGAAAAGGACTCAGGAAATTCAAAGCTTTAGCAAAACATCCCTCCTATGACTCTAACTTGACTATTCAGACATCTCAGAGTCCTTCAAACAGGGCATCTGCCTGCCTTTGATCTGTTACGTGCCACGGGCCTCTGCCACAAGCAGGAAGGGAAATGCCAGGGTACCCCTCTAAGTCTGTAAAGCTCTAACCTTTGACCCCTGTAATGATCTACTTAATATAGTGTTTTGTCTTTAATCAGAGAAAGAATAAGATAATCTGACATCCCAGAGAACTCCCTAGCCTATATTTTCCAAGTCCATTAGGCAGTCCTTTGGCATTAGTGTCAGCACATCACACATTGCATCTCCCATTGGGCTTTCGGGTGCCTGCAGCCCACAGCACCCCACACCAAGATCGGGAGAAGAAAACTCAACCATGGGCAGGGGGTAGGTGGCATGCAGTGGGCAGTGACTTCTTCGTCATTTGTATGGAAACTGGGAAATCATCTTCTCAGATGGAGATTACCTTCCCTTGGGATCCTTCTGGAGGGCTATAAATAATAGAACATACTAATCGGCACTATAATCAGATTAAGGAAAAACTAAATTATACCGTTATAAAATACAAAGTTAAAAAAAAAGGAGCATGAAAAAGGTGTCTTAGCCCATCCCCTTTGGTTAGCCCTACTCTCTGGCAGCCAAACCTGCCTTAATAAGGGCATTCAGAGATACTATTTCTCACTCCCTTATTTATAAGCAAAGGAATACAAAAAGTGAGAGGCTTAATTTCAATGCAGTCATTTCACCATCAGCTATTCTAAGGAAGCTGCAGAAAAGTGAAGACTGGAAATTTATGAACACTTTGTAAGAAACCTGGATGAGAAGTTAGTTTAAATATGTGAGAAGAATCTGGGCATATGGCATAAACATAAGATACAAATATTCTGGGAACCTCTACCTCTAAGCATGTTATGACTTAGTTTTCCCATCTCTAAGATGGAATCCCCTAACCGAATCTGAGGAAACATTATAAAAAAAAAATTGGATTTTGATGCTTGGTAGAAACCACCACAATACTGTGAAGCAATTATCCTTCAATTAAAAATAAATTTTAAAAAAAATTGGATGTTAAACTCTCACAAAGAACCCTCTCTTTGTTATTACTTTTGAGCTGGTTTTTGAAAAACACAAGAATAATACATATAATGCATTCTCGTTCTGCAGAATCATGAACGTTATCCTGGAAGAGTCTGTCTCATTGGCTGTTAAGAGACTGCTTCTTTCTTTCCTTCTAGGAATACAAGGAGTGAAGTTGGCTATTTCATCAAAGCCTGTAAGACACCTGAGTCATCGTTTTAACTGAACAATTTCTCCAAGAATTCAACCACGAGACAGGGAAGAAGCCCATCTCTGCAGTGTGTTGGGAAATGCCATTGACTTTTCCCTGATTCCTCCCCTCTGTCCTTGGCAATCCAGTTACGATCTGACAGCATTTAAAGATGACAGTACTTGAGGTAACAGGACAATGCCATAACAGGATTACAGCAAATGTGAAAGAAAGGACACACGTAGGTACTGTCATTTAGGTAATGTCACCTATGATCAGTTTTCGTTTCATTTTTTGCTGACACAAAAGTCAGTATCACTTATACAATTCAGTGTAAACCCTGTTATGGCTATAGATAGTTGGCTTTCCCAATGAAAGGAAACACATTTCAGGGGATTCAGGGAAACTTCTAGTTTTGTTTGATGTGAAAATAATAACAATAAAAATTTCAAATCAGTGACCAAAGAATCAAAATTAGCCCAAAGTCCCTACCATACCAAATTAATTTATCTTCAAAGAAAGGAAGAAAACATTGCTGTCGGAATGTTTAACAATAAACAATAGGAAGCCAAGAGGTTCCTGAAGGATATCTTTGACCCCGGAGGAACAGCTGCTTTAGAGAGTTTGGGGAAGACAAAGTGGAAACACCTAACTACCTCCACTCTGGGGAGCTGGTCAACAGCAATCCACCTGCCAACAGGTCCCTGTTAGTCATTTACACCCTTTCTTATCCCATTTCCTTTTTGTCATGTGGCCCATAGCACACTCACATAATACCAGCTCTTGGAAGTCAGTTCTACTCTACTTCCTAATTAATTTCTGCCACTATGAGATTTTCCCCAAAGTCACCAAGTCTCCTAGAAGCTTACATTGCTTTTGCAGTGAACACAGATCTACCCTGCCTGCTACTAAAATGCCCTCCTCATCGTCCAGGACAAGGAGCCATGCTGTACACCAAGTGATCAACCACAAACAAAAGAAGTTTGTTTGACCAACATCTGTCTCAAAAGAAAATTCTGGCCAGGAGGAGGAAGTACCATGACGGAAGCTACAAAGATGTTCTGACCACGTCAAATCTTAATAGAAGCTAGTCCCCTCTAGAACATTCTGGGTTCACTAGGGTCTCTGCTTTCCTTTTGACTTTCCATACATCCCTGGCTAATCTCCTGGGACCCTAGACCTCTGTTCCCCTCTCAAATGTCTATCTAATACTCCTTGTATAAACTTTCCTCTTACACATCCAGAAAAGTTCATTTGGGTTTAGGTTAGTTTAAAATCCTTTCAGGCTTTTCTTCCTCCTCTCTGACTTCCTGTTCATACTCAAGGCCCAGCTACAAGTCTGCTGGTCACCTTGGCATAAAGAATCAATCTCTGCCTTTCCTGACCTTAAGGAGTGCACATTTCCTGCACCCCCCTGGATACATAACCAGCCCTTCTATCACTCGTTACCTCTGGATGCCCCTCCTTAATTCTATGTCTTCCCAGTGTGCTCCTGAAGTGCAGGGACTCTGTCTTTTAATTTATTTTTATTTCATTTCAAAGGACCCAGCACAGCATGTGATATATGATATACATATATCTTAGAGACTCAACACACAGTGGTTAAATGACTGATTTGTCTTCCTAAAAGGAAAGTTATTTTTCCAAGTATCATTTCTGTTCATAATGACAATTTTAACCATCTCTGTAGCCACAAACAGTTCCCTTCTGATATCTGCTTGTATTTCCAGATAAAAAAAGGCAAGTGGCAGTAACCTGTTATGCTACACAAAGATTAGCAGTAATATCCACCCTCTTTAAACAGCCACTCCACACCCTAGAGAAGAGCAGAAGTGAAGCCCATGCACCAACCAGAGCGTGTGCCAGGTTGATTGAGTCTGGTTGTCAGTTACCAAAAACTAACATCTTTACAGGAAACCCATCTTTAAGTCTGCACAGCCCTCTAGCTCAATTTCAACCTTGGTCAGCTGCAAAGACGTGAGGTTAGGCTGAAGCACACACTGAAGGCAAAATGCTAAGCTCCAAAAACATATTTTTAATATTCTCTTGACTCTAGCACCATCAAAAAGGACTTCACTCTGAGGCCAGAGAGAAGGAAACATGAAGTTCTTGGTCACTTTATCTATCCCAGTGTGTAAAGGGAGCTCCCTAGAAAAATGAAGGCAACAACTAATATAACTATCATTTGTAATGTTGCCCTCCAGGCACAGGCTGGGCTGAATGTTCATATCAAGGCATCCAGGGCATCCCTTCTCCATCTTGACAGCCAAGTCCCAGAGTCAGGGCATGTGCCCAGGTACAACCCAACACCACATACATGTGAAGGTTTTCCACGTCAGGATTCAAATCTACATGGCCTTAGCATAAGCTAGGCTCAGAAAAGGCAGTCCCCTCAAGTCTACCAAATGAATGAGGAAAGTCTAGATATCACATGTACACTGACGACCTTAAGTTTTGCATGAGAGACGATTTGCACAGGAAGATGGATGTTAAAAACAAACAGAAATTCTCACTTTACATGAATTCACCAGACAGTCACACAGTTGGGATCTCCCTCCACCCAAAGAGAAGATCTATCAGTGAGTAAGACTGACTCAGGCATATTCTCCCCTTTTATATTTTAAAGCCTTCTGGTTTATGAAATAAATCCCTTCCCCTTACTGTCCCTCATCTCACACACTCACAAGTGCTCATGAATTTCTCACATGTGCTCTGCTCATGGTGGAAAGCATCATTTCAGTTTGCTTCTGCCTCTCTCCAGTCATTACCAACTTCTATGAAATCTCCAAACCCAAAGTTCCCTGAGATGTACTTTAGTGCCCACCACCCTCCCCCACCCCAACACCTTCCCACCCCAGAGATGGCTAGAGTCTTGAGATGATGCAAACAGTTACAAGCTAGGGATAGCCTTCCATGACGGCCCAAATCAAGTGGTTGGTTTTTATTTTTCAGTTTTATTGGGGCATAATTTACATACAACAGTCACACTTTAAGTGTACAATTTGATGAATTCATCTAATTGTATACAGTTGTGGAACCTCCACCAAAATCAGACAGAGAACATTTCCATCACTTTAAAAAGTCTTCTCATGCCCCTTTGCAGTCAATTCCCTCTCCTAATCCCCTGACCCCTTTTAAACATTGATCTACTTCCCATCATTTTAGTTTATATTTTTCTAAAATCTCATGTAAATGGAATCAAACTGCATTAAACCTTTTCATTTCTTCCACTGAGCAGAATGATTTTGAGATTCATCCATGTTGTTAGATGCATTACTATATCATTCTTAAATTGAATATTCCATTGTATGGCAGTACTGCAATTTGTTTATCCATTCACCTATTGACCGACATTTGAGTTGTTACCACTTTTTGACTATTAAGAACAGTGTTCCAATAGACACTTGTGTATGTGTGTTTGTATGAATGCATGTCTTCATTTCTCTTAGATAAATAATACCTAGAGCAACTCAAGTTTTGAGAACACAAAAAAGGTTTTGAGTTTGAGAATCCAGGGAACCCCCATTTTGTCACGCTACAGCCTGTCCCATCTCCATCCTCCTAGTCCTCGAGGAATTCATCTCCAAAGCCTGTATCACAGCTTGGCTCAATTAGCAAAAGTCACCTTATTCCAAGCAGAAACCTCTCTGCTACTCTAATGGAGTGATGGGAAATGACCCCAGAACATTTTTATAATGGCCACTCATTAGGACTGAGACCACCTTCTGAATCAGGAATAACTACTAAATGTGGTGCTGAGAGCCCTAAGAGCCTCCCTCTCCAGGTCAGAGAGCGGGCGACTGACCTCCCCCACTAGCTGTGTGGTTGAACAGCAGCCAAGGGTCCTGAAGGTAACTTCTACCTCGCCAAAAGGCCTTGGGAAGGAAGACAACATCAAGGCCTCCCTCGGAAGGGCCCCCAGCTGCTGCCCAGTGCTGTGCACACAGAATCACCGGGGGACGTGAGGATGCCCCCTCCCCCCTCCCCTGCCCTCACAGGCTGTGACAGGGCAGGGCTAGGAGCTAACAGGTGACCAGAAAGCAGAAAGCTCCTGGAAGGAGCTGGAGCCTTGAGACTGGAGCTGCAGTGGCCCCCAGCAGTGGCAGAGGCAGACAGAAGACACAGGAAGTGGAGGGAGAGCAGGCAAAAGAGGGGCAGCCACCTTAAACAGAAAGACAACCACTCAAGGGGAAGTGAAGGGAAGTCGCTCAGTCCTGTCTGACTCTTTAAGACCCCATGGACCATACAGTCCATGGAATTCTCCAGGCCAGAATACTGGAGTGGGTAGCCTTTCTCTTCTCTAGGGAATCTTCCCAACCCAGGGATCGAACCAGGCTCTCCTGCATTGCAGGCAGATTCTTTACCAACTGAGCTATCAGGGAAGCCCAAACAAGTTGAGAATGAGCCAAGGGAGGCTCGACACAACTTACTGAGTCATAACACTATTTCCAAATGTAAGACTTTACTTGTCCCAGATATGCAATTACATGGCTTCTCCATCCATGGGATTTTCCAGGCAAGAATACTGGAGTTGGTTGCCATTTTCTTCTCCAGGGGATCTTCCCAACCCAGGGATGGAACCCTGGTCTCCCGCGTTGCGGGCAGACTCTTTACTGTCAGAGCCACCGGGGAAATCCCAAGAAAACAAAACAGAGACTGCTACCAGCAATAAACTGAGAAAGGGAAAGCGGAGCCCTGTGAGTGAGGTGTGCCTGCATTACTTAAGAGACCTGAGCAGATCCTCATTCCTGGGGCAACACATCTCTTAGCTACAGACTAAGGAAGCATGAGGCAGGGGAGAAGATGGCGCTGGCAGTGGTTCAGGACTAAGAGAAGATAGGAGTCTGGGAGATAGGAGGCAGGGAGCCCTGGCTTCTCATCCATGCATTGCCACCACCTGGTCTGGTCACCATGCCAGGTCTCATCACCTCTGCAGATTTCAGTTGCCCCACAGTAAACAAGGAAGTTGGAATAAATGATCTCTAATTCTCTGATGTCTTATAAATCTTGTATCATTTTTGCAGAGATGGGAGTACAGGGAGCGGAGGGTAGAAATGGCCCAGAGCTGGCTGGGATAAAATATCAAAGGGGTAGAAGAGTATACATTCCAACCACCTAATCTCCAATGGGCAGAGCCAGACCAGGGGAGATATAGACTGGTTCTGTGATGACAAATACTCCTGGCTCACTCCTAATGTTTCACCACCAAACTCTACTTTGTTAGCTGGAATTTAAAAATTGATTCATCTGTAAAATGGGAATAATAATAGTATCTGCTTAATAGGAGTTGTTATGAAAGTAAAATGAGTTAACATTTGTAAAGTATTTAGAACTGAGAAAGTGCGTACATTTCATTGTGAAATAAAACACATGCCTCCTGGTATTTGTTACACCTCAGCAGAAATGAGGTCATCAGTTCCTTTCCCAAGAAAAAGTTGGGATCAGGGGAAAAAGGAAGAGGGGAAGAATAGATCAAGAAATTCAAGGTTGGAAGGAGGGGGCGATTGGGAATGCAGGTTCCAAGCTACTGTGCTGATAGGCATCCATATATGACCAGTGAATGGAGAGATGAACAGATGAAAACAGACAGACAGTGATGAGGTAGGGAGAGTGAGTTCAAGGGAGTCCTCACCTCCTTTACGACTGGGGAGGGATGACCTAGTCCACCTGCCATGGCATTCAAATAATTTTATTCCTATTGAGTAACAAAATCCAATTCTCCACCGACAAGAGAGTCTTTTGAAAGAAGCCACCTGAGCGCAGTCACAGACCCGGAGATGGGCCCCTCCTCTTCCACCCCACCCTCATGCCCAC
Organism: Antilocapra americana; assembly: GCA_007570785.1. NCBI lineage: Eukaryota > Metazoa > Chordata > Mammalia > Artiodactyla > Antilocapridae > Antilocapra > Antilocapra americana. Next base: position 22,949,671 of record ML664199.1, read on the forward strand.
CCCAATCAGAGGCCAAACTCTTCCACGGGGGCCTTTGATAAAAGCAACTGTTGGCCTGCTCCAGACCAAGACAGTTGTATTGACTCTGGTGGGTTTTGGCTAAGAGTAGACGCCACAGCTCCTTCCTGGCCAGCTTGGGACTCTGTACTAGAATCAGCAACCTGCTCCTATTTGTGTACACCTGGACACCGACTAGCGGTATCTCTTCAGCTGTATCTCTCTGGATAACTCCCAAGTCCTGTCTATCTTCCTTTCTTATCACAGGGATGGCAGGCAGGGTTCATCAGGAAATCAGGGTGGAACCCCTTAGAAATGAGTCCAGTCTGGCCAGTGGAGGCAGTCAGTCTGTACCCCAGGTTGGGGTGCAGAAATTATTATGGTCCCTGTGCTTTGAGAGTTTGGAGTACATATACATAAAAGATGTCTGGCAAACCCCCTTCCTGCTCAGAAACAGACACCTCATTGCCCCTCCCCAACCCAATCCCCTGCCACCATGGGCGCCTGGGGCAGAGGTAACTGGGGGCAAACAGCAACTCCAGATTCTAAATGGCACTGTTGTTTTTGTGAGTCTAAAATTTCAAGGATATTTTCAATCTTCTTAGAATGTTTTATAAAACACCTAAGACATCATCTATAAATCCTGGAAAGACTGCCAGGAAAGGGGAACACAAACTAAATAGAAGGGGACCAGGGCCACTCTCATGTGAAAACTCAACTTATGATGAAGGCTTTTAGGATAACAAGAGGGGGGAATGAAAGAAAGCTATGCATATACAGAGGAAATGGGTTAGGAGAACATGGATTTGCTCATGAAATCCCAGAACTCTAGCACCAGGAAGGGTCCCTGGAAACTGGAAAAACAAACTAGGAAGTTAAAAAAAAAAAAGCCATTTACAGAATGCCTTCCCTGGCAAGGTGGGGCAGGCTGCCACCGAATGGAAAAGGGTGAGAGCTGACCATTACAAAGATGTCACCAAAGGGGCAAATGCTGAGCCCTCTGAGGGAGAACTGGAAACTTTTTGAAACCATTTCCCAGCAGAAGCAGACTCGGTGCTGACCATCTAATGACAAGTCACCCTTGTCCCCTGGTCAGCTCTGACACACGGCCAAACTGGGCTCAGAGCAGCAGTCAGCAGGCGTGAAGGGCGAGAGAAAAAGCGACGTCATCTTCCACTTGGCCACTAGTTGGAGACAAGGATTCGAGACGCGGACGATGAGTCCATCTCTCCCTTTTGTACAGCCCTCTTGCCTAAAAGATGTCTCCATCCCAGCATCTCTCAGGGGCCTGGGCCATTCCTGGGAGGCAAACTCTAATCACATAGAATTTAATTCCAGGACAGCCAGCCCTCTGCATTCCATCATAAGCTCTCTCTGTGTTCCCAAGAGGACTCTTAGCCAACTCCTTCCTTCCTCAGACCTCCCTCACTGTGCACCACTGCAGTATTCCTGAAAAGCAGGACATAAACCGGATTTCGGTAAAGCAAAGCCCATTCATTCTTCCATCAATAAATCGTAAGAGATGAGTGAACACAACTTAGCACCTAATTTCTGTCTTCACTATACTGTCTTCCCAACTGTTTCATGAGAAGTCTTGTTTCCAAAGAGACTACCAGTTCTCCAAGGAAGGAAGCATGCTCCCTACTTCTTTCCCAGGGTTGGATACACAGAGTGCTGAGCACACACCTGATGGCCAAGGAGTCTAATTCTCTTTAACTAGCACCCTCTAAACTAGAGCTATGAGTCTATTTGCTTGCAGGCTTCCTTTTCTCTACCGAGGTCCTTCGCCAGAGTAGTTAATGAGCTGTAAACACTTTCGGAGGTAGGCAAACATTCCATCAAAAAGAAATACCATGAGGATCCTTTGGTAAAGTGAAAAAAAAAAAAACTTTTGTAAAATGAAGCATTACCTTTTTACTTCTCTGTTTGATAAATTCGTATTTTTCATAATATGGATAAATATTCAAGGATATATAAGCTGTCTTCAAGTCAACACCTAGAAACCAGTCAGTAATCTATCGGAGAGCTATGAAGTCTAGACCCAGACCTCAGCTCCTGAAATGAATTGGAATGTTCCAGGTAGACACGTTTGTGGCCTCTAAAATCAGGAAATCAGCAGGAAACTCAATCAGCACTTATAGTTAGCACCTAACCTCATGACCATATCCTCTCACAGTGATGACAATGGTAATAATAACAATAGCTGCCACTGAAGAGCACTGTGCAGCTGACAGAGCAATTGAACACACTGTCCTTCCTTGGAAGGTCTTCTAGACCAGTCTCGTACTCCCTTCTTTCTCTGTGTTACCACCTTATCCTCAGCATACATTTCCCCCAGAGGGCTCTGTGATCTCTTTTGTCCCATTTCTCTCTTTGCCAGTGAGAGGACAACGCTCTAGTAGAGAAATGCTCCAAAGGGTGCTGTGCTTGGTTCTAAATGAAACCACATCAGCCAAGGGCCACCACAAGAACCCACAAGGTTCAAGCACTGCTGAGATGGCGGCCCCTAGAGAGGCAGGTCTGGTCCTCTGGGGAAGGACATTGTTTAGAGCATGGCTTGAGTACAAAGTCCCTGGAAGGCATGGCGGGGGGCGGGCACTGGACTGGGTCAGACTCTAAGCAAGAAGGGCCTCTGGGAGATGGGTGTGGGGTTCTTCAAGGGGACACCACAGCCCTGGGCACAGAGGTGGTGAGTGGAGATAATGCCCACAGCGATAACCAGCAGGGCCCTGGCAGAAAGAGGCCCTGGACACTGCAGGTTGGGCAAGGCCTCAGAGACAGCTCACAGGACATGTGGCGATGGGCTCCAAGGAGAACTCCTCCCCAGTGGTGACCCCTATCAGTGCCGACCAAGCACGCAAGATGTACACCCAGGCTGGGCTGGACACAGGGGTGTCCGCAAGGTTGAAGGGCGTGCACTTGGGAGGTGGGGAGGTGACAATGCATCGTGCATGTACCAGGGAGGTACCCTTAAGCACTGGGCTGCCCCGTACCCACTTTCCTTCCTAAAATTACTCTGGGACATTTCATAACATAGCCACCTCTGGCACTTGGGCACCTTTTCCAAATGATAATGCGTGCTAAGTTGCTTCAGTCCTGCCTGACTTTTTGCGAATCTATAAACCACAGCCCCCAGGCTACTCTATCCATGGGACTTTTCCAAGCAAGGAGACTGGAGTGGGTTGCCATTTCCTCCTCCAGGAGATTTTCCCAACCCAGGGATCAAGCCCATGTGTCTTATATCTCCTGCACTGGCAGGCAACTTCTTTACCCATAGTACCACCTGGGCTTGTTTTCCAAGTTTTAATGGCAAATAGGTTAAGTGTGCTGGAGAGACATGAGCAGGGGTGAGCTGACCCACCCATCTACTCACCAACACATATGATCAGGAAAGAGTGAAGCAGGCTGATGAGGGAAGAGGGGAAAGGAAACCAGAAGCCGGTGGGGCTGCTGAGGTCACCTGCAGATCCAAGGTCAGCCCAGACTCGCCCCGTCGTTTGCCAGGCTGCTGAATCTCTGAGGAGCCTGGAGACTTGGCTGCTAAGGGAAATCACTCGGGTTTGTGTCGTAAGCCGTATGTACCCTGCACACATGTTTGAATCACCCGTAAACTTGATCAACCTCAGATGACTGGCCAACTCCTGAAAAAAACCGCATTCTCTAACAGAACAGGAAGCAAGCAGGGTGCGGGATGTGCAGCAGGGGCAGCAGTTCCTCCCATTCCCCCCCCAACTCTCTCTGCACACCGCAGGGAAAGGGAAGGATGCCACAGGGGCGACTCACATGGGAGACTACCCCAGGCAGGTCCCCTGGAACTCAGGTTCCCAGAGCTGCGGTCACCTTCTCCCATCTTTGGGCTCAAGCCAAGCTCACGCCAGCCACACATGCTGGGCAAGGTCAGCAGACAGCATCCTCCGGTAGGCCACTGGCGGCTCAGGCACACCTCTTCCCCTGCTGCACTTTGAGCCCACAGAGCTGACAGGTCAAAAGACCACCGTGCCTGTGCTTCCAGAGCCATGCCTCTGTGACAAAACATACATCCTGCAATATCTCTGAGTGACCTAGCGTCAAGCGGAACATTTCCTCCCAGTGGACAGGAAAGGTAATTCACTCCATTTTACAGGTGAGGAGTCTGAGGCTCAGTGGGGTTGGTTGGCTTGTTTCAGGCCACCTGCCAACGGCTGAAGGAACTCAGATGTACCTGGCTTTATGGAGAGGCTGACTTTTCAAGACAATGTTTTCCAATCTCCCTACACCTACCCATCAGCCCCAGGGACCACGCAGGACCAAAGTGTGGACCGTAGTAAAAAACAAAATCACTCAGCCTTGAGAGGAGAGGCTGCCGTGAAACAGGTCTGGGGGGTCAACACCTGGACCACAGTGTGCACTGGAGAGAGGGGGTGCAGAGACCCGTCTTCTCAGTTCTCCCTCCTCTCGGCCTCCCAGCCCATAAGCCTCAAGACTCCGAGACCCTGTGTTTACCGCCCCACACCCGGCTCCAGCAGCTGGCTGGCCTCCAGCAGGACTGAGACTCTGACGGAGAAGGCGCCAACCCTACTCCTCCCCGCAGGTCAGCCCGGGCCTCCCTGGGAGCGCCCACCCCACTGCCCGGCAGCCTGCTCTCGGGCTGTCTTTTGTCTCTCATCTGGTCGGCTGCAGCTCTCCCTGCTCCTTCTCCTTTCAGTCCTCTGCCTGGGCCTGCCTAAGGCTGCTTGCCAGAACGATTGCATGTCAGGGCTCTGCCCAGGGCACTGAGGGTTGGGACTCCCACAGTCCTGTTTTCCTGGCCAGGATGGATCACCCAGAGGCCTGGAAAGGTCTGGGGGAGCCCCTGGGGCCACAGAGGGGCTATGTTTAGAGGCACTCCTGACAGTGCCACTCTGGGGAGGAGAGAAGGGACAGGCGAAACTCCCAGGGCCAGTTTCCTCAGGCTGAGCCACCTCTGACTTCTCCACCCCCACACCACACCCCTGCCAGCTGACAGACATGCCTCCAGATTGTGGGATGACGGGAGCAGCGGTGGCCTGGCCAGGGCATTAATCCCTGGCAGGAACGCACACTGGAGCAGGCAGAGAGTGGTGCCGGTAAGGAAGAAAGGGGAGGCCCTGAGAAAGACGGGGGAAGAGTGGAAAGGACAAGGTGTACCAAGGGCGCTCCACTTCTCCCAACCCCCAGGGACCCAGTCCAGGGCCAGTCTGGAGGCTGCCACCCCTAGAGACAGCACCTGCCAGCAGGCCAGGTATCAGGTTGGTGGGCCTGGAACTGAAAACCCAGACCTGAGCGGGCCACGTGAGCTCAAGCCCAGGTGTGTCAGCAAAGTGGGCACTCAGGCCCCCTGAATTAGATTCTGGAATCTTCATCTGCAGGACTTCCTGGCAGTGTGATCCAACGCAGCTCTTTCTCTGAACCTCAGTTTGTTCATCAGTAAAATGTACATGACACTGGTGTATTGCCAGTGTGCTGGGGTTGCTGTGGAAACTGATTAAAATAGTGCCTGTGAAACACTCAGCCCAGAGCAGGAACTCAGGACCTGCTAGAACTCAGTCACCTTGCCCTGCAGGCTCACAGCACTCCTGAATCTTTGAGTCCTCATCTGTAACATGGGAGAAGACCTAACTGTTGGTCCCAATCGTGGTCAAGTAAATCAGCCACAGAGGCCTCCAACCACCACATGCTCAGCTCTCAGCTCCCAGCTCTCATGCTCAGAGACCTGTTCCTTGGAAAGTATCAGTGAATATCCAATTTTACACTTATTTACATCCTCATTCCAGAAATGCTACCTTCATTCCACCTGATATGTAATGGCACCCAATTTCATTCATTTGTTCCAAACATGAACTGTTAGTGGTGGGGAGAATAAAATGAAATGAGTCTTACTGCTTGGCTTCAAGGAGCTCACAGTCTAGCTAGCAGCTCTAACCCTTACTGATCTGTTAACAGATATGGAAGTGTCTCAGGAAGCTGTGGGTCCTTCAGGGAAATGAAGGACACCTTTGTAACAGGATTACTCACTCCCAAATGGTTTACAGGTTCTCTTTCAGGTGCTCACCTGAGTGGCAAGAGATGAAGGCCTTTCGGAAGCACCGCGCTGCTTCCTTAATCATAGCAGCGTGCTCGTCTCACGTGAACACTTAAGGAGGGGGGTCAGAAGAAGCTACACTGAGAACTTATACCAGCCTCCCTGCATTCCAGAATGGCCTCTTCTTCTAGTTATTTTACTAGTGAATGATGGCACAGGCTAATATTATGTTTCTTTCTCCACAACTTGCGTCTCATTACATGCAATTGCAGGCTAACAAGGTTTCAGGGGGGAAGAGCGGATCGAAAATAAGCCTCACTCCATGGAGAAGCTTTGCCACCAGAAGTCCTGGAAACCTGACAGCTTTGCATGTTGCAACAACGCAACTCAAGACTATCTGCAACATATAAATATTTGTACAGACACTTATCAAGGCAACAATCAGCTATCAGGTCCCTCAAAGTGAGCTGACGTGCTTTACAGTTTATGGTCTTGATTTGTAAAAGTCGGCAAAACAAAGCCACACACAGCAGATCTGCTAAGTCCCAAAGTCAGAGAGTAGGTAAATAGTGCAAACGTGTTGGCTTTCCCTCCCTGGCTCACTTCTATGGGCTGTGAGCAAACGGAAAAATAAACCATTGGAAAAAGTCTCAGCCTAATAGAAGTACACAGACAGAATGACTTCTTCGTGAAACCCAGGAGGGTAGCACGGCTTCCTCTCTTCATGTCCCTCCTACATCAAAAAGTATTATTCACACTCAACTCCATGCTTTCTCATAGTAAGATGTGCATTTAAATAATAACAAAGAAAATAAATTCGTCTTTGATAATGGTAACATAGTAGAGCAGAAAAAGCAGTTGACTGGTAGTCAAAAGACATAAATTCTATAGATTTCCCTGGTGGTCCAGTAGTTAAGACTCTGGGCTGCCAATGCAGGGGTCATGGGTTTGATCCCTGGTCAGGGAACTGAGATCCCACATGCCGCACAGTATAGGCCAAACGGTAAAAAAAAAAAAAATTTGAAAGACAGCAATTCTAATCCTGTCACTAAGAAGCTAAGTGACCAGGAGGAGGCACTTCATCTCTAACAGAACAAAGTTTCTCTTGGGTAAAATGAGATGGGGGAGGGGTGAGTGAGACGGAGAGAACACCCGTCCATCCAGGCCTTGTCCCGTACTCTCTTCCAAACACCAACCTGTTTGGGGCCCACAGCCTATCTAGGGTGGATGGCTACTTGCTGGGAGCAAAATCAATGTGTCTGTCATCTTAATATGCATGGAATGTGTTTAAACAAGGATCAAAGCCAGTCAGGAAGGTATCTGTGGGGAAGGGAGCAGATCCAGATCTACTCACTACATCTGCCGTAGGGTGGGAGTAGGGGAGGAAGCCACCTCCTGCAAACTGGGTCCCCCCTAATGCCAGAAGGGAGGGGCCCCATTCTGAAGCTCCCACTGTCTCCAAGCAAGTGAAGGACAGACTGAGGTCCAACCGGGAGACCCAAGGGAGAAAAGAGGGGTAGCTGCAAAGGAACCTCATTTCTCGAGGTTCTTAATAACACCTTCATCCATGCCACCCACTACCGACTGGGCAGATGTTCCAGGATGCAGACTTCACCCTGTGAGACCGTGACTCTTGCTCCCTTTGCACAACACCACAATTTCCTCTCCACTGTCTCCTCCACTACCCCAGCACAGGGCACGAGCCTCCTAGGTACCCCCTAGACTTTCCATGCACTTACTACCCAAGATTCCGGGAAGGAATCTGCGGTGCTCAGGCCTGAACGCTGTCCAGACTGCATCCTCAGGGCCTGTCCCACATCCACACTGTGGTTTCCACACCCAGCAGTTCTCACCCAGCTCTGGAAAGCCTTCAGCAAATACCCAGATGGCCCCAACAGGAGAGTGTGGCCTGCTGTGAGTGAGGGCTAATTTAACCCACACCAAAGAGCTGAGAAACAAGATATAAACCCAGTGCCCACTGAGAGGGACAGTATTTCTGGCTCTTTTGTCAGAATTCAATTCTTTTTTGTAAACTTTTAAAAATTAGACAATAATTTGCATGTATCTAAACCTTCTGAAAACTGACTTTCATCAATTTTTTAAAAAAGAAAAAAAAGGAAGGAAAGGAGCAAGGGAATGAAAGATAGTGAGTGTTAAGGCTCAACCAAACCAAAACAGGAAGGAAGGAAGAGAAGGAGGGGGAGGGAGGAAAGAAATGAAAGACACTGAGCGTCAAGGCCCTACCAGACGAAAACGTCATATTTTTCACTGTCTGCCAGAAGCATTCTCCACTTTGGGAAGCATATTTTGAGAACCCTGAAAGTATCACTGGGCCTTCACCACCCCTGTGCCACAGCGTCCTGGTCTTCCATTGGCTCATACTTGCCTGGCAGGACTCCCCTGAACAAGAGAGGGGCCCACTGAGCCTGCGCACAAAGAGAACCAGGGCCCAGGGCTCACACTGCATGGCTCCCCCCGGGGCCAGCCATGCACAGCCGTGGGAGCAATGATGAAGCTGCACAGTTTTCCCAAAGGTCTTATCGGGTCCACCCTTCCCTTTCTAAGCCTCCCTGGGGCTCACCCAGCCCAGCTACCCACTGCAAAGGTAAAGGAGGCCACCAACCTGAATGCCAGCTTACTACACCTTCCACCCTGTCTGCCCACTCTCCCAGAGAGGGAGGTAGGACAGAACAAAGAAGTCACCCTCAACCCCTGGGGTTTCACACTTACACGAATGCTCTTCTTGGAATGGCAGCTCAGCAACCTGGAACCCAGGAAAAGTAGAAGCAAAAGGCAAATCGGAAGTCAAGGGGATTCCCCGCCTGTCTCCCCCACCCCCACCCTCCTCCTCAGAGCCTCGGCTCAGCATTGCAGCAGGTCGAGGATAAGCCCCAGAATCAGCTGCTGCTGCTCCCCAGGAAAATACACCTGAGGTATTTACTGAGAAGGTCCTCCAGGTTAACATTGCCCCTGGTGCTCTCGGACCGTGGCAATAAATTCTTGAAATTATATAGAAAAGCAGAATGTCAGGTCCCTGCAAATTCTCCGAGAGCAGACTAACCCCTGTCACCTGCCTCCCCACAGCTTCCCTGCCCCCAAGCGCACCAGGTCCTGCTGTCTGCCCTGTGGGTGAACTGTGAATGGGAGCAGGGATGCGGAGGCCTCGGTCCAGATCCTAAGTTGACCCTGAAGCTGTGTGAAACCCGACAAACCCCTTAACCTCTCAGGCTTAGATACCACCTTCCCTGCCTCTTCACAAGGTTACTCATGAGGGAAGACTCACGTATGCTGATGCTCACCCAAGGGCTTATTCCAGAACCGTAAATACACACCATGATTTTACGTCTAGTCCCATTATTAAGAGCACAATGGGTATTTGAAAGGGATGGGCCCAATTTTTCATAAACCCAGAACGCTGGAGGGTTGGCAAGAAGGGGAGGAACGAGACACTGGGAAATTGCTTCAAGGTCATCCTATGCAGCCCCATCCTTCCAGATTCTTCCAAATGCCTGCTGCAGCAACAGCAGCCCCACAAGAACACCCTGCTTTGTCAGGACTTGTAGTGAAATGTGTTGGAGCAGCTGTCAACTTGGGGGAGATCACTCATCAGGTAGTCAGCCGAGTAGGGCAGCTTTCAGCTGGACAAACACTGCATCCACCACGGGAATGAGAGCCTTCCTGTCCTGCCCTTGGGGGCCAAACCCACCCGCCTTTCCCGTCTTGTCTCAACCAGCACGAAGACACACCTCTCACCCTTCCTTCCAGCTCCCTCAGCTCTTCTTCAAGGGACGAAGACCTCAGGGCCACCAAGGCAAGAATGTGGTGAAATCAGGACCTCTCCACCTGCCCCACCTACACAAGGTAGCTGCTTTGTGATGAGGATGGTAATCCTCCCTCGGGGCCTTTCAACCAAGTCATTGATGGGTGACTCCCAACCAGAAACAAGGCAATTACAGATATGCCCAGGAACAAATCTACCTGAGAGAGGGCGACAGTGCCCCTACATCAACAATGGGCAGAAGAATGTGCATCCAGAAAACCAACACCCAGGAGTCACAGGGACACTTGCTGAATAACCCAAGTAGGGTGTTACAGGCTACGTACAGGACACCACACCAGGCTCCACAGCCCGGGGGGAGCCAGATGGTGTCAGAAGGCAGGAGAGCTACTGTCAGCACACCTGAAAGTCCCCTTCTGCTAGCGCTCATTTGAGATCCACCACACTCCATCATGGGCTTCCCAGGTGTCTCAGGGAGTAAAGAATCCGCCTGCAATGTCAAGACCCAAGTTTGATCCCTGGGTTGGGAAGATCCCCTGGAGAAGGGCATGGCAATCCACTCCAGTATTCTTGCCTGGAGAACCCCATGGACAGAGGAGCCTGGCAGGCTAGAGTCCATAGAGTCGCAAAGAGTCAGACATGACTGAAGCAACTGAGCATGGGCACACACTCCATCACAGGGAGGTGGGAAGGAGCACCTGGGCTCCAGGAGCCTGTCCTGTTAGCCAAATGCCAGGGCTCCCATTTTGTCCAACGGCATGGAGGTAAGGTGGCTGGCCAGGGGCTGGGGCTCTGGGCCCTCATGTAAGTCCCTGTGTGGCAGAGAAAGTCACCTTCACTGGCAAAAGCTGTGGGCAAACCTGCCACATCTCATGCCCGAGGGCTCTGGCAGCAGCTTCTGTCCTAGGCTGTGAAATCCTTTGGAACCCCGAGGCAGCCCTCCTTGGATTCTGGACAGAGCTGGCATGGAGAGCCAGGGAAAGAGACCCAAGCATGCCAAGCCTCAGCCATCCAAGGTGACAAAGACCTCATGAGAGTGTGTCTCGCCTTTTCAGGCTCAGAGAGCCAGCCTGGGCTGGCCAGCTGCCTCCCAGGAAAGCCCTGGCTGTACCAAATGACCCAAGTACCTTTGTGTGTCTCTGCTCAGAGGACTCACAACGTACACAGCTCACGAAGGACATGGCCAGGCCCGGCAGCCTCCTGAATTGCGGAAGCAGTGTCTACCACTCAGGAGAAGGCCCCCTCAGGTTTCCTTCTAAGCGCCTGGTATTTATCCATTTTCCTGTCAGCCACTTCAAACAGTGTCTATAACGCTGCGATTTATACATGTGTACTTAAATGGTCTTTCATTCTAGCTTCTGCAAAACTATCTTTCCACCTAAACATTTGATTAATGTAATTAAATTACTACCTGATGACATTATCTAACTTAGCTTAGGATCCACACTATTGAAAAGTATGTGCCTTTTAACACCCTGACTGGTAAGGCCTGTGATGAACGGAGCTATAATCATGTTGGCATAACTGAGCTGTTTAAAAATAAATTAGCAAACTATAAAAATAAACAGTTACAAACATATGTACTCAATTATGAACTAACTCTAATTTTTGTTCTGAAATACTGTCTTTGACCTTAGTCATAAACAAGCACTATTTAAAAAACATAATCAACAGACAGGAGGCCAAGGATTAAACAGTCTTCCAGCTTCAGCAGAAAGCCAAACAAGGAAAAAGAAGAAAGGAAGGAAGGAAAGAAGAAAGAAAGAAAGAAAAGGAGGAGAGAGAGAGGCAGGGAGAATAAAAAGAAAGAATAAAATTGAAAAGCTGGGGAAATGTGTACAAAACGTACAAAGATTGCTGTGCTCATGTTGATCTGAAGCTACTTCTGTTCAAGCCAGAGAAGTTAAAACCTGGTGAAGTGCTTTTGCATTTTCAGATGTTTTGGAGTCTCTCAAGAAAAGAGGGCAGGCGAGGGGGAAGCACTATTTCCAAACGCAGCTGTTTCTACAGCTCGCTGTCTGCATAATTGTCTCTGTTACACAGGGCCGCCTCCCCACCTGAACTAAGCTCTCTGTCCTAAGTCTGCTACTGCCTGTAAGTCCCAAGCTTTTCTAAGACATATGGCAGAAATGTGGAAACTGTCTTCCAAATAGCACAAGACAGAAACGCGGGGGGGCGGGGGGGGCGGTGGTGTGGAGGGGGAGGAAGAAGCAAAATCAAGCTGTTGAAACTGTATACAGGACACATTTTCACACTAATCCGGTGCTCCTGTAACAAAGGACAGCATACTACGGGATAATTACTATGGATTATTATTACAGTTTCTGAAGCAAAAGAACAAAAAAAAATTCACAAAAGACATATTACACACACAGATTTCTAACGCTTTAAAATCATATGGTCTTCGGTGTTGGTTCCTAGGGGGTTACAGGGTAATGCCCTAACGGAACTGGACAGATGCAAACACAAAAAAGAAATCACAATAAACCTGAAATTCTCTCCTGTCATGGTGCTTACTGCCCTTTATTTCACAAACAAAAGTAGTTGAGCAACAGCTAAGTAGTTATTCATCTCAAACAGCCAAACTACCAGGCTGACTGCCCAGGGATCTCTATCCTCTCCCCGACACAACTACAAAAAAATTATGTAAATAAAGAATAGGAGGAAGCGCAAACTTGGCCACACTTGCCTCAGAGCACGGCAGAGAGGGCTTGATGTGAAAGAGAAAAGCTTGTTGGAGACACAGAATTCTGCCCAGGCCACTCTCCCTACAACGGTCAAAGGGGCCACACGCAGCCCCAGGTACTGAGCATAATGTTCACAAAAATGAGGAGGCTGTCAGCTGTTGGGAGACAAACGTCTCAAGACACATTTCTGAAGGAATGCAGTGATAAGGTATAGAACAGTCTGTGTGCCACTGTGTTGGACTCTTCCCCTTCTGAAGTGGACTTTGCTTTCCTCCAGGATGGAAAGGATAGGATTGATGGGCAAGGACAGAAACCATCTCAGGAACTTCCACTTGGGCACCTGATCCAAGGCGGGCGTTGCTATGAGAAGGTTCAGGATGAGGCTCCTCTATCTGGGATCAGGGGAGTGACTGGAGGCCCTGGGATGTCTGAGAATCTCTTCAACAGCGAACCTTTAAGCTGGCAGCCTGGACTCTTCTATGAGCTCTCCCTTGGGTCACCTATAATTCCAGAATGATTTGTTCTGCATATGGCAAAGCCATCACCATAAGGGAGATGGAAAACTAAGGTCTGGCTTGCAGGGTGTTAAACTCGGGCTCTGGGCATGTGTGCTAAGTCGCTTCAGTCGTTTCTGACTCTTTGTAACCCTGTGTATAGTAGCCCACCAGGCTCGTCTATCCACGGAATTTTCCAGGTAAGAACACTGGAGTGGGTTGCCATCCCCTCCTTCAGGGAATCTTCCTGACCCAGGGATCGAACTCGCATCTCTTATGTCTCCTTCATTGGGAGGCAGATTCTTTACCACTAGCGCCACCTGAGAAGCCCAAACTCAGGCTCTTCATGCTGTCATTTAAGACCTTTAATGAGATTTGAGAGCAAGGAGTTCCTCCTAAGATAAGTAACCTGTTGCTGACAAAAGTTGCTCACCCGTGAGCCCTAAAACCTCAAAGATACTCTCAAAATAAAGGTGACTCAGACAGAAATGCTGGCTCTCATTTCTCATCAGACTGGTAAAATCACCAGTTCTGGACTAAAGATTCAAGTGGAGGCCAGGGTAAGAAAACAATTTGTTTGATTCAGGTCCTCACAAATTACCCCCCAATAATTTACTTTGTCTCAGCTTTGGCCAGCTTGGGTGTTAGGAGGATTCCAAGAATTATTTTAGTTTTCCATTAGAGGGCTCTCCACTCTCCTTTCAAGGAAAAACACTCTATCTGCCAGCCAACTTCTTTCCAGGAATGGGGAAAAGGGAGGAGGAGGAGGACCAGGGGAAAGGAGGACAGCGGGTATCCGTAAGAAATTCTGAACCCCAGGCTGACCAGCAGATCTGAGCACAGTGGAGCCACACAGACATCTTCGGAAAAGCACTCTGGAGATACAGGACCCGGCAGCGGATTCCTAAAAAACCTCAGACATCTGGAAAGGGTGGTGTCCGGAGCCAGAGCTTATATACCCATTTCCAAATCCCATGGTTCTTCAGCAGCCCTGAATGGTTTACCTGAACTCTGAGCAAACAAGCTCAGGGAAAGAAATGCAAGAAACAAAGCACACATCTCTGGTCACTAAAGAAAAACAGAGAAGGGAACTAGGGAATAGAACGTTCAGAAAAACACCTTCCCTAAAAAACTGCAGTTAAGAGTTCAATGTGAGTCATCTTGGCTGCAAGCAGTCTGCCTGAGCGCTCCTAACTACCCCACGAAGGCCACTCTCCCTTCCCTCCCAATCCTTCCTAAGCAGGGGAAGTCAGACCCCCACCCACCACCCTGAGCTAGTGGAGGATAAGGGAGAAGAGGAAGGGGAGGGGAAGGAGGCAGAAGAGGGGGAGGAGGAGCCGCCCACAGCTTGGACCAAGCACCCCATCCTCCCAAGCACCCCTAATGCATTCCCCAGCCCAGAGAACATCCACCAAACCAGACCTCTCAGGGTCTACCTTAACTCCTCTCATCCACATCCAGTTTGTCAGCAAATTCCATTGGTTTTAGCCTCAGAATATGTCCAGATTCCTACTCCTTCTCATATCTCCAGCACCCTTATCCCAGCTGCTGTCATCTTGCCTGGATTTTGGTGACAGTTTTCTGACTGATTAAGCCTCACCTCCCCTGGTGGCTCAGACGGTAAAGAATCTGCCTGCAATGTGAGACACCAGAGTTCGATCCCTGGGTTGGGAAGATCCCCTGGAGAAGGGAACAGCAACCCACTCCAGTATTCTTGCCTGGAGAATCCCATGGACAGAAAAGTCTGATGGGCTATGGTCCGTGGGGTTGCAAAGAGTCGTACATGACTGAGTGACTAACACTTCCACTTTCCCCACAATGAAATCTTAAAAAGCACCCAAAGTGACCTTGTGGAAACTAAACCGCCTGATGCCACTCTTCCAGTGGCGTCCATCTTCCGTGGGGTCAAAAACCAGAGTCCTCAAAGCCGCCCACAGGCAGACGCTGGTCTCCTCCCTTCAGGCTCCAGCTTCCACTCGCCTCCTTGTCTGCTTTCACTCTGGCCACGGGGCCCCTCCTCCTCCACAGTCAGTCAGACTATGCACAGGTCTTCACATCTGCCGCTCACTCAGCTTGGAGCCCTCTTCCCCCAGAAACCCACATGGTGATTGCCTCACTTCCTGGGAGCTTTTGTTTCCCAGAGCAGTCCCTAACCAACCTGATAAAAGCATGCCCACCACACAGTCCCTATTTTCTCTCCAAAGTAGTTTGGCCACCTTTTGACATGTTTTGTGTGCTGTGCTCAGGAGGGTCCAACTCTCTGTGACCCAGTGGGTTGTAGCCTGCCAAGCTCCTCTGTCCATGGAATTTTCCAGGCAAGAACACTGGAGTGTGTTGCCATTTCCCACTGCAGGGGATCTTCCTGACTCATGGATCAAACCCGTGTCTCTTGTATCCCCTGCATTGGCAGACAAATTCTTTACCTCCAAGCCACCTGGGAAGTCCGACAAGTTCTATAACTCGCCTATATTCATTTATCTTCAGTCTCCCCAACAAGAATGCAAGCCACAAGAGCCAGAACATTTGAATGCTTTGATCATCACTATATGCCCAACACCAGGAACTGATCCTGGTACATGGAAAGTGTTTAAAAAATTACTGAAAATTGAATGAGTGAAACTCCAGAATTCCAACCTGCCAAAAGGCCACTCAGCCCTGGATCTATAAAACCACCAGGCAGCCTATAACTGGGCGAACGTGGGCTTTGTAATTTGAGTTTGAGCCAAATGCTATTCTTCACCACCCACCCCTCAAAGGCCCTAAAGCCCAGGAGGAACAGCATCTTGCCTTAGAATGTAAACAGAGGGGTCAGCTAGCTTGAGGAATAGAGGAATGGGGAGGGCGGCTCTCAAGCAAGCAGGTCAAGACCAAATTAGAGTCTTTTCTTTTCCCTAAGGCTTATGAGGACCCACTAGAAGGAGAAGAGGCTACGAGCCTGGGGAGGTGCCAACCTGGAAGGAGCTTCCCACTTCCTGCAGCCAGCCACCCATCTAGGCACACTGAGACACAGGCATGCCCACCAGTGCTGGGCAGGGGCCCTGGGTCAGGCACAAAGCCCAGAGCAGCCAGCTTCCTGCACGGTGTTACTCGTTCTCCATCTGTGCTTTCAGGCACTCCCTCCTCTTGGTGGGGAGGGAGTAGACGGGGCCACAGTGAAGGGACAAATTCCTCACACCTGAGAGCCTGGGATCAGCCAGAAAAGCTAAAGTACCTTTTCCCACCCCAGCGCACATTTTGACAGGTGAATAAATGCTCCCCGGTAGGCAATAACAAGAAGTCTGAATTTAAAGAACTTGCCAATTTGAAAAGTAATGCCATTCTCTATGACTCCACTCTATTCTGTTACCAATAAAACACTTAAAGATGCTATTCATGCAGACATAAAGTGCTAATGGCCACTTGTTAACATGTTTCATAATGCTAATATTTCCCTCTGATTTCCGACAGTTCTTTTTTTTTTTTTTCTTTCTTCTTTTTGGGGGCTATTTTAAGTTAACAGAGTGCTAATCTGATTTGAAACTGAAGGCTTAAAGACCTAGACTCTACATAACTGCACTATTAATGACAACCATTGCTTTACATGTTGCAGCGTTTCATGAAAACAGTCATCACTCAGTCAAGGGATTTTCCAAGCCATAGAAAAGTGGTAATAAGTTGAAAATGCAGTAGGCATAGAAAAAGCTTGTAATGTAAGACATGGGGTTGGCGGTGGGGGGGGGCAGCGCTAATTCTCCTCTAAGGTTTGTATACTCTGTCTCTAAGAAAAAAACGAATGGTAAAGCAAGTGGGAATTCATTTTTTCTTTCCGAACAAACAAATAAATAAGAATGTGAGGTGCTTCATCTGCTACACCCAAATCACCAAGTTGTCCTTCCAGTAATGGGATAAGTGTTCAAAGGCATAAAGAATCGTACTTAGTGCTAATGGGGCCAAAGATAGAGGAACTCTTCCCAAGAAACACAGTATCTCAGCGACTCCAAAAGGACTAAGTGTTCAGCCATCTGGGCTGGCAACTTGATCCAAAACAACTTGGAAAGATAAGAAGCACTGGCTTTGGGAGTTGCAAAGGGAGCTTTGTGGGCAGCTTCCCTGAAGAGCTGTCAGAAGAGGAAGTCTGCTCACCTGGGATGCTTTAAAAGGGGGCAATTCAGAATTCATAGACCCCACTTTATAACTTCTGTTGAGGTGCTTAAGGCAGTGGCCTGACACGTTAGGAAGAGCATGAGTTTGAGATTCAGAAAAACCTATTTGGATGAGGTTAAGGCTAGGTAGCTGAGTGGCCTGGGCAAATCGCTTCAGCTCTCTTGGCCTGGGTGCTTTCCATTTTCTAGCTGCATGTCTGGCTCTCAGGTACAAAGGATTTGCCCTCACCCTACACACACATACACACATACACACACCCATCTCCTAACTAAGAAAGCTTCAGGAGCAGGTACTTGCCTAGCCTCACTCACCTCTGCATCTCTAGCATCCAATACGGTGCGGGGCATTAGAGTAAGTGCTCAATAAACACATGCAGAATTTCAAAAAATGAGCTTAGATGGTGTATGCTTCTCCTCTCATCTCTAACTCTTTGATCCTGCGAAAATGAAAGCCTCCAATAACTTTACGTTGCTCATGTCATTGAGGAAGCTGCAACAGGGTAGACACCGGAGCATCCCTAGGTTACTTAAAGTTGGTTGGGAGCCTGGAGACGCTCACTGTCTGGTGAAGTCAGTTTATTTTCTTTCAGTTTCTCAACTATGAGTCACCTTTAATGAGGGGTAGGAGAACCGGCAGGTTTTACTGCAACGTACATCCACAGTGAAGGAATACACTTGACCACGCTACCCACCCACGTGGCAGCCTCTCAGTGACACAAGGAGCAAGGAGTTTCGCCCAGGAGCCCTTGCAGAGACGAGTCTCACCCCAAAACCAACACCCAGCGAGGGCAACGGTCACATCTGACCACACCACCACCCCTGGCAACCCCTGAGAGAAGCAGAGAAAGGATGGCCCACAGAACAGTGACACCTGAGGGAGAGTTTTGAGGACTAACCCAACCCCCCATCAAAATCCATGTAGAGTTTCTGAAGGGTGCTGAATGACTCTCTTTTTCATCCAGCACTACTCTCTAAAAGGCCTGTACCTGGGAGGAGAACCAAAGAAAGGGGCTCGGGCGCTAAGTAGGTTTGAGGCACACCCCGATCCTGCCGCAACATCTTATCTATGCAGTCAATCCCACTCCAAGGCGGGGGGATGTGGGAGAAGAAGGGAAAGAGGAGTTTGGTCCTAGCAGGGGCACCAGATAGAATTCTTGCCCCTGGAGACCCACTCCTCAGGGGTGGTCACAGCCGGATGGTGAGAGAGATGCTGCTTCCATGCCTCCCCACCCCTGTGGCTTCTCCGCAGCCCAAGCCACTGCCCAAGGCCCCGAAGCCAACACCCTTGGGAGCAGCTCTGGCAGGCCTAGGGGCTGGGTCAACCTCCAGCAAGAACTCCTACTTATTCCCTCTTGTTGGAGCACATTTTTAAATGCTTCCAGAAGCCTTCCTGTCCTGCCCTTTCCCTCTGGATCCCCTCACCCTCCAAGGACTGGTTGCCCATTCTCGCCCACAGCAGAATCAACCTATCCCTGGCCAGGAGGGGAAGAAGTCACCCACCACAACCAACACCCCCATCACTCCAGTATCGGGAAATAGTAGCAAGACCCAGCTCTGGAACGGAGCACAGCTGGGTTAACACCTGCAACAGGGTCCCGTGCCACTAATACCCTTCCAGCCAGCAGTGCTCTGGTGGCTCTCCAGGAGGAAGATGCTGGGCCACATCTAGGGGTGCAGGTGGGCGCAGGTCCCACCAAGAGGTAACCTGACAGAGATCACAGCTCACCTAGAAGGCTGTGGGTTGCCCTGGCCCCTGGTAGGACAGCAGTCCTGCCTGGTCCTTCCTGCTGAGCAGCCCACTTCTGGACAGTCCTGGGACCTGGAGAACAAGCCACCCGAATGCAGAATTCAACTGAGCTTCTTTTCCTTATGGAAAAAACCAGAGCTGTGCACATAAATCCAGCTGGTCTAAATGACTCCTCCCAACACACTGAACAGAGTGATGCGAAGGGAGGATTTCCCTACTCAAACATCAAAGTTCTTGCATACACACACACCAAAAACAACAAGAAAAAGACAGGATCACCCTCAGCGCCGACTCTGCATGAGCCAGCACTGCAAGAAGGAAGAGCAGGACTCAGGCCCTCTGAACACAGCCCTGCTCCTGGCATGCTCCTGTTTGCAGGATGCAGCTCCCAGCTTCCCCTTCCCTCAGGGACCCCCTAGCTGCCATCTCCACATCTGCCCAGCCCCAAGGAGCCTCCCTGCACCCACTGTCATGTGACAAGGGGCAGGAACTATAAGCAGAGACCTTACTGCTTGGCCAAGAGAAAAGGTGACCACAGAGTGAAGGACGTGAAGATACCTCCCTCCAGCCCAATTCCAAGCTTTCCCATCTTCTCCCCAGACAACGCAGGGCAGATAAAATTGCCTAGCCTCGCTCAGCACCTTTCCACTTCTGGAAGCCGAGGCATGGATTCAAAGCCTGGCCTTTACATTTTCCACCAGTTGGAGTACGATTTAAATACCGTAATGATGTGCAGCTTGAAAACACAAAAAATAAAGAACAACTCCCGCTCTCAAAAAGCTTATATTGTAGTTTGAGGAGGAGAAGACACCAACCCCTCGCACAAACTCATGTGGATACATGGACACCAGCTCACTGATCCCAGAGCCATACTCTCTCCAAGGACAGCACCCGCCAGGGCGGTGCCAGGTCTACACTCAAACACCCTTATTGAAGTTACACTTCTGCAGTGGGGGCCTCGGAGACGCAGCCCAAGGGAAGGCAATCTGGAAACCAGTCTTCAGTGCATAGATGTAGAGGGTAGGCTGCATCCTTCTTCCATGAAATGTCACCAAGTGCTTTTAGGCAGGAAGAATGTGGCAGTGCACAGAGGGGTCTGATGTGGACACAGAGCTTTCCAACTGACTTCTGATCACCCAACTTCCCAGCTGCCCCATTTCTGCTCCTGACTTGAGTCTGGACGCAGAAGTTCCCAGGCCACTTAGCCCACTCTGAGGTCACCCCATGGGGATTACCAAGCCACCTCTGGGCTGGGCCGAATGGGAAGTGAGCACGTCAGTCTGAGAAAGATCCCAGCAGGGGATGTTCTCTGGGCTCTGCTGGGCCCACATCCATGCAGGGGTCCTGAGCTACAAACATCTTGGAGCCTGAAGAGTGGGCAGCCCCTCTTCTTACCGTTTAATTTCTGTCTTACCTGACTGAGCTGGAGTACAAAAAGGGGAGGCAGGGGCTGAAAACGCAGCCTGTGGCTCTATGCCTGCAATTACTCATGCCACATTTGGGTGCTCTGAAATGCTTTCCCATGTCTGTAATGCTCTTCGTATCATCCTACACACTCAGGGAGGGTCACCTTTGCTCACCCCGGCACACAGAAGAGATGTGCCTGTGATATGCACTTGGGCTTTGCTTCACTGTTAAACACAATGACCAACTCCTATTACAACACGGGTTGTGCTGGACACTCAAAACAGACTTGGCTCTGCTGGCTCACGGGGAGTCTGGGCTCTGCTCCTCCAAAACCTACGTTCTCCAGATGTCAGTGGAAAGTTATGAACAGCCCTCTCCCCGCAGTAAGTGAGGCGAGAAAGGCCACTCACTGTGTTTCTCAGCCTCCATGAAGTTGTCACTGGGAGAGGGGCCAAGAGGGAGGAGGCACCTTCAAAGGCAGGATCATAACTCTCGGTCACGTGAAGCAGAGAGGTGGCCAGGGAACTTGGGACAGGAGGGGAGAACTAAGTTCAGGGTGGACACGGACAGACAAGAAGGTCTGGGAAGAGAGAGGTGCAGCATCAAAGTGGTTGGGAGTGAAAGACTAACTGCACTCAAAGACGGCTGACGAAGGTCTAGGGTTCCTAGTGGACATCAAGCTGAGTGTGAGTCATCAATGAAGCACTGCTTTCCTTAAAAAAAAAAAAACAAGCAAAGATACCCAAGTGCAGATGTAGCAGTAAGTAACGTGGAGAACACTAAGCTATCTTGTCATCGTACTCAGCAGTAATTAGACTAATGTTTGAGTAAAAGAGCTGGGAAATCAGGAAGTTCTTAACAGAGGGACAAAAATAAAAAATGGGTGGAAAAAGAATAGATATATGAGTTCAGGTTTAGGGATTAGAGATAACTCAGCAAAGAGCCATGGCAGGGAACAGCAGAGAATTCTAAGATATCAGGGGTTTCAGCCCAGAGCTGGCGATGAGATACTCTGTCTTCTCTGGAATGAAGAGGAAAGGGGTTTAAACTGAAGTATAAAGGATTTAAGATAGACCAAAGTTACCTCCAGCTAATGTGAGATGCCTTTGAAAACAGAACCCTGGAGAAGGAAGAGGTTGGGCCAGCCAATCCTCAAGATCCATCTGCACCGTAAGGGGCGCCGCCACCCCAATTCCATCCACCCCATCTGTCCGATGATCTGCATAAAAACACCAGGCTGTTCTATGTGCACCTGTTGCAAACTTCAGAACTGTTCCTGGCGTGGATATCCCATCAGGAGACAAAACAAGGCAGAGGACGTGGGAAGGGACGAGGCAAAGCAACATGACCACCCTCTGTAATGGCCTGGATGTCTGGGTGTTTGTTGTTTGGTCACTATGGGATCCGTAGGTTAGCATCACCCAGAGAGCGCCACGATCCTCCCCGGCAAAGCTCCAGTTCTGAAAACCACTGCAGTCATCACACATAAGGCATTAGGAGTAGCACAAGTCTGTGAGAAGAAGCAGGAGAACCACGCTGGCTCCTTCTGGGCCAGGAGACTTGGGACAGAGGATCAAAGATGAAGCCAGGCATGAAAGTGTGAGGCCCTGGGCTCTGTCAGTTCTGTCACTACCTGGTGAGTAGCCTGAGGAACTTGGCTTCCCTCTCAGCCTCAACCTGCCTCATCTGTAAAATGACACAGGAAACAACAGGACTTCATAACTCAGCATCTACAGGGAAGATGCTCAGTAAATATTTACTTCCCCCTTGCACAGAGGAAAATATCCAGGCCCAAAGACTTGTACTGTGATTCTTCAGATACTCTGGTCAAAGAGGAACAAGAGCCTTGCCCTAAAAAGTCAACTCAAGGGAAGGAGAAGTATCTTTAAAAATTACTGAGATCTAGCCATCTTAAGTTAAAAAGACAAAATCAGGCCCGGGTTTTCTTTACAGACTCTCTCCAACAAGGCTGGGCTTGACTTCACCTTGTCTGGTTCTCTCCACCAGCACCTGCTCCCCCACTGCATAAGGCACTGGGAGTAAAGATGGCACAGACCTGACTTTCAGTTCTGCATGGCTATGCCATAGCCCGTAGTGAAGTAAGTCCAAAGAATCACTACCACTTAGTGCTAATAAGGGCTTCCCTAGTAGCTCAGTTGGTAAAGAATCCCCCTGCAATGCAGGAGACCCTGGTTCGATTCTTGGGTCGGGAAGATCCCCTGGAGAAGGGATAGGCTACAAACTCCAGTATGCTAGGATGTCCCTAGTGGCTCAAACAGTAAAAAATTCGTGACAAACACGGGAGACCTGGGTTCAATCCCTGGTTTGGGAAGATCCCCTAGAGAAGGCCATGGCAACCCCTCCCGTATTCTTGCCTGGAGAATCCCCATGGACAAAGGAGCCTGGCAGGCTACAGTCCATGGGGTTGCAAAAAGTCAGACATGATTGAGCAACTAAGCACAGCACACAGTGCTAATAAAATTTATTTATTTTGTAAGTGTCTGCATTAGCATTGACTCAATATTATGTCTGTAAAATGACTTTCCAACTCACCTGAATTTCAGTATACTTGCTCAAGTGGGGCCCAGCCTGGGAGGGCACCACACGTGAGAACGTGAGTTTCTCACACGCATGGACCTGGGGGACAAGGTGAGAAGCATCGCGCACCATCTGAGCATCACCACACACCAGAGCAGGGAGAGACAACACTCAGCCCATCCAAGAATACCAAGGAAATAGTAAGAGGCTGTTCATCATTATGGAGTTCCTTTAAAAAGTCCATCTAGTATATGTATACGTATCGTATAAGTATAGCTGATTCAGAGCTTCCCAGGTGACTCAGTAGTAAAGAATTCTCCTACCAAGTAGGAGACAAAGGTTCGATCCCTGGGTTGGGGAAGATCCCCTGCAGGAGGAAATGACAACCCACTCCAGAATTCTTGCCTGGGAAATCTTATAGACAGAAAAGCCTGGCGGGCTATAGTCCATAGGGTCACAAGTATCAGAGACAACTCTGATAACAACAACAGAGCTGATTCATTTTGCTGTACAGCAGAAACTAACACAACACAGTAAAGCAACTATACTCCAAAAAAATTTTTTAATAAAGACCACAGACGTTTATGCAAAAAAATAAAAGTCTATCCAGATCCAGACTTAAGAGCGCCACAGGGCATCCTGGGGACCCAGCAATTACTATTCACACTCCAGTCAAACTAAAAGAACTCCAACAACCTGCTTCTTGGTAAAAATCAAGGCACAGTCCTTCAAGGCCACAGTTCACAGGGCTGCTTGTTGCTGACCTTCTGTGGTTCAATTTGAGACCTGAAGCCAGAGCACCCAGTACGTGTGTCTCCCCACGATCCACAGCAAAATAAGAGCTATGGTCGACAGCTCCCAACCCGAGAACGAAGATGAAAAGCAGTGGGATTTCCCAGACTTGACACTCTGGGAGGTCATGCCAAGCCAAGAAGCTTCTTGTCTCCCAGGTACAACAAGGACCCTTCTAAATACAGGTTACCAAAAAAAAGCAGGTGTGAAAGTGGGGCAAGAAAGGCCCAGGCATGTTCAGAATATGGGTATCAACATCTTTCAGGCATTTTTCAGCCTTTTTGATGCTATAACCTCCATATTAAGAGACATAAAACACAAAACATTACACCTGTCAGGTGCTGTGCCCTGAACTATCTCCAGGCAGCTGAAAGTCAGTACATCAGACTCTTAATGATGTGAAAGTTAAAGATTAAAAACATGTTGGAACACTTAACTTCACACAGTGCCAGAAACGTGCCTATAACCTGTTAGGAGGGATGGGTGTGGAGCATCGTCCAAGGAGGAGGACAGCACTCACACAGCGAAAAGAAAACAAGGCCCCCCCCCTTGCTTTCTTCCCTTCCTGCCTTCCTTCCTTCTCCGGGAAATTCCTCCCAAAATCTGACATGCTTCAAAGCAGCAGTTAGTGAACTGCTCCAGAGAGTGAGGTTGCAACCGCTGGAATCCTGAGCAGAAGTCTGAGGCCAATTCTGTCCCAACACGTGAGGTCAATGCCACTGGTTTAGACATTCACGTGGGCATGGGAACGTGCTTATTCAGACAAGGCTCCAGGTCACATCCTGTGCTCTCCTGAATGACTCCAATAACAATAAAAAAAAAAAAAAACCCTGGATGCTAAAAGACACTTTTTTCATTTAAAGAAATTTTTTTTTATGTAGACCATTTTTAAAGTCTTTATTGAATTTGTTACAATACTGCTTCTGTTTTTTTTTTTACATTTGAATAGATAATTTATTATTTTCATTTTCCAAGTGTTTCTTTTTCTATCAGAGGAAAAGAAAAAATCTTAAGGACAGCTGTCACTTGCTGCCAGATTGAGGGCAGTCTTTCTCTGGTGGTTTAGTCGCTAAGGCGCGTCTGACTCTTGTGACCCCATGGACTGTAGCCTGTCAGGCTCCTCTGTCCATGGGGTTCTCCAGGCAAGAATACTGGAGCGGGTTACTGCTTCTGTTTTATGTTTTGGATTTTTAGCCCCGAGGCATGTGGGATCTGAGCTCTCCAACCAGGGATCGAATCTGCACCCCCTTGCATTGGAAGGTGGAGTCTTAACTACTGCACTGCCAGGGAAGTCCCTACAAGACGCTTTCAAAGGGTACTGCCATTTGCCAACATATAACTTAAGACTTTGCGGCCACGCTTATGTAACTCTTCTCGACATAAAGCACCAAAGTTTGCATCTACTTACTCTCCCCTCTCTGGTAAAAAATTCATGCCACTGGCAAGCAATTATTGCACCTCCATCACATAACTCAGCCTGAATTTTCATTTATGGCTGAAATGTTTACTCACCAATGTGTATCTGACATGAGCTTCTCTGGTGGCTCAGCTGGTAAAGAATCTGCCTACAATGTGGGAGACCTGGGTTTGATCCCTGGGTTGGGAAGATCCCCTGGAGAAGAGACCAGCTACCCACTCCAGTATTCTGGCCTGGAGAATTCCATGGACTATATAGTCCATGGGGTCGCAAAGAGTCGGATGTGACTGAGTGAATTTCAGTGTTATGGCTTCTTTTTTCCAAAAACTGAAGAATTCAGAAAGCCAAAGATAACATCTATACCTTGAATGGCATGACCTATGGGTGAAAGCCAAAAGGAAAAAAAACTTGTAAAATTATTTATGCAAGAGTATGAAATTTTTCCTCAAAAGTTCCCAAGCAAATGGGCGCCTCTTTAATTTTCACCCTCACAATAAACTCTTCCGCAGGTTTTGTTTATTTTGAGGAAACATTTCACTTTTTTTTTTCAAGACATGAGGTGTGAATGATGCAAAACAGTATTTGGATATGTAAACTGAATTATTTGCATAATGTATCACTAATCAGTGAGTATAAATTCTGGAGGCTGAGGAACTGAAATCAAATGCCATGGAATTTTTAAAATTTAGATGATAAAAGTAAAGGACATTGCCCTTCTGCAGAATAATGTACAAATTTGCAATCTGCTTATACGAAAGAGAAATTATCCCCACCGAGTTTTCAAAAGCATTTTTAAAAAGTGATGTTGATGTCCACTGCTTTGCTCTGATTCAACAAAATACAAGGCACAAATTCACCGGCACAAGCACACCAGGCACAGCACCAAGAAGAAGATAGCTGAGTCTCAGAGAGCAAAAACCTTCCTCCCACCCCGCTGTGGGTCTGCCTGCTAGACCTACAGGAATCCGAGATATAAAGCAGGACAGGACAGGGGGCAGTCAGATATTCTGCCCACAACACCCATCAGATCAACTTGGTCCCCATGTTGCAATAAGCCAGAAATCATCCACACCCTTCTGCTTATTTCCACGAGTGTTTTCATGCAAGCATAGCCCCTTCTTTTGCAAGAAAACCCTGACACGGATGTGCAAATAGTAGAAAGATTATTCCAGCTTCATGCACTTCCTTTGCCAACCAAGCACAACCAAGTCAAGTTGGAGAAACTATTTGTCTGAACACATTTTGAAGAAGGAATGAAATGGGGGCGGGAAGGAGGTGTAGTCCCGCAGTCAGGCCCCCAAACAATGGTACCTTCTCCATTGGCTCAACAGTGGCCTAGGAGGTCCCTCTTCACCCAAGAGTCACCTGCACACTCAGAACTCCCAAAGGTGCACCTCTGAGCATGCACACAATGAACACATGCATGCACACACACGCATACACACCCAGTCCTGGAGGGTGCCAGGTTACATTTCTACAACAGCTGCTCCTATCATCTACTACCAGTGAAGCCAAACCAGCCTAAAATTTAATTTAATCTGCTGTAAACCCAAGTATCAGGCACTTAGATGGCAGCTAAAAGCGCCACTCTCAAGATAACTGAGTGACACTTGCTAATAATAGCTTCCGCAAGACACAAGCAGGAGCAGACATTTTGTAAAACCATAGGAACCCGTGCCTAGGAACGGCTCAGAGGGGCTGGGCTCAGCTTCCAGGTGGCAGAGCGGGCCAGGAGCAGGCCCACCCTGGCTCCCATGTGATGGGCTGTGCCTAGACCACCAGTGACCTCGCTTTCAAGGTAATAAGAGAACGTGATGCCCCTTTACAATGGGGCAGTCGTGGCACTCTGCCTGTCACCTGTCAGGGGCTGGGCACCAGTCCTCTCTCAACTGCGTTTTGTCCCCTTCTTCCTTACAGTGTGGTCAGCCGCTTCTCAGAGGGACCATCTTTCTCTCCAAGCCAGGGGTCCAGTGGCCACAAGAAGTCCCAAGAGCCTTGTCTTCCTCAGTGTAACCAGGGAAGCAGGCGCCACCCACCTGCTTCTTCGTAACACCCTCCAGGATGCAAAGAGGCCCCCATGCTGAAACTCAGGTGAGCTCCACTTCCAACTCTTTATTATGCACCAAAAAAATCATGGGCTCTCTTTTCTTCCAGAAGGATGGAGCACGGTGCACACTGCAGACACCAAGATGACCCCCATAACAGCGAACTTCCAAGACTTGGGCTCACAGGTCATTTCTTCGCCATAGGACATCTGCCTCTTCACTGCCTCCGAGCCAAACCCTTGGCGAAGAAACAACACCCACAGAATAAGGCCATTTTGCTCTCAAGCAGCACC
The DNA here is from genome assembly GCA_007570785.1 of Antilocapra americana. Taxonomy (NCBI): domain Eukaryota; kingdom Metazoa; phylum Chordata; class Mammalia; order Artiodactyla; family Antilocapridae; genus Antilocapra; species Antilocapra americana. The sequence goes on from ML664199.1 coordinate 22,977,027, forward strand.
TTTATTTCCAGGAAAATTGCAATTTACACCAAAGTAGAGAGAATGGTATAAATCAGCTTACTAGTACACAGGATGAAACTTCAACCACTAGCAACACAGAGCCAAGCTTGTTTTATCTATTACCAACCCTGCCCACTGATTATTTACATTGATTCCACACGTCCTATCATTTCATCAGTAAATACTTCAGTATGTATTTTTAAAAGATAAAGATTCCTTTTAAAAAACCACAAAACCATTATCACATCAAAAAATAAATAAAGCAAAAGTAATTTCTTATCTTTAAATAGGGAAGTTACTTTAGACTCCAAAATATCAATACTTCTTTCCATCTAGGTTATGCTTCAGAGAATCCCTCTCACCAAGGTTTGAGACTGAGGCTGCCAAGGACAGCTTGGGGAGAATCACACCCTTTAGAAAGGGTTTCAGACTTTGTTTAAAGCCTACCTTGCACTTCAGCCCAAACTCTTGCCCTACACCGTCCCCTACCTTCTTAGAGCCAAATCCATCCTCCAGAAGTCCTTCATGAGGGTCCTCACCCCTCTCAACAACCCCCAGCCCCTGAGTCCTCCTGACTCCCCATCAGGTGGCCCATCACTGCAGTGGGCAGGCAGGTGAACTCCCAGTGTTCAGAACTGGTATTTATTTTTCTCTGATGAAAGTGTTCTCCTGGAAGGTTCTGTACAGAATTCATTCACAGAGCATGTCTTGGATATACAGCTGACTAGATGTGTCAGTTATGTTCCAAATGGGTTTTCACAGGTCAAGGTTCTGTAGGCAAGAGCAAATACTATTTTTAGACAGGATAAGGTCACAGTGCTTTTAGAGACAGTAAGGTCTACAATAAAACCTATTGATCAGCCTCTGGAACTACTGCTCCAGAGAGACACAGAGATTGAAACAAAAATTGCCTGGCCCTTTTCTCTGTAGACTCAGTGGGTAAAAGCTTGTTGGACTTAATATCTTTCAGGATATAAAATAAGTAAGAAGTAACTGTGTACAGATTACTGAAGTCCATTTAACCAGATGCAGAGGCAGGTCTTGGGAAATATACTTCTGGCGGAACTCTGAAAAAGAGACTTGCAGGCAACAAGTGTTACAGCCACAGAGTGAGAGAAAGCCTGCCCTTCTTGACTCAGTGAAGGCAGAAGGTACAAGCGGCCACATCGGGTTTCAGCTTGAGATTCTAGTCCCTAAAATCACCCTTCAATCCAGGACTATGTGAATAACAGACCCTCAAAGACAAATAGCGTTAAGATGCTATTTGCCTAAGTCAGAATCTGGTGAAAAGAGGTATTCACATGATTTTTTAAAAAAAGTTATACTAACTTAATGGAATCATGGTAAATCTAGAGATCTTCCTACTTTCTCAATCTTTCTCTCCATTTATGTAAAATATGTGTGTATATATGTATATATATATATGCATATTACATGAATACACATATATATACACTGTATATACACTCTGCCTTTATATATATAACGTATATATGTATATTCATGTAGTATGTATGTATATATACATGTGTATATATGTGTACATATATGCTATGTCTCATAGTGTTGCTCTATTGGGAAATTTTTTTTTTTAAAGAGATCACAAGCCTTTTACAGGTGTACCACACAAGACTCCAGCAAGAAAAATCATTCATTGCCAGTGAAACTTGAGAAATAAATTTAGAAATCATAAAAACACACACAGGAGCCCAAACAAATGAATCATCCAGACACAGAAAGCCTTGGAAATGTATTTAACTAACCCAAAGGTTCATGAATTTACCAAGGTTTTAGCAACAAACGCTAAAGTCAAATAGGATCTTTAAGTAAAGATATTCACGTAATGGACTATCCCATCTTAAACTCCAGGCAGAGATCTAAAACTTTGAAGTCAATTATACCCCCAAAATACTTCTCCATTGTCAGCAGTGTCGTGATTGTCTTGGAGACTCAAGACCACAGGAACTAGTGTGAAAACTGCAGGGTATCTTCATTTATCATCTGCTCCCATCTCACAGCCCAGCTCACAAACAAAATATGCCATGGTAAACATAATCCATATATCACATGGTGACACAGCTGACCCCATTAGTGAGCAAAGACTGTCCTAGCAGCAGCATCCTATGAGACATTAACAATAGAGCAGCTGATACATTTACACAATACAGTTGGAGGCGGGAGAGAGTGACTATCGGGCTATGAAATCCTAAACTCCATATCTGAATACATATTTTGTCGCCTATCTCTTTGGCATGAATGTTATCGTGCTTTCTCTTCAGGTAATAACCGACGGGGAAAATAGTGCCTCTAGGTGGCTGCCATTCATTCTGTCTGTCTGTTATCTCTGTTTGGCTTAAGTTAGAGCTAAACTTTTTCCTGTTAGTTTTCTTTTTTTTCAACTTTTTTTTTTTTTTTTTTGCCAGAGACAGAAGAGCACGCAAAATCTGAAATAGCTGATTATCAGTGCCCTAATAGAGCACTCCTAATAAAAAAAATCCCCCAAACATTATAAATTAAAGAGGCAGTAATTTAAATAAATTACTTTTTTATTTGAAGCTATAGATCTTGAATATCTGTATCCAACAACAACAACAACACAACTGGTTCATTTCCCCCTATCCTTATCACATGGGATAATAAAAGAAAGTTTCAGATAATCATTTGCAAGGGCTAACTTTGAAAGTTGTTTTTCAGCATGCTTCTGAAAAACATCCTTTTATATCTAATTTATAGCCACCTATCAATGGTATTTGCTGGACAGCACGGAAAACGGAAACATCCATGCTAAAAGTCAATGGTAATCACTAAGTTTAGAAAATGGATGGCAAAGATCACATGTCCCAGAAGCGGCCATATGCTTTTACCTACATGACGAATAAAAAAAGAACATTTTCCCCTCAATTTATGCTGTCTTCAACACTAACAGAGGGAGAGCTCTTCTAAACATGTTGCATCGGATGCCTTTAACAAGCAAGAATTTGTAACTCCAAGAACTCAGCATATGTAGGCTATGTCCATGCAGAAAAACCAGCTTTGGGGGGAGGAAGAAGGAAAATATCACTGAATTCAGTCAGTTAATTGAATTTAAAATACCTGGTTGTTTGAATTCAACTGATTTCTTTGTCAAGTGTATTTCTATTTTGACATAACTACAGTTGCCCAAAAAACCAAAGTTGGAGAAAATACACATTTTTAGAGTTTATCAAAGAAAAAAACAGCTTGCTACAATTAAAAGATGGAGAAATCTTATAAGGCTGGAAACTTCTGTGAACTATCACCATTCCATTATACCATGATTCCATTCTGCTTCCAGCAATTGGAAAGTTGCTCTTAAGCTTTTTGCTGAGAGCTCGTGAGCTCAAGCCTTCCATCTCCAATGTCGCTTCCATCTTTGAGGCAAAGCAAGAAAATATTCTGGCCTCTCTGCAGGTTAGCCTTATTCAGCAACTAGTTTATAAAGAGAGCAGGAAGGAGTAGAAGTTGGGAATCTGCCTATGGCATTCGGAACATGCTGTATATGATGGGGGCTTAGAGAACTCACCCTGTCCAGACCACCCATTTAACAGATGAAGAAACTAAAATGCCAAGAAATGAAAGGAACCCAGGGTTACCTAGCTCAGGGTTAGAACCCAGGCATATACTAGTTCCTACACCTGTGTCTTTCCACTATCATTAAAAGTCAAAAAATCCCAAAAGGCCTCAATCCTTACCCCAAACCAGTCTCAGTAATTTTTCCATTGCCTTCATGGAAAAGTAAATGTCTAGTTATATACCTTCACAAATTTTTATTTTATCTCTCTTTTTTTTATACTTTATTGTTTGGGAATCAAAAATAGTTCATCATAATGCTCTCAAGTGAGCTGTCTTCCTCTTATAGGCAGATACTGTAGCTTCTAGTAGCGAATAGAAGCAGGGCTGCAAACCAGGATATCGCTCTTTTTTTTAAGATTACAGTTTTTCTGTAACAATGATTTCACATTCCAAGTGCAAAATGTGTATGGTTTCTCTCACCCTTAACTTCTGCAAAACCTAGATTGGATCAAATTTAGAATCTGATTAAAATCCTGTTGTTTTAGGATTTCTGTGTTCTAACAGAAAGCTCTGGGTTGGTTATATTGTGCTTTTCCTCCCCCCGAAGATTTTTAAATAGTTTTCATTTTTAAAAGGATTTCAACTTTGAATTGTGCCGACGCCAAAATCTCTATACATCTAATCAATCAATAAATAAGACAAACAAAGCAGCATATGTTTATCCTTTACCATTTGGGGAGTGTACATTAATTACCGCAGATTGTCTCCTATGCATCTTCCCCCCCATTGCAGACAGCAGTGCTCAAAAGGGGCCACAAAATAAAAATGTATGGGGTAATTAAATGGATATTTATAATTAGAACTTAATAATTTGCATCAGGGACAAATGAGCTCTGATTTTAATCTGCAGTGCATTTAGATTAGCCTTAAGATAGCATAATTTGATGGTTTACAGGCCTCCTCTCAGATTAGGAAATAATACCAAGGCTTTGAAGACAGCACGTCTGTGTCAGGAGTGTGTTAAGGAAGAAGATGCAATGAAAATGTTTGACAACGTGAAAGCAGCCATAAATTACATGACAACTGTGTAAAAGTCATGATGAAACAAATAAAAGGCTGACCTATAATACGTCTGATTCATTGTGACACACACAACTCCCTGCACTAATCTCTGCCCAGCCAACGCATTCTTAAGCGGGGAACTACTTAGCACAGGGAACGCTGTAAATTATCACTAGTCAACAGCATTGATTTTTAGTCGACATTTCAATCAGGTTGAAGCAGAAATACTACCCAGCTCATCCAACAGCCTCTTAACCAGTCCGCTGCCCCTCTGCGGTCTCCTCAGTTATGGCTTTGTTAAATTTCCATTGCTCTCACCATTCAATATTTATTATAGCATTGCCACATCCAGGCACTTGGCCTGAAGGGTCACCGGCCTGCCTCTTGGGACATTAAATTCGTGCTTACCTTAAGGAAAGCAGAACCAAAAAAAAGAAAAAGAAACAAAAGGCCAGCATCAGAGAACTGGCCTGATTTTCAAGAGAATGAAGAGAAAATTGCAGGGAGGGGGAAGGCGAAGAGGCTATAAAGCAATAGTATTCTTTTTTTTTGTATCATTTCTGCTTTTCCGCCTAGGAGTCCCAGCAAACAAAACTCAGAGCTTCTCTTCTGGGGTGATCCATCCTGAACCCAAGGCGTGGAGAGATGGAGGGAGATAGGGGAAGAGCTGAGGAGAAAGAAAGGAAATACGGATCCAGTTCTAGGGCAGATATAAGAACTGAAGTGGAAGGTTTGGAGTTCTCTACCTGAATGTATTCTCAGCAGTCACCTCCATCCCAACTCCCCAACTCACACCTGCATCCACACCAATGACAACCCCTTGGTGGAGGATCTATCGAAACAACCTCCCTGGGTTCAAAGAGAAAGGTTACCAAGTGAGCAGAGCTCCAAGTTGACACTTGTGGGTGCCCAGGCCAATCCTTCAGCTTCCCCAAGGGACCTCTGCATATAGTAGGCGCTCCCTGATACTACCCAAAGACTCTAAAATTAAATACATGGTGGTCTACAGTGGCCCAGCCAATCTGAAAAGTTGGGTAATGAAAGGAAAACCCTGCCATTTGGTTTTGGAATACATTATGCAATCCCTCTGCAATGAACCTCAGGTCTTGCTTCAGCAAATATTAATGGTGTCAGCGCAGCCTGCGGAGTGACTGGGGGAGGCCACCATGCAACTGAAAACCAGCCTTGGGGAAAGCCACATGTGGGTCATATGGAGTTGTTGACTGTAGTTTCCATTCAATATTTCCCTCAGTCTCCTCGCATGCTTTCCAGACTCACCTTACCACAGCGCTTGTTTGGCCAGAAATGAAAACCTCCTTGAAGCAGATTATTACCTCTCAGAACCCCCTACACACACACACACACAATCACTCACTCACTCGTTCATGCACTACACTCTTTCCCTCATCTTTCCCTCACAGCGTAGTTCTGATTCTCCAGACCTTTTAAAAGTGTGGTAAGTGAAGGGAATGTCACAGAGACAATAGAACAGAACTGCTGCCAGGCAGACTCCACCAGCCCTTCTTTAAAAGCCCTAGCTGGGCTCCTTGGTCAGCCTTTTGCTGTCTCCGAACCAAGTCACACACATGTAGTAAAAACCCCCTCCCTCATCTTCTCAGGACCCTCACCCCACTTCTGGCTCACTCCGGACAGACAGAGAAGTGACTCCTTGCAAAGCAGAATTCCTCACATTGCTGCTCTTTCCAACAGCTCCAAGACGTCCAGGACAGCCGCCCGGGAACTGGATGGGAACATTCCTCTCCTTCCCAGAAGACTGAAAAACTCAACCACAGAACCCACAGGAGGACCAACCGTCCAGCCCAAGAGCTTCCCACCCAGTTGGTGCCCCAGCACCACTGAAACCCTCGTGAGGAGGCGGCAGGCACTCATGATTGGATGCCGAAGGACAGAATCCTTAATAACTGTGAACCCTTAAGGAGGCAAGTTCTTTAACCCTTGGGGAGCCTCAGTTTCCTCCTCCACCAAGTGGGGCTGATAGGACTTCCCTTCTGGTGTTGCTGTGGGGAAAAGTGACCATGCACTGGAGCCACAGTATGGCAGTGGCAGCTCCCGGTGCGCATCCTGTGTATTTATGCTTTCTCTCACTTACTCTTTGCATCAACCCTGGAAGGGAGGTTCTTTGGGTAGTCTCCATTTCACAGAGGTTCAAGGGTCCACCGAAAACCTCCCATCGAGTCAGTGGTGAAGCAGGACTCTGAACCCCCAGCAGCTATGTCACACACCAGGCACGTTCTCCTGGTGAGGCGGCATGTGACCGCATGGAGAGAAGCCAAGCGCTAAGGGAGCTGCCGATGGAGAGAAGCCCCTCACCAATAGCTCCACCACATCAGGTGAGTGAGAGCTCCTGAGCTCTCTACACCCAAGGGCTCAGGAGCCCACCCTGAGGCGGAAAGAGGCTCCCTGTCCTGTTCTGTCATTCCAACCCAGTCACCCCACACCAGGAGAAATGACATGGAGATCCCAGTCTTTCAAGGAGAAAGATCCCAGTCCTTAAAGGAGAAAACAGTCCTAAGCCATGAGTCATAATCATATTAGTAACTGGCTTTCCTCAAGTGTTTACTTGAAACAAGCAAACGTCCTCACAGAATGCTCACAACAGCCCATAAGGTGGGTCCTGTGACACCCCCCACCCATCATGTTGCAGATGAGGAAACTTGGAGCTTGGAGAGATGGAGAAATCTGCCCACACTCACACACCAGAAATGGCAGCACTTTTTTGCCATTTTATTCCATGTACTCACACAGGCTGAAAAGAAAAGAAAAAAAAGAGAGATGCACATATTTTTAAGAGTTTATTTACCCTCTTTCAGGCCCTCCTCATTTTCTTACCATGCAGGTTACAAGATAACCTCAGAGAGAGAGAGAAGATAGCATCTAAGGGCTTGGCTGAGTTTGGGGCATGATCTATAGGATGAGTGCAGAGGCCTCCAAATTTTACTGGCTCCTGGATGAACATGGGGAGAAATTCACCTCCCTTTTGAGGCTTCTGCCTGGGGAAGTAAACATGATTTTATCATATTTTACCTGGATGTTCATGATAGTGCCTTTTCTAGTCCATGATGAGAAAAAAATATTTTTTATTGTGTGAACTGCAGGCCTCTAGACCACTTGGAAACACCAGGCTCCCCTACGTGGAATTCTCTGGGCTCGGCGTTAGCCTCAGCAGCCCCTCTGGTGGGAGCCAGAACATGCCTCCTGCCAGTGAGTAACAGGGAAATTCAATTACCTCGCCACTTGTGGCAAGAGGGCAGACTGCACATTAAAAGAGCCAAAAATGTCAGGAAGTTATTGGGCTGATGACTCTTGCTTGCCAACACTCATAAGTGAATACATAATGTCACAGTAAACTAAAAAACACAGAAACAGACCAAAGAAGATAAGATAATCGAGAACAAAACAAGCCCAGACACATGGGATTTCCATCAGCCCTGCTCAGGAAATGCCGTGCTTCCAACAGGGCACTTTCCCCCAACCCCGGCCTCTCCTGGGCCTCGAGGCCTCGCCTGTGTATGCTCTTGCTCGGCCACCAAGAGATTAGTTCACAGGTCCTTTTCAACGAAGGGTTTAACTTCAGCCATTTAAAAAAAAAAAAAACCTGATTCCCACCAATTTCTACCTGCACACGCAGGCCCACCCGCCATGTCCCGCCCAGGCTCCAAGCACACACTCTCACACACGCTGGTCTCCTGAACACACCAACTCTTCCAACCCTCAGCCCTCGGGTTACTGGCGTTATCACAATTACTTTTTTTCCCAATGGCAAGTCAGGAAAGATGATAGGAACTGTGGATGTAGCCAAAAGACTGGCCTCAACTGGTTCAGAAGGGGAAAAAAAATTGAGCTGTGTATTTTTTTTTCTTGCCTTTAGCCAAAGACCTGGGAGTATTTGATGTACAGTCGGCAGGTATTTTTAAAAAAAGAAAGTAGGAAAGAAAAGAAAGAAGAAGAAGAAAAAAAAAAACCCACTACTGAAAAGGCTTGGCTGCACTGGGGCCCTGACACGCTCTCATCTAAAGCTTGGCCCTCGGCCAAGTTCATCTGTTAATGGACAGCCGCAACCGTGGCGTGCACCTCCCCCACCTCCCAGACTCTTCTCTGTTCTCCTACCTCTTTCGAGCTCCTAAAAACTAGACATCGATTATGTCTGCGCTTTTCCCTTTCTATTCAAGATAAACAAAGTGCTTCAAGTTCAGGGCACACCCTGGGACCCTTGACAAAACAATCTATCATTCTGTCTGCTAAACCAGTCTGGCTACACCACAGCCGGGAGAGCAAGGCTCCCAATGTACAATTTTCCCTTTGTGCTCCGTTCCTCTTGCCACTAACCTCTTTTCTTTACCACCTTCTCCTGAGCAGATGGACTTGACCACTTTGCTTAAAGCCCCTCCCAGTAACCTCAGAAATTAAAAGAAAAGAACGGAGCCCCTGGCCGCTCCTCCTCCTGCCCAGGTTTTCCTCATCCCCCTTTGGCCCCCTCATCCCTTGGACACACACACACCCTTAGATCCACACAATCCTTTCGACACTCTCACACCACAGACACTCATCCACAAAATAAATGAAACGCAGGGACTGCCCCCTCTTTCGCTCCCTGAAAGAACATTTTGAGAAAATTTTGTTTTAAATCATATCCATTCATTTATCCTGACTCACAATTAAATGCAAGAACACTTTTTACAACCAGTACGGAATGTATTAATTATAACTACAAATGGTCAAATGAGAGCATAGTCCCTCCTAAAAATATTAATAAAAGACATAATAAATAATATTAATGAAACAAAAATAGATTCATAAGCCTTGGCCAGGGCTTTTATTATTTCACACAAGGGGAAATCCAGCCAGTGAAACTTGCTGCACATACTTTGGCAGGACTCTGGCCAACCAACCACCACTGAACTCTACAGAGCATGTTTCAGGGAAGGTGGGGGGCCGGGGTGGTACAGCAGTGCCCTAGTGCTGGGGATTCTGTGCAGACACCATCTTGAGAGGCTGATTGTTGGCCATGGCGCACAACGCAGGGCCCATAACATCTTTCACAGCTTTCCCATGTGGTCAAGGAAAGTTACCCACAGGCCGCTTCCCCTTCCTAAGGCAGCCCGGGCTGTAATTTCAGTGCCCACTCATCCCCTGGAAGGACAGACACAATCCTCCAGATCCAAAAGGAAATAAGCCCAGCTAAGAAAAGCGCTCAGAATTCAGGCCCCTTGAGCACCCTTTACTGCATTAGCGCTGGAAGCAGCTTTCCTGCCACACCCCCAGGCCCCCAGCTAACCCATCTCCACATCCCACAGCCCCTCAAGCACCCCAGCACTCCCTGCCCCCCTCCCTTCTTCCCCAATCCAACACACCCACCACACAATCGAATCTAATTAAGATTGGGGGAAAATTTGCATTTTCTTTTCACTGTACCCCCAGTAATCACAGAAGTTCTTCAAATTTTGAGAATTTTGTTCCTCTGCTAATTATTTCCCTCATTTTGAATTTCAAGGCACAAAGACAGTCAATCTCATTGGTGGTCTATTAATAGGTTGAAGTTTTGAGCATCAGAAGGTAGGGTGGGTTTTTTTTATTTTTTAATTTTTTCCTTTTAAAACTGTCTGTCATTTCCAGTTTTGCAAAAGGGGTGTTTTGTTGCTGTTGTTGTTAGTGGTGATGATGTTAATATCTCTTCCAAAAGACAGTTTCGTTGTGCCATTCTGCATGTTATGATTTGGTCACCTCCTTACAATAGTTACTCTCTGCCTGGTTTACTGATTTACAGACCCTTGGTATGTGAGTGGCAAAAAAAAAGAAAGGAAAAAAGAAAGAAAATTCCTTGGCATAAGTGTATGTTTGCTGATCAAATTTCAGATCATGTGTTGTTCATTATTATGACTTTACTTGAAAAACAGTTTGCCACAGTGAGATGGATTCGCTTTACATGCTTTCTACCTCTCCACTCCCTTTAAGGACTTTGAAAACCAGTACACTTTTTTAAAGGTAGGTTTAAAGCATGAACTGGTTTGGATTAAAGCAACGTCTCCATGTCCACAAATTCCCTGAAAATACAATTTTAAAAGATGCATGCAAAGCCACACATGATTTTGAGGGAGCTAATGAGACTGTCCCACCAACAAAATTTAATGGTGATTTAAGAAATTCTAATGCTTTTCATTTACTTCCTGTAGAATTATTTGTGTACTTGACATTTATACAGTCTCTCCATTATATAACAATCTACTCTGGGTACACTAGATGATGCCAATCTATTAGAATGAAATTTGTACTCCATGTAAGCAGAAGTTTCCAGTCCATTTTGACTTACCATTACATTTCGATGTAAAGTGTTATTATAGCTGAGTATAAAGCACAGCTACTCCATGCTCAGAAATTTTAACTCTAATACTGTAATCTTTCTTGTTGCTTCTAGGGCTGTGTCAGTGTTTACATTCCTGGAAGTTAAATAAACCGACATGGCAAAACTCCTGGATAGACTGAATAATAAGGCTTGTGATGACTAAATTGTTTACTTTCTACCTTGTTAGGATCCCTTTCTTGTAAAGTTTTGGGGAGAGACAGAGAGAGGAGGAATGAAGGGGGCGGGGGTGATATGAGATAGAAAGAGAGAGATTTACACACTGGCTTCCATATGTCACAAAGACCTTCCTACCCACAACCAACGAGAATGAAGCAGCCTGCCTCAGTTAGTTTTGCCCTTTTCGATTTGTGTTTTGTGTTCTTAAATACTGGGTCATCTGAATACCCCCGTTGTCTACTATCCTCCCCTCAATAAAAAATATGAACATTTTTTTTGCCTATTTTCAAATAGCAAATTATCCATTAGATTTCATCATATCTTAGTAAAGCAATTACATCAAGAAAATGATAGTGCGTGTGGAATCAATTATGCATGCAGTTGGCCGGAGACCAAAGGCTGTGAAGTCGGAGAGGGCAGAATCGCTCGACACACACAAATAAAAAGCCCCTGGATCTCACAGATGGACCCCATCAGTTCATCTTACTGCCTAAAAAGTTCATGCACTTAATAATTTATTTGTGTTCTGGATACTGTTTCCCAGCTGAATATTAACAACTTTGAACTGAAGCATGCTTTTAGCATGGTATGGATGGAAGTCACGGTAGGGCAGTGCTAGGGTCCCTCAGAGGTTAAAATTGCAGTTATGTTTCTTACACACTGTTCATTCTCCATCACAATTTATTTTCCTTCATTAAACATTCCTTTTAATCAGAATATCAATTTCAATGTTCTGATTCTGCTTGTGAACCAGTGATAAACTCCTAAACCAAAGACAAACATCAATAATACAGCACAAGCTATTCAACAGCAAAGGCAAACACCAAAATCACAGGCTCTCAAAAATCGGAAACCATTCGTTAGCACCTTGTTTTCACAACCAGAGCACTTATGTACCTTGAGAGAGGCACCCGGTAGCCCAGAGACCATGCTTTACTTTAGTGACTAGGGGAGGACACAGGCAGAACAGCAGGCAGAACAGCTGAGAGCAGAAGGCCCCAGTAAAACTTACTTGACCTAAAAGATAAGTTAGTCAAATTCAGACCCAAAACATGGAGGTGCAAGTCACCTTTTCAAAGCAGAGACCCAAAGCATTGTTACAAAGGTCTGTTGTTCGTAGGCGTCTCTCTTCCAAAGGCGCCTAATGTCTTAATACACTGAAACAGTCTCTCCACCATCAAACTGCTAACAGAGAAACTGCCCAACAACTTTCAGGGGGGAAAAGGGACAAACCATACATATTTCTGTGAGTATCTGGATATGCCTCCATCATACACTTAAATTTTATTCTTCTCCCCAAATGAGAACGACTTCCAGCCAACACTTCCACAAACTGTACTTAACGTTAAAAGAAAATGGATAAAAACATATGTAATTACTCAAGGTTAGACTTCTAATTCCTCAATTCACTAAAGGAAACTTGGCAAGAAGATGCATCATTTTGCTCCTTTCTACTGGGGCATCTGAGGAGGAGAGCCACTGAGGCAGCTAATACACAAAACATGATCAAAAGTGATTAACAACAGCTTCATATGCAAATTGCATTAATGAAGGAGTGCAAAGTCATCATGTAAATTAAATATGTCAAATCTCTTGGTGAACTTTCAATCTTGAGAAGAAAAAACACGGCTTTAATTTTTTTACATCATCAATTTTGCAAGATTGAAAATCTAAGAATCTTGGTGCTATAAACAATTTTCACCTTTTTTTTCTCCTTCAGCAGGCTGACAGGCCAGCCTGATGTGCACCGAATGTACATGTTAATAGGCCAATCAAAAATGCAAAACAATTCGCAATTACTGGAAGGACCTAATGGTCATTAGAATTTACAACTAGGTAATGAACTGAAGTCTGCCCACACCATGCATATTCATAAAGCAATTTAGCCTTTGAAGATTAAAGAAGTGCTTAAAATTCAAATGAGCTTTAGCAAATTATCAGTAAGATTCATCCAAAAAGCAAAGGGTTTTTCTTCCTATGATTTCCTCATTTTTTTAATGCAAAATTGTTATATCTTCCAGACTGAGCTTAAACTAAACATTGAGCTAGAAGTGAAGCCAAGGGGCTAAGAGACAAACGGAGGCTGCAAACATCGTTACGGACTTTGTTCATAAAACTAAGCCCTTAAGAGCCAAACCTATCTCTAAACATGGTAATTTATCAAAAACAGCCCAGAGTTGCTCATAGGCAATACTGCACAGTCCTCCAACAAAACAGATTAACGGGAGTCCCACCACCCTCCCAAAAAGCCTTTTTCCCCTCAAGTTGAGTCTCCTGTGTAAACATCCACTATGGTATAAAAACAGCTTTTTCATCGGCTTGGAGTGGCATTCATTTTAGAAGTTTCTGCTTCCAAAGGGAAAAGAGCAAGGAAGGAGAGGGTAAAGGGAGAGAGGAGCGTGATCTGGTTTACTTCTGAGGAGTGAAAATCTTGTCGTTGGGTATTTATCTTCCTGGGGGTTCCCCCCATCCTGCACTGGCAGCATTTAATCCAAGAGGAACAGGTCAGGCTGACATCGGCTGACATTCAGAAAGTTAGGGTGTCCACCCACCACCACCCCACCCCAGTTATTAGAGAGCATCGTGGGAATTTGGACTTTCAAGCTTCCCAATTACCAGTGCAGAGAAGAATCTAACTCACACCTTGAATGCTGACTCCCACTTTAACTAACCTCATGACATTTAAGAAATTCTAGCGACAGAATTCCCACTGCAGGCCTCCCCCATTGCCATGCCAAACACTCCATCCAGGTTAAAAGCACAGAAGTCTGTGAATCCTCCCTCAGCTGGTGGACCAGTAAGACTGGGAATAACAGCTTTGAAAGGACCACGTGCCTGTGCTTACCACTCCAAAGCTAGACCCAAAGGGCTCTCTGCTTTGGAGATTGTCTTTGAACCCCTATTGAAAATATTCCAGTGGCTTCTCTCTGCCACCTTTCTCCCCCTCCCCACCCACAGACCCCCAGCCTCAAATGCTTTCCTGAAGTTGATCTTACCTGGAATGTAGGTATGTCAAGGAAGTGGGAAAAGAGGTGGAGAGAGAAGGGAGAAAACCTCAGGCACTATCTCCGATTTCCTTGACTCTCTAATCCAGGGCCCTGCTTAGAAACACGCCACATTTTAACGTTTATTAGAAAGAATAGGAGGCAGAGCTTCACGGAACCTGCATTCACGACCATCTGTATGAACCACAGGTTCGCAGTCCTGACCAATTCTGTTTGACACTAATGTTACTCTACATGAGTAGAGTTCAATGAGGGTTGATATGGGATGTGACAGAGTAAATCAGAATTAGATTAAAAACAAAAGTTTAGAAACCGATGCTACACTGCAGAGCAAATGGGAGTTGAAGGCCAAATTTCCCCTAACTGCCTTCAAGTCATTTTCCCTATTAGAGTGTTTGCCCGCCACCCCCCTACTGGCAGTGCCACAATCCCATCAGAAAGCAGAGTGGAATGCATATAGGAAGACCTGAGATATTCCTCTTTAGATACAATACCTATATATTTAATATATAGCAATTAACTTCTGGTCAGGAGTCTGCAGGCAGCAAGCTGCCCCAAGCAGATAGTGAGGGAGGGGCCTGGAGCTGGGACAAGCACAAAAGACAGGTCCAACAACAATGCCTGCTGTCAGCAGCTGAATTATTTTTATACAGGAATTTTTATCTCTATTGTACAAACAAGTACGTGTCTGTGCAGACTTGTTAAGCAATCCACTTGTATGTAGAATAAGATTTTTTTTTCTTTCTTGCTACCAGTCACACAGCTTCAAGATCAGAAGAAATACATAGTCTTTGAAGCTGCTCAAATGTTTTAGTTAAAAGGACAGCAGTTGTTTTCAAAGATCCAAGAGTATCTTTATCAGAATTAAATTTTTCCTTATTGATTTTTTCTCCTTAACATAACAAAAACATAACATGAGAAGGTTAACATTTATTATTAAAATTTTTCTCAGCCTTTAAATCATTCTTCAGTAGCCAATGTTCACTTTTAAATGTAAAAGAATAATTTTTTTAAATCTTAGGATGGGATAGAGTAGGAGAGAAAAACTCATGAGATTTAAAATTTAACACTGGTTAAGGCATTGTTTTAACTATGAACTCAAAGATAGGTGTGAGAGCAAAATGGGCAGCAAATGGCTTATTGCAAGTTGCCCCTAAATGTAAATAAATCATGACATCATGGTATCCCCTGAGTCAGTAGAAGGAAATGCTTCAGATATTTTTTGGGACCCAAAGAGAAACTCCATATTTAAAGCCTAAAAAGCAGATATGGCACATAGTGCCTCATGCTCCAGCTAAGGCAGGAATCCAAGCTACACTTTATTTTCCTAAAAATTGACAGATGTGATTTTTTTTTTCTGCACTTCTTTATGCATCATTACATATCAAGAAAATGAACAACTGATGAATATAAATGTAAATGCCCCGATGCTTAGCAGGAGGTTTCCCCATTTTTTTTAAAGAAAGTTCCAAAATAAACCAGAAAGCAGAGAAAAGGGGGGAACACCACAGCACCTGTGTTCTTTCTGAAAGCACCTCTGCAAGTTTCACAATAATTCCATTCTTCATTTTAATGGGAGTTTTTAACCAGTGGACTCACCTCTATCTGAAACTGAGATCAAATTGTAGGTGTAATTGTTCATCCCCCATGCTAACAACATCGAAGATACAAACAGAAACTCATTGTGAGTGACCACAGGTCCCCAGGTATCCCCTTCATCAACAGGCCTGCTCCAGGTCCCCACTGGGAATTCCCTGGCGGGCCGATTCAATTCTGAATAGCACACTGCCAACTCTATCTGGAAAAGTGGAAAAGGGTGTGCACGGCGTCTTCTCGCCTCTTTTACAGGAAGTTTGAACCTGATCATCTCAACTTTAGTGGCTATAATTTGTTGTCTAGAGCTCCAAGAACTTAGTCTTTTATCTATCTAAAGAGATCAAAAAGAAAAAAAGAAGGCAGAGACAGAGTGAGCTGTGGCCTGGCCTAGCCCCTAGCTGGGCTCTAGCTCAGAGCAGTAACCTGTGCAGGTAAGCCTTCCAGCGGCATTGCATCAGACCGGCTCACATCAGTCTCCAGGGTGAATGGAGAGGTGAAACACTCTGGTGCCCTGTCTGCAAACTCCTCATTCTCCAGTTCTTGGCAGCTTATTTTTTCCAAGTGTTTTGTTTCAGGAAACGTGTGTGTTTTTCTTTGTACATTTTGTGGATTCCCACAACTGGCTCTGACAGTTGTTGATTCCGTTAAATGAACACACTATAAAAATCCTCTTTAAAACCTCAAGCAACAGTGGACTTAAAAATAATGGTAAAATATTTTAATGGAGTTCCAGTTGAGAGTTGGTTTAAAAAAAAAAAAAAAGTAAAAATGAAAGTACAGAAGTCCTTTAAGTCAGAGCTAGATTTAAACTGAATGTATGAGCACGTGTGCATATGTGCGTGTGTGCGTGTGTTTAATGGGGAAAGAGGGGTGTTGCAAATCACCACAAATATTTACACTGTACTCCCTTTGTTCAAATCACATACTTTTAACAGGAAAAGCTGGAACTGTGGCTATTTAAAATTTTAAATATTCAAACGCCTGTAATTAACCATATGAAACAAATTATGTTGCTTTTCTCCATACCAGCACATGCAAAGAAATTCGGGTGGGGGACTGGGAGGTGGCAGAGTCGGGGAGACAACTCCAAGAGGAGGCAAGGATGATGTTTTCATTTTGCTCTAGATCAAAGGAGAACAAGAATGGAAACTGTGGCATAGCCAGCATTTTTACATCGCTGTCTTTCACACTGGGCTATCTAAGTTTACACAATTCCCCAGACTGGCTGCATATTAAGCTTGCTGTGTACAGCTTTATTATGGTGCGCTGGTGGAAGAAGCATTAATATTCCAGCTCCGCAACTGACAGGGCATTTACATGCGCCCATCTGAGCGGCACCTGAGAGATCTTCCAAGGTGCAGTAGCTGTGCGCCTATTGTAAAGGCAAATGAAGCTCACCTATTCCCTGCTGGGGTCAGAAGTGACCTCACCACCCCCCAAGCCTCAAATCCTTCCCTTGCCAACCTAACTCGATGCCATCACAGAATGACGAATGAGCTCAGAAACAGACCCTAAGTTACTAACCCTGCTAAGAACAGCAAAAGCCATTGCTGAAATGTTTAAAAAATGCATAGGGAGTGCAGCTGGCCAGTAAAAAGCAGAGAGACAAATTCCAGTGAACCCAATATGGAATACATTACATTTTAAAACTGATTAGAAATCCAGTCTGATGTTTACTGGCTTCAAATTGAGTTTGGCATCAAGCATACTGGCTTTCATAATGCTGGCATTTTTTTTTTATTATTATTATTTTAAATCTGCCTTTGGTTCCTAGGAGCACATGTGGAGAGCTAAAGCATTCTTATTCGTCAGGTTACATTTCCTAGAAATCAAGTTTGTGACAGAAAATGACTCTAGTAGCAGTAATATGGTCCATGCTCAAATTAGGTCATTTTTGTAAAACCTACAAGGCAAATTACAAAGGTAAATTTACTGATATTGGCCAGAGCTCTATCCCCTGGAAGGAAAGGGGAAAAGCATTTTAAGGACTCTTATTTACCTGGGTAGGAGAGAACAGAGAAGGGAGAGAGACAATGGCCAATTTCCCACTGGTATTACAAATAAAAATACTAGTCATTATCCATTAAATTATATAGTCTGAATATATTTTATGAATTTATTAATGTCTTCCAAATTGACACATAAAATAAAAACCTGCTTGATTTGGGATAGTGTTAAAAATGGACCCTAGGTTTAAAAAATTTTTTTTAAATCTTTGTAATAATAACACTGCTGACATAACCATGACCCAAATGAAATCTGAACAAGCAGAAAGGTACTAAAAATCCTTGGTGATTAAATCTCTTGCTAAAAAAGTGGCAAAGTGCCAGGCTAGGTCCGATTTGATGCTAAGTGCCTTTTATTGCACAAAGCTGGTACTACTGTATGTAAAAACAGACTTGGGCTTGGGGTAAATTTTGTCAAATGATTTCTTTGTGCAATAAAGGGTGTGAACAGACCAACCAGAGTAGATTAAATTAACAACGAGTGACGCAATCTTGGTGCATCGCCCTAACTCTGCTACTTCAGTTAAATTTCACCTTTTCTCCCAAACAAAAGCCAAAACTTTCTTCCTTTCTCACTGACTAGTGTGCAAGGCCACCACTCACCTATTCTCCTTTTTGAAACACTTTCGCTAAGAAATCACAAAATTCTGAAAAATGCCTCCTTAGGTTTTGCACATGTTATATATTCCAGTTCAGTCCCCCACATTAGCCAAACTGAGACAGCAGTGTGAAAATAGTGATTTTCCAGGATTCTACAATGTGCCATTAATATGCATCCAACTCACCTCTTCCCTGAGCTTAAGGTTTGCTGTTCTAACTGCCTGCACGTGTCTAAACCCAGTTGCATTTTCCAACTCATGGGCAGCTCCACAATTAAATGCCACATTCACCAGGAAGAAGGTGTGCAAAACAGATTTCAGATCCTTTAAAAGGCACAACTTGCAACACAACTAGGAATGGGGTGATTTGAGAAATTACAGCACTGGTTTTTTTTTTAAGCCTTCACAGAATAAACACGGGAGAATGGGAGGGAAACGTCCCCCCTGCTCCTGTTCTTGAAGTGAATACATATTTGTGTTTCCAATAAAAGGCCATTTTTACATTAACTGTCTGTAACAGCAGGAGACAGAAAAACTAACACAATCTCCACATCACACACAGGAGGATCTTCGTATCACGTGGCCCTGTTCTCAAAACTAGTATTTATAAAAGACAACTAGGCAAATGCACAATGCATCTTTTCTGTGTCACCAAAAGGGTAACATCACAAGAACTTAGGGATCTTTGGGATCTTCCACATTTTAGATTTTTTT
The DNA here is from genome assembly GCA_007570785.1 of Antilocapra americana. Classification (NCBI taxonomy): domain Eukaryota; kingdom Metazoa; phylum Chordata; class Mammalia; order Artiodactyla; family Antilocapridae; genus Antilocapra; species Antilocapra americana. The sequence goes on from ML664199.1 coordinate 22,996,078, forward strand.
TTTTCTTTTTGGCTTGCCCAAGTAAATTTAGCAGCCATGCGGGCCACTGTGTTTAATTAAGCTTTCAAAAGTCCTCTGACAATGCCAACAATTGTAAGACACTTCTGCGGCTCAATCATGCAATCGCTGTGACAGTTCTATTTACAATTTGTCTTAGAAAGAGTTTCTCTGACATTGTACTTTGACAAAACATCCAAGCTGCCAGTTCACAACCTTTCTCTGTCTTATTTACAAATACATCTTGTATATAGGACTCCCAGTCTCATGAACATGAGCCTTTGGGTAATGGCCTCGCCAACATGGGCTCCCAATGAAAATCCTAAGTATTTATTAAGAAACAATATTCTTTATTCTCTGGGTGTGAAGGTTAAATAAAATGTTCACTAGTATACTGGGGATTTTTTGTTTGCTTGTCATTTTTTGTAGCTGCCACACTAAAAATTCACTTCAGAAGTCAGTGATTTTTATTCAGAATCACACAAATAAAGAGAAATGAAAAACAGGTTATAATAGGATACTATAATTTATAGTCTTATTTACAATTATATCGTAAAGTACATCCTCCAGTTTAGTCTGAGATAGGAAAGAATTCAAATGGGTACAAAAAGAAAAGGCAAGTGGATTTTTTAAATTCTGAAAAGCATGAGTATGTTCTACTTGATTCACCTTTAAGTAACTTGCTTATATATTTCCGGATTGAATTGGTACTTTTCCTTCCACAGAGCTTCTGCCTTGCATATTATTATCTAGGTATGAGGTGTACTGTCTAGGTAAATAATTTTTAAATACCCTGATTATCAATGCCTATGTTCTTGATTTTAAAGAGAAAAAAATGTTAGATAGCAACAGACTGCTTGACAGTTTACAGGACTCATCATATCTTCTGCCACTCTCTCAAAAAGCTAACTTTATAACAGCTCAACTCTAATTTAAAGATTTCTATGTGCCATAAGCCAAAATTTCAAAGCTGACACTGTGGGATAATATTTTTTTGGCCTTTTCTATAAGTGAACAGCGGTTCCACAGTCACTAATCTTCAATGAATACTTGCCCCCCACATAAAACATGAGACTAGGAAGCAAAACAAAACCCCAATTAAAAGCCCTGACTGCCAGTCAAAGACTGCTGATATCCAATAGTGGATATTTGACACACACACTGATGAACTGGGCCCTGCACAGTACAACCTGCTGGTTTCCAGTTTAATTAACACTATTTTAGGGGTCTCAGTGGATCATAATCCCACAATATTTTGAATATTTGAATAAAAGGAAAAAAAAACCTGAACAACATATATGCATACATTCAACCTGGTAAAAATTATCCTCACTAAAAAATACTCAGCTTTGAGAGGCCTGTGTACAGCCAAAATGCATGGCATCTTACTGAAGATTTAAAGAACTCCACTCAACCTCCTGTGTGAAAGCCCAAATTCTAAGCTTTATTTATCTCAGGAAGATCTGTCGCTGTTTGATTCCAGCTTCCTGCCTTTAAGACGGCACAGAGAACACAGTAAGCTCATATCCAACTTACACCACTTTAATAAAGCCTTTCCTACATGGCACATTCAAATAACTACCTTTTATACAGCAGCCAAACCTATTCTTTTAGAGATTCATCAGTATATCTCTTTCCTAATACAGAGCATTGCTTCTCTTTTTTGTGTGTGACACAATTCAAATATCTACTGAATGATTACTCTTATTGTTTCCTTCCTCACCATAAAAAGAAAAGCAGACTTGGAACCATGAAGATGTGCTTGAGAGAAATGGGCTGCAAGTACATAGCCGTCTTCCAGAACTTCACTTCAGAGGCACCTGAGAGCCAGGGCATCTTAATTTACGTGCACTGGCAGAATGTTAATTTCACCATAGGAAACTCTTAATTCATTACCGTGAATTATGAGAAGTCGTGATTCTAGTTACTGACATCTCACTTTGAGTTGTGACCACGCTATTTATGTTCAGCCAATTCCAGGGTGGGAACAGGTGATTAAACACAATGAAAGGAATCAAGACTTTGTAATTATTCGTGCATGAAAGGTTTACCTCACCTGGGTCGAAGCACTGGTGCACCCATTGACTATCTTAGATAGCTTAGGTAGCTTTTCATCTCAGCAAAATTGCTTACCATTAGCCCTATAAAACATATCTTAAATGTGCTTTTTTGTGTGGAGGGGGTCCTTTTTTGAGCTCTCTTACAGTACTACTCCTTAAAAAAAGAAAAAAAAAAAAAAAGAATCTTTATGACAACCAGAGAGTTCAGGAAAATCTCTTCTTTCCCTACGGAGATTTACAACTGTGACAGTGAGAAGCCTTCACTATAGGGCCTCCCCCCACCAGCTTTTAGATTTCTCCTCTAAGTACAGAGGCACAGAATTTTCAAGCGGGTTAATCGGAGACTGAATAACCTACTTGGGACCTCAGTAAGAAGTGTGGTTTTAATTCTTGCTTGACAGACACTGTGTTTTGTCTTTTTAAACGAGCAGCTCGATATGTAAATACGATGTTACATCACGCAAGTGTTACTCCATATTTGGCGATTTAGAAAGGCTTTGGATCTCCGAAGACCAAATCTCCTTCCGCTTGCTCTAGCTTCATTAATCATGCCTTACACTTCTGTTCATTTTCCTTCCAGTCACAAGACAGCACATGGAAATGGTCACCACCATATCCTACTGGGGGGCTGGGGGGACAGAGAAAATTGTAACCTGTATGGCATATAAGCTACATGGGATGGACTCAAGAAAACAGTCTGTAAATGCAGCTTCCCTGGCAGCAGCTTTCTCATTTTACTAAAGGTAAAGTATCTGGGTGCTATTGCAGGAAGCATTAAAAAAGAAAGAAAATGCCACATTTGATTTTAATGAGCAAATTCCAGAAGAGAGGGAGGAGAAATGATACAACATTTAATCCCCTCTAGACCACTGACCCACTACAGTTCAACTCTCTGGTCAAACTCCATCAGAGGGACAAGTTCCAGGGCATCAACTGATTCTATGCACTACCCTTCCTAAATCTAAACAAACTTTCTGCCTTTGGGGGGCAGGGGCAAGGGAAATATAGGAAAGTGATTTGGACATGCCGGTTTTGTCACTACAGAATCCGCATTCACTTCATCTTGTACATTAAATCACTGTTGTTTCATTTTTAAAAAATGTTTTAAGGGTCAATATATTGTGTTGTTGATTATCATTCAGAGTAGGGATTTAAGTCCCTCAGTTAGTGGTTAATTCCTTTCCCTTGCGCTGCTGAGAAACCCACACCTCTAGCTACCTTTCTGCTAAAATTAACCAGAGGAAGCAGGGCTGTTGAATGTGTGTATGTATTTTTCCAAGAGAATTTTAACATTGTGTTACAGCAGAAACAGTGAAGTCTGGACTGGACATTTGTAAGGGTGACATGTGGTTGTGTAAACCACAAACAAAATCAAGATACATCTGTCAAAACCACATCAGAGACAAGAGAGAGCACAAAGAAGCATTTATCATTTAGCTGAGGAGGCAGGCTGCAGGGAGCAGCCGTTCCTGTCAAACCAACCTTTTGAAATTTCCAACATGCCCTTAAACTTTTCGAGTAAGCATGTCTGTGCGCTTCAGCAACTGCCCTCTCTACTCTGGCCTGGCCAGTCGAAAATGGCATCTTAAAGTCAAGGTCACGGTGTCATCCCACCACGGGGCTGTGTTTAATTACAGCCCCGTATGGGCTGACAGCCAATATGGATCCAAGGCTAGCCCCGAAGCTCAGTTAACTCTTTCCAGTCCCTCCAAAACGCCCCTCCAGCCCACCCAACCTCACGGAAGCCTCGAGAACAAACTGCACCCCTAGGGAGGCCTGATCAGGTATTGTGACTCAAACATGTCACTGGCCGAATTACAAATACACCCATACAGCCCCTCTGCCTCTAACTTATCACTAGGGTTGGAAATGGGCCTTGGAAACTGGGCGAGGTGTAGTAAGGCTGGACACTTCAAAATGGGAAGGGGAGAGAAAAGAAAAGAAATTCAGAATCAGTAGATCCAGAGAGAGGGTATCAGGTGTGTGTAACCTATTCTGCCTACATCTGACTCAAGTGAAGTGGAAAATATTTATTTTTGTGTGTTCTGAACATAAGCCATAGGAATGATTACTTTAACCTTACAGGGCTGTCATGGACAGTCACATGGAGAAACACAGCAAGCACTTCACCACTCCTTAGCGCGTGGCTACAGTGCCTCTGAAAATGAAAAGAAAACATGCAAACAGCTTTTCTCCTTGCTTCTCATTTACCTGCTATGTGTTCCTGTTTGGGGCAAATTCCTCTAGATGACGTTGATAAACAATCGTCATCCTCTGGCGTGACCTGGATGCCAACCTCCACGGGATTGGATGCTTTTTTCATCTCGATTGGTGAAGGGGAAGGTGGCTTATCCACAGCTTTTTCTAAGCAGAGGCTGCCATTGCATTGTTTCCGTTTGTGCTCGATAAAAATGAGAATGTCCCCCAACGGGAAGTTCATCTGGCACTGCCCACACGTGAGGAGGTCGTGGTCCCCTTCTGGGGCTCCCAAAGGTCCGTGGTCCGGTTCATCATCTGTAAGAATGGCTTCAAGAGGCTCGGCTGTGGTTGAAGAAACAAAAGCACAATTATTAGAGGGCCAGAAAGGAGAGGAAAGAGGGAAATACATTCTCAACCCCATCCCACCCCAGCACATTATGTAAAGGGTTTCTAGGCTCCTCCATCTAATTCTCAGAAAAACATGTGAGCACCTGAAACATACAGGGGTGTGGAAACTGACAACGAGAAAGCAAATTTATCATAGAAGCAAATCATCATATAGTTAAAGAAAACTGCCTGACTTGCATACTTTCATGGAAAACTACACACACACATATAACACACACACACACACACACACACCAGTGTCCAGTTTGTGAGTTTAGAAAGAACGTGACTGTTATTTAAATAAATAGTTAGCACAGAAACATAACGTAAGCTTAAATAATAACCACCCCCAAAGAACTGCTAGAAACATGGATTAAAACCAAACTTGTTCCTTTTTTCCTATACAGTAAGTTGTCTGTTGTGCCCAAGAATAAAAGGAGAGGTGAATAAACACACACATACCCCCTCTTTGTGTGTGAACATATACACTCAAAATATACAGAAAAATGGCTTCATAAATTAGAAAGCTACTCATCACACAGAAAACGTGCCATATTTACACTGCTGTAATAAGAAAAAGACTGCATTCACCTGTGAAACGAATCTAAATAATAATCATAACGCAGTATAACTCACACTGCCAAAAACCTTTCTGATCTCACTCTCAGCAGTGCCACAAAATCAAACAAATACCAAATTCACTGGCAATTCTTCTCAGACACATTAGCTAAATGGGATACTTTTGAGTACTTAAGAAAATAAGCCAATTAGTCATTTTTTCATTCTGAAGAAAGGAATGCCTAAAATATTCTAAACATGTTTGCACTTGGTGGCCCCCATCGAATAAAAATCAGAATGGTCAAGCAAATGCCACATTTCAGATCAAGGCTGAGAAGTCCTTTCTTAAGACTTGAAATATTTTGCCTAATGTTGTCAAAGTTGACTAATTTTCTGAATGAGCTCCAAAATGCTTCATTATGGGACTATTTCTGCACACATGATCACCAGTGATGGTACAACGAGGTAGATATGTCTTTCACTCCTGTTTCTTTAAAAAAAAAAAAAAAAAAAACTTTGCACCAAAATACTCAAGTATGTATTTTAACAGCTTCTATCATTTTTTAACTTCCAAAGGGGAAATGAGAGTAAGTCTCTGCTCCTGAAACCTTACGCCTACTCCATCACCAAAAAAAAAAAAAAAAAAGCATGTACAAAACACAAAATACATCCAGGATGCTGCCAGTTAATAAAACTGAAGCAGAAAATGTACAAGTCTTAAACAGTTAATCAGTCTGACCTTCTTTAGCAAGCTGCCAATTTCACATTTAATGAACTTAAAGCCACAGAGAATCAAAAAATAGATTTTAATTTGAGTGTAGAATATTGGAACAGATTTTGATAAAGTGCAAAAATCCAGTGAACTCAGGTTAAATTTATTTCAACCCTACCCAGGCTGAATACTGAGGGGGAAGATCTGGAGTAACTCCCAGATGTGCTGGGTGAAATAATATTGAGAGAGCCCTGTCTAGCTGCACCTGTGCTCAACTAGGACATGTCATAATTTCTAGCCTCTGGTACTCCTCCTAATTTAACATAAGGTCACCACAGGAATATGAAGGTTATATTCCTACTAATAAAGACAGAAAAGGAAGCACTTACATTTCTTTGCCCAACATACTGATCAAAAGATAGATACACATGCATACTTTCCAAATAAAAGGAGACAAACAGAAGTGCTTTTGCATTATGCTTCTATGTCATCTTTCCCCTGCTTGCTTTCATTGTGACAAGGGAGGAACTGAATAAGGAAGTTATTCGCCAAGATTCCTCCTATTTGAATTAAGGATTTTAAGTACACATTAACAAATGTGGCTTTTTTGGTTGTTGTTCAGCATTAACTACAAGTTCAGAGGTTTACAGATTGAAGAAAGACTGAGGAGAAATACCTCATTTTTTAAAAGTTAGTAGTACATAGAACCTGGGCAAAAAAACAAACATTTTTTTAAACTCCATCGTTAGGATATGTTCTTTATCCCCAAGCCCTGACACATTTCTGAAAATGGAAATATTATTTGCGAGCAAAAGAAGATATTCTCCTAGGTATCAAATAGTTAAAGGTAACTCGGTACAAAACAGACTTGGATAAAGTCTTCTAAATGTAGTGACTGAACTGATTTACAATCAAAACCAGGAAATGAAGTGGTAATTCAGAGGTTGCTGATTACACCTCCACATTTCACCTAATTAATTTTATAGGAGGCAAAGTTCTTGAAAATAACAAGATGATCAAATGTACAGATATAAAACCTATAACCTCAACATTTTCTATGCTCTTAACGTAAATTATTGCTAATTAACAAGAATTATATCCTAATGTATGAAATACCTTTAACATCAGGCTCTCTGCTAAACATTTGGCCAGTGATGTTCAGAGAAATACCAAAATGTGTTCTTATCGTTGCTGCTACATTATTAAAAAACAGACGAAGTGGGGCACAAAGAAAATATGAAAATACAATTCTCTTGGTGTAATCTACTGATTTGCATTGACATCTTTTCTCAGTGGCAATCAACATTTCCTTTTCTGGGCTCAGATAATTTCTCTGTATTTTAATGCAAATTCCCCTTTCCCTAAAAACCTTCCTAACCTCAGCCATTTTACCCCCTCCCTCAATTCAATTCCATCCTTCTTCACCCCCACAAAACCGGCGTTTCTAAGCTCCGGCCTCAGCGCTGGCTACAAAGCAGGGAGTCCAGGACTGAAGTGGAAGGGAGTGGGCAAATAATCATAATAATTAGCCTCGAATTCTCTACAAGGGGAAAAAGAAATACAAAATAAAATGCTTCTGGCGTTCAAACAGCAAGACTGACTGAAACGTCTCAATGCCCCAGCCGCTTAACTGAGATCTCTTTCCTCTCTCAGCAGTTGCAAAGGAATAAAAAAAAAAAAAGTCTTATAAGAAATGTAGGGAAGGAGCAAGGGATACGAGGGCTGCTGGGGAGGGGGAGGGGGAAAGACGCTCTGCCTTCAAGTTTGCTTTCCCTTCCCTTTGATTGTCTTAACAGGGTAAGGAAGCACACCGAGGCTGAAATGCGAAGAGAAAAAGCAAAAAAACAAAAGCGAAGGCAGGGGCGACAGGCCAGGGGCAGGGAACCCAGCGGGGGTGGGCTGCGCGGAAAGTGAAGTTGGGCGCCGGGACTCTGATGAGGCACAAAGCGAGTAGCTTGCTGTCCGCAGGCTCCGGCCGCGCTCGCTGCGAACACGTGCAGCGGCGGCCGCGGGGCCGCGGGGCCCGGAGCCGGGAGTCGGGGGCTGGGGGCGGGAGGCGGCGGGCAGCCCCGGGCCCCGACTGCTGCCTCCACGCCCGTCCAGCCCGGCCGCTGGGTGACGACGGTTCCCCAGGCCCACCAGGTGGAGACACGGGAAGTAAGGCTTGGAAAACCCGGCAGGTTAACCTGGCGCTGTTTCGGGAATCACCGCATACACCTCAGGCGCGGGTCCTGAAATTCATTCTGTGTCCACAGGCTCACACTTTTTACTTTGAGGGATCTCTGCAAATGCGTTTCTCCCGCAATCCCCGGCACCGGTGTGCACAGCGCAGCGGCGGCGGCGGCGGTTATTCATTATTAATGACGCCGCTTGCCCGCATCATTATGATGATAACTATTACTATTGTTGTGATTTCGGGCTCGGAGGCGAGAGCTGCAGGAGGCGGGGGAGCTAGGGGGGTCGGGCTGCAGAGGCGCCCGGCAAGCCTGCCGCGGCCGCCTCGCTCCGCGCTTTGCAAGGGGATGAGGGGGTGGGAGAAGTGAACCTGGAGACTAAGTACAAACTTGCCGGATCCCGCCTTCGGCCTTGCCCCAAAGCCGGAGAGCGCGCACTCCCCTTTCCTCTCAACCAAAAACGCCTGCCCGAAAGAGCGAAAACTGCAACCCGCTCCACTCCCGGTGCACTGGGGAGTCGGCCGCGCGCCCGGACGCTTCTCCGCAGCCCTGGCCAGAAGCATTTTTAAAGTCAAAACGAAGAACAAAGACAGAAGGGATGATGGGGTGGGGGGGGGGGGAGAAAGGGAATTCTGCCTAACCGTCCGTTTCCCCCACCCCCACCCTCGCAAAGCTCTTCCCTTCGGGTCGAGAAATGCAGAGGGGGGTGGGGGAGGCCCTGGTACAGGTTCAAGTTCGCTGAGCTTTCTTGATCTTGTTCTGCCTCCTAGCGACCGAACGGCTCATTCAGCCCTAGAAGCGGGGGATGGGGGCAGCGGGGGAGGAAAAGGGGGTCCTCAAGACTAGAATGGCTCCCGCCCCTCTGCGCACCCAGGAGATTGGAAAGCAGCGACCACCGCACCCACTTCAAACTGGCCCCTTAACCCCAAACCCGCGCTGAGACTCGGGGATTCCAAAGGGATAACCCACCCAGCCTGGAGTCTCGGGATGGGCCCCGCGAGAGTGGGGGACGGGGGAGCAGCCTGGACTGCACGCCACAGTCCGTCCTTTGAGCCCCCAATGCATCCTTCCGAAGAAGGGCCCGGCTTTCCCGAGTGCTGCGAACACTGCCCTTCCTTCCCGCCGGTACCTGGCCGGGCTGTAACTTCACACCGCCGCGCGCCGCGTCTGCTCCGCATCCGGCGCGGCCGGGGGAGTGGGGGCGGGGGAGAGCGGTGAGGGAGGGATGCGCGGGGGTGGGGAGAGGGAGGGCCCCGCAACGTGCCCGGGCGGGGGAGCTTTCGAAGTGTGTGACAAGTTCCAGGGCCCAGTGAAAAATTCAGTTCCCTATGCGCACCCCCCAACACACACACACCTTTAAAAAATGCAGAACTGGATATAGGGTGGTCCTTTAAAATTGCAGCAAAAATTAAAATAAGGGTCATGAATGAGGTGGGGGAGGGAAGTGGGCCCTCTCACGCCTTTCTTTCCCTTGCAGCCAAACTTTCCTAAGCGCCCACCGCCTGCCTTTCCAGGCGCATTCTGTTAGCCAGGAGACAGCCAACCACTTAACCACCCCACCTCCCTTATACAGGCTCAGAAGGGCCCCCAGACCGAGCCAGGCCCGAGGTAGAGAGCAAGAACTCAAGGGAGGGACGCGTGGAGTCCCGGGGTCGAACACTCCCCAAAAGCATATTCGAACCAACTACTCCCCTACCGCCTACCGCCTACCACCCACCACCCACCACCCACCTCCACCCCCACCCCCACCTTGTTTGGCCGAGCTCGGGAGCTGGGGGCTATAGGCTTGTCCCTGTGGGAGGGGGGAAGGGAAGGCACGTGGTGATCTCCCCGCCGCCCCGAGCTGGGGGCAATAGACGTCGGGGGTAGCGGACGGACAGGACTCGCCTTTACGGTTGCTTTGCAAAATAAAAATGCTTTGCAAAGCCGAGTTTCTCCCCAGCCGATTTCGCAGTAGGGTTGGCCAAGAGGAGGTCTGGGCATTGTACTAGGGGGCCAGAGAGGACCCTGGACCCGCTGGCGCTCAGTCGCTGCACCGCCTGCCGCTGGGCCAGCGGGCGGGCGGCGGGCGGCGGGCGCCGGGTGGGCGATCCCGGGCGGGGCGGGGGCGCGGCGAGGCCCCGGCGAGGCCCGGCCGCAGCCGCCGCCCGCTCCCGGCCTGCCGCGCCGCGCTCGGTCCTCTGTCTGTTTGTTGGCAGGAGGCTCCCGCACACGCGGTGCTTGTAAACATTCAGACACGAGATTTTTCCCAATCAAAATCCACTTCCACTTTTTTTGAAAATCTTCCAAAAAATAGTAAGAGGAGGGAGTTCCTCGCTCCCTCTCTGTGCCGCCGGCGCTCTAAGTTTGCAACTAAAGAGGTTTTGGTGGGGGGGGGGGTAATTGTATTTTTCTCCTCTATTAGAGATTGTGAGATTTTTGTAGGGGGGGGGGGGCGGTGGGGAAGTCTAAGAGCAGAGCGTTGCTGAAAACGGCTGGCGGAGCGTTTGACGTCTGGGGGCAAAAAAAAAAATGTTGCCTTGTTTTATTTTATGTATTTTATTTTATTTTTCACCTATTTTCGCCGCCGCTGAGGTTCGGCCAGGAGAGGCAGGCAGCGGCAACCCGGGTGGCAGCAGCCACAACGCCCTCCCTCCCTCTTCGACTGGCCCCCGGCCCTCGCTCCTGCCCTTCGGCTGCGGCGGCGGCGGCGGCGGCGGCGGCGGCGCGGGAGGGCAAGCGCGAGGAGCCGGCACAAAAGGCAGCGGGGCAAACACCCACCTCGGGCCGGAACAAAAGGCTGCAGCGCCGGCCGCGGCTCCGGTCCTCCCCGGTCGCCCAAGCTCTCCCGGCCGCCGCGGCCCCTTTCCAGACTCGGCGGACTCCAGAGCGCAGGGGGCCCCCTCCCACAATCCCACTTTCTCACTATTGTGGAGATGACTACTTTCCTCCCAGTGCACACTTGACCGTGAGCGCGCTGGTGTCCAAGGGCCAGCTCACCTCTTTTTTCCCAGGGAATTGTTTTTTTCTTTTTTTTTTACTTGGGCTCCCCACCTCCCTGTTTTTCTTCCTACGGTAAGTGGAAGTAACCCCCTTTCCCCTCCAGTTCCCTCCCTAAGGTTTGCAAGAGAGTTGTTAGCATCACAGCATTGTTCATTATTTTGCAAAATTGGAGGCGAAATCATTGCATTCCTTTCCGAAAAGCGAAATAAAGCAAAGGAAAGCAGGAAAGAGGAGGAGTCAAATTTTTGTAAAATTAAATAAAATTAAAAGATTCGTGCTATCCCAGAAGTGTACATACGGCTACGATTCGGGATGGGATGAGGTTGGTCCCCCCCCCTTAATCTCTTTTATCCCGACTCTCGGAGGTTTTTCTCGTGAAAAAAAATTTTTAATGCATGCACACACCCCTCTCTCCCCCTTTCTCTTGCTTCTCTTCCTGCGCGCTCTCGTGATTATTAATAATTATTATTACTATTATTGGGTTACTTACGCGAGAATTCCCGTTTGCTTAAGTGCTGGGGTTTGCCTTGCTTGCGGCGAGACATGGTGGGCTGCGGGGCGGGCGGGAGGCGGCGGCGGCGGCGGCGGGCGGACGACGGCTCGGTTCACATCGGGAGAGCCGGGTTAGAAAGAAGGAGACTCCAGAGAAAATATCTTCATCAGTGCCTTTTGACATCCAAAATAAATTAGAAATAATACAAAGATGGCGCAGGGAAGATGAATTGTGGGAGAGCCGTCATGGCTTTTTTTTTTTTTAACCAAAAAAAAAAAAAAAGAGAGAGAGGAGAGATAGAGGGGGAGAGAGAGAGAGAGAGATGAAAAAAATGGCAAAAGCCCCCCTGAGCTGCAAGTTCAAGTGCGGACGTGACGTCCCTGCGAACTTGAACGTCAGGAGTCTGGATGGACAGAGACACACAAAACATGGGCAGGGCGAGCAGGAGAGAAGGGGAGGAGGGAAGGGGAAGCTCACACCAATGGACACACATCAGGGGCTGGACATGAAAAAGAGACCAGGACAAGCCAATGGCCAGTGCGGGGCGGGGGAGGTGCCGGGCGGGGGGCTCAGCAGACGCCAGACGCGGCCCCCGTGGGAGGGGCGGGCGGAGGGGAGGGGGCTCTGGGGCCTCAGGCTCACCAGTGGCCGCAGCGAGTGCCGAGGCAGCGGCTTGGCGGGGAGAGAGGGAAGGGGCGGCGGGGGAGGGGGAAAGCCAGACGTGCGCCCTGCTCCCCCCAACCCCGGCACGCGGACCCTCAAATGAAAGATTATTTAAAATTTAAAAAAAAAAAAAAAAGAATGTCTGGAGGCTGCAGGGGCCGGGAAAGCGCGGGTGGAGGGAAGCCAGGTAGAGTTGCTCCCGGACACCCTCCTGCGTGCGCACACCCACTTCCCTTCGCCGCCGCCGCGGAGCTCGCGCCTCGTGTGCGGACGCCGGGGGCCGAAAGCCCAGAGCCCGCGGCTGCGCTCGGGAAACTTTGCTCGAGGAGAGGATAGCCAAGAAAAAATCACCCGAAGTTGGGAGCTGAGCCTCCAAGTTACAGCTACGCCGCGGGCGAGGGGAGGCGGGAAGGAGCGCCCGGCCAAGCAGAGTCCAGCTCAAGTTTGGAGGCTTGTGGGTCCGAAAAGGCAGCGCGGGGGCCTCCGGGAGCCCGGGCGGTCTGGAGAGAGAAAGCGAGGGCAAGGGCGAGAGAGGAGGTGCAGGCCCCAGGCCGGCTGGCGGGGAGGGCGCCCCCCAGGCCGAGCCGGGGGGCCGGGGACGTGAACGCCGAGACAAATGATCGGGTCTGCATGCCACTGGGAGCAGGGAGTCAGGCTCTCAACGGTCGCGGAGGAAGAAAGAGCTGGGAGCCGGACTCGGGGCACGTTCCGGCCCAGGGAGTGGAGTGCCCGGACCCAGGGAGAGGGAGGCGCAGAGGCTTCCACCTCACGGGGCCGCAGCCGGCCAGAGGACAAAGCCTGGGCAGTCCGGGGAGTGCCAGTCCCTGGGAACGGGCTCCCGGCGCCGCGGGAGGTCCCTGAACTGGGTCCCGGGGAAAGACACACCCCCTCCCACTCCAGAGCTACTGCTAAAGCACCGAGGAACGGCAAGAAAATGTTTCTTACGGGCAGAGCACAACTAGTCCAGTGCTGTTACCCAGGGAAAGAAAATGGGGACTGAAGAAAGAGCGACTGGCTCGCGGGAGCAGCGGGGAGGCCACAGTGGTGGGGTGACTGTCCCGGGTCAGCGCCACGCTCCCTGGGCGCCCCGGGCGGAGCCGCACCCGCCGGAGCCCGCAGCCCAGGTCTGGCCTTTCTGCAGGCGTTCCCGGGAAATTAGGGAAGACCTGTTGGAAATAAACCCCTGTCTCTTTAATGCACACACACGCGCGCGTGCGCGCGCTGCTGCTGTCAAAAAGCGGGCTTCACTCTGGCGTGGGATACTTTCAGTTTTACGTAAAATGTACAGCAACAGCACCCCCTGCGATTGGAAAGTTTATTCAGAAACGTGCCTGCAAAGTCCCCCGGCGTCTCCCGCCTCCCAGTCTCCCCGCCTGCCTGCGCCACCCTGTAGCCTCAGCCGACGCCGACGCCGAAGAGACCGCGCTGCGCTTCCAAATCCGGAAGGGCAGGGGGGAGAAGAAAATGGACTCAGGTCCAAGGGAGGCGCGGAGGTTGCGGGGGGGGGGGGGTGTACGAGTGGCTGCGGCCCGCGAGACTGAGAGCTGCAGGTGGACATGTGCAAGTGTGGGTCTGCAGAGCGAGGAGCCTTCTTTCCCTCTCCTCCAAGCGGCTCCACGAACCCTCGTGTCTTCTCTCCCCCCTCCTTAGTCTGAGGGACGTCGCTTTCGTAAATGCACCTCCCGGGCGGGATGCTTTATTGTCTCAAGCTAGGGCCCCCGGCTCGCACGCGCGCACCCATCTCCCAGCCGCGCCGGCCAGCGGCTGTTTATTCCTGTGTTGTCTTAGTAAAGTTTCAAACCCATTAGAAAATAACTGGTTTGCCTTGCTCGGCGAAGCTTCGGGCCCCTCTAAGGAAGAAAAGGAGGTTTTGATGCTCAACAGTGGGAGAAATGTGGGCTGGACCGAGTTTGTATAAATGTGGTTTGCTGTTATTGTTTCCCTCCAGTTTGGTGGGGGTTGGGGGTGGACTCAAATCCTGTTTAAGAAGCAGGAAGATTCACTTGCAGTAAAGCTCTGTAGAGTATGCGTTATACCATTTCCCCCTTTTCACGAGTTCTTCAGAGCAGGTCAGCATCTCTTTTCCACAACTGTCTTTTTTTTTTTTTTTAATCTCGTTTGACTAGCCTTAGAGCGACCAAAAGAATATCATTGCAAGGGAGGGGGTGGGGGGAGCCGGACGTGGAGGAGAATGGTTGGAGGGAAGGTGAGGAGAGGGAAGAAAAAAGTACAACTGGGAGGCCTTTGAAAAATAAAAAAAAAATAATAAAAGCCCCTTCAGGTAACAATAGTGAGTCCGATTCTTTCCGGAACCGAGCTTTTCAAATTTAAATATTTTTCCCATCCATCCATAAAAGTCCATATATAGAGAAGGTATATAAATGAGCGAATTGTGTTGTGGAAATATATATGTATGATTTATATATAATGGTGTGTATAAAGCTTTTCAGGGTTGGCTGTAGTGTAAAAAGTAATGACTTTATTACCTCTGAAAGGTTCTGTGGTTCACATTTAACAGTCTTCTGAATTACAATTCATTACACAATTGTATGCTCTCTAAAACCGGCACCCTATCAGGGCCGCTATCTGTGGTTATTTCCAATAAATAACTGGCAACATTTTATTGATTTTCTTTTTAAAAAAAAATCATAGGGAATTAAGCACTTAGTTACAAGTAGGTCTGCTATGTTATTGCACTTGTTTCAGATTCCAGGGGGTTCCTTCCGAAACCACATCTTAAAACATACCTTTAAAACACAGTTTTGCAGCTGCCTTCCCTGGGTGCCCATGGAGAAGTAAGTAGCGACGTTTCCACCATTAACGTATATTTAATTTCACCACCATAAAATGCCCAGAGTGAAATAGGAACTGCCCTCCACTCCCGCCCCTCCCCCAGCCTGATTTCAACCAGTCCAGAAAACCAGGGCTCAGCACTGGCATTCGATTCCCTCCTGGTCGCGGACCCCCACTCTGGTCCCTCCTGTTTGCCTCTACGAGTGACGCCCCCCCCCCATTGCTGCTTGATGCTCGCTAAAGCGCCCAAAAGTGGGGGAGGGGGAAGGTGTGTATGTGTGTTTAAAGAAATAAAAACGTGTTGTTTTAAGAGCTTTGAAAATATTACGTAAGTATTGATTAATGATGCAGGTGGGTTTGTAGAGGGGTGAAAGGTCACTTTAAACGCTCACACTTGGATACACAGTCAGTATATTTACTTTCCAAAAGTAGCTTTTAGAAAGTAATAAATTATGACAACGTTAAAATTATTTTCTGGCATTTCAGTTAACTTCATGTGGAACTGTAGAACCTTTGCTGATTCCACGGAAGGGCTAATTACGCTTGGTGGGCTCTTTCCCAAACCTTCGGTGACAACACTGCGTGTAAACTCCAGGCCAACAGGCGACCCCTCCCCTCTCCTCCTCCCCCCTCTCTATCTTGCCGGCGGAGGAGACTCCCCAGGACTTCCTGCAGTATATATTCTGCCTCTGATCTCCGTACATAATAGCCAAGTCCTGGTTTATGCTTTATAATGTGTTGACAAGTTTTCTAACAGACTTTCTGAAATAATGCACATATATTCACGTCGGTTAGAAACCCACCGTATTTTTAGAGTCGAGTAGATCTATACCCTAATGCAGTGAGAGAGTGTAAATCATAGAGGATTTCATAGTCCTTTCAGTAGTTTTCGGTATGAAGTATGAGCCGCGTGGCCTCCAGACGTAACCTTTTAGAAAAAAAGACAGTGCTTTTATTTTATGGTGTAAAGTGCTTTTAGCTCCAGGGCTCTGAACGTGAATGTGGTCAACAAACAGTTCCAAGGGGGAGGCTTAATACGGTCCCAGTCCTCGTGCCGAGGATCGCCTGGTGTGGGGGACTCAGGTTGAGCTGGAGAACTAGGGGTTAAAAGGTCTGTCTCGATAGAAACTACAAGATTAAAATAAAATAGTCGCTGTCTGCCTTTAGCAGGGAACACCTTTACAGACTTAAAGATAAACTGAATGAATGGTTAATATACTCGCTCCCACCTTGCTTTTTGCTTTTTTTTTTTTTTTATTCCTAATGGAAGTTCAGAAAATAGAGAAAGGACAGTCAACTCGAGAAAAAATAAAACTTAGGTTTGGATTCATCACTTGGCATAGGTTTTGGGGTTCTAAGATTGGGAGTGCTAGGGTATTAAGACAAAGGTAAAATTAATGTTAAAATGGAAGGGAGGTTGTGCTTGAGGAAGGGGGTGAGCTTTGTGTGGGCACCGAAAACTGAAAGGTGAGCATGAGGGCCACAGTCACCTCTTCTTCCAAGCCTCCCTCAGCGCCCACCCACTATAACATTTCTTCCTCCACTGCTCCCAGTATGATTCAGAGTCTGGGAGCTAAGGAGGCCCCTGGAGGGCAGTGTCTACACTTGCAAAGGGACAGACTTCCCCAGGAGGCTCTTGGGGAAACAGTATGGCATTTCTCCAGAGGCTCCCTGGACATTTAGCTGAGATGGTAGAGATGGTAGGGATTGGAGACGAGGGTGAGGGTGGTTTTCCCTAGTTAACTCCTCCATCAGGGGGCAGTAAAAATGGGATGAAAGCATTTAGCTGACCGGCAGACTACTTCACATACCTGGATGGCTCTGTTCGCCATCCCCCCACCCCCCAACCCCCGCACCACCCCAGGAAAAGAAAGAAGGAAGGGAGCAAAGTAGGAAATAAACAGTTGGATCTGCTCTAAGTAAGCCTACACTTATCTCTAGACTGGGTTGCTGTGTGCTGAGTGAACAATGTATTGGGGCTGGGTGGTAAGTCTAACCACTGTTAAGTGAGAGGCTCCTATGAAGACAGCAAGGTGTTCTGGCTGGAACACCTTGGTGTTGGAACACCTGGTGGTTGGTTTACACCACCAACATAACCATTCAAATTCTATTAGTTTCCCCCAGAACCAGTAAGGCTTTGATCAAATAACACTGTTGTAAGAGTACATTTTAGCCTAAAAGTGATTCCCACCAAGGATGGTGAGTTTAGAAGGATTATCCCAAAGATCAGAACAGCTGAACAATTGAATCTTACAAGAATACAATGCAAGATATTTTCATCAGCTCCAACAGTCTACATAATCAAATATCTTCCAAATAAACCAATGTCAAGGACCCAGAGCTGCAGTCCATGGGGTCGCAAAGAGTCGGACATGACTTAGTGACTGAACAGCAACAGCAACAAAAGAACCTACTATCAGAAGATTCATTGTTTTAACGTTACTTTTTGGATGCGTTCAAATCTGGTTTCCCAAATGAGAGCAGTTCTAAAAGAAAACAATACAATCAGAAAAACCAAAAATGAAAAATATCTTAAACTTCACTTTCTGTGTGTCCGCCCATCCCCCAATAAATCTTTTGCTTTTAACAGAGGAATAATTTTTTTCAATACATGTTTTTCACACCCAGTCTTAAAACAAGCTTCACCTATTCTCCCACTCTCTCTCTCTCTTTTTTTTTTTTTTGCCCGAATGGGTAAATAGATGGAAAAACAAAACAGCACACACACACATCTGGTCTGACATTTTGTACAGCAAGTTTCAGCCCAATGTGATTTAAAACAATGTGAGTTTAAAACCTCTTAAAATTTGGGTTTATAATGGAAACGCTGACAGACTCTTAATTATAGCAGCCCTGCCAGACACTGCTATAATGAAATAGTTGTGCTTTCATTACTATAGAGGCACTATAGTTAAGGGTCTGTCAGTGTTTCTATTATAAACCCCAAGTTTAAGAGGTTTATAACTTGGGCTATTTAAATGGCACTGGGTGGAATTCACCCTATCAGTCCAGATGTGAAGTTGTTTTATAAAAGAATAACTCAGTGGAAGAAGAGCTTTTGAAAATATTCTCTTTCTCACTCACTCCCCCCACCTTTCCTCCTCCCTCCCACCTTCCCTTCTTCCCTCTGTTCCCTTACACAACATCACAGAAATGATTTTTACTGGCTTCAGATGGTCTTCTTGCCAACTTCTAGCTATGACTTCACTGTCTAAAAGGAAATTTTATAGGCAGTTAGTCCTTTATTTGGACAAGTACTGTTTGCCATTATTATAATTTTTTACTATTTTATTACCCTGGAGTACGTACACACAACACGGACACACACAGAGAGAAACACACATACAAACTAAAAAAATCAACACTATGTCAAGGAATGCAACCTCATACACATACACAGAGGTATACATGCTATGTTACATTCTGATGAAAAAGTACAAATTGACTGAAGAGAAGAAATAAAGTATCTGAAATATTTTAATCTTATCTATGTAGTAAAAACAATAGAGGAACTGCCATCTTATGTCAAAATTTTGTAGCTTTCCTGATATCATTTGGTTTGTTCAGAAAGCAACAACCAGCACTGTTTAGTCAGCAGTGGACTAGCCAAGGACTCCACACAAACACTATAAATGTCTCTACTTGACTTTGGTTCCTGACAGACTGATGAAGAATTTATCTTGAATTAGCTAATGGACCAGAATTTTGAAATATGTCCTATTAACTTGGTATACCATCACCATAACATGTACTATTTGTTAGTGATGATGGGGTTGATGCTAATTCTAAGGAAAACAAAGATGGTGGTGGTGATCATGGTGAATAGTAGAGATGAGGTCATGGTGGTAGAGATGGAAGGGGCTGGAGATGAGGTCGGGAGTAGTTTCCCTAGTTAACGTGTCCATCAGAGGGCAGTAGAAATAGAGTGAAAGAACTAAAAAGCTCAAACTTCCGCTTCTCCAACTCTTGTTCCATCAGAAAAGACACTGCACAAAGAGGAGGCGGTAGATGAGTTCAAATAAAGTTTTCAAATGCACGCTGCGCTGTTTCCCTCCCCTGCACACCAAGATATAGCCCTGGGTGGGTGTTTTGGGCAAGCCCTAAGTTCACTAACTTCATACAGAGAAAGAGCCACCAAGAACTGCAGCCACCATATCTGCATTTAGAAACCTTTTCCCTTCCAGAAGAAGAGCAGTTCCTTTTCTCTGTTCTCACTGACTGAAATCAGACCACCAAATCAGGCCATCAAGGACCGTAGGGCCTTGATCATTCTAATTTCACAATAGCTTTAGTTGGTCTTCTCTCAAATTAGCTAAAAGAGAAGCAGTCATCAAAACATGTTACCAGGCTCAAGTTCCTTTTCTGCCAGTTTCTTACAAACCCCACCAACGCCTGCCTAGTCCCACAACCATTCCAGATGTGTACCAATCGTTCCCAGAGATTACTGAAGAGCTCTGGCTCTTCTGGTCCCTTTTCCAGAAATTAAGACATCTTTTTTTCTCCCCCCAGTAGTTAATCATCCGTATTTTATTTTTTCCTGCCAAATTCAGCAAAGGAAACTTTTGTGGTAGAAAAAGCCTATTTTATCATTTTTTGTCAGCTTGGTGAAGATAAATCTCTTTGGTCTCCCATTCCTGGTTGTATACAATTTGCCTGTTTTCATTTTTTCTTAAAAAAAAAAAAAACTCTTGCACAAGGTTAGTTATCTAAGCCTCCAGATTCCCATAAACTGAAGAATCTGGTCCTAAGAACTGCTATTCTTTCTTTCTTTGTGGAGTACGTCCCTGAACAGACATGAGATGTGGCTTCTGCTCTTGGATGGCTTTCATTTTTAAGGCACTAAGATACACATACACAGGCACAAGCACATCATATAAAGTTCACAAGTCACACGTGCCAAAGCCATATGGATACATGCTATTTTCCTTGCTTTGGGTAGCCCTGGTTTCACATTGCTGATGTGAAGAATTCTAAGCCTTTAGCAAGGACTAATTTGAGGGGACACAGCTCTGGTTACTTCTGACACTAGTTGGAGAAATAACTTGGTTTCTCGGAAATAAAAATGGTAAATAATGAGGTTTGGTCATGAAGATATCTATGATAATCTATCGTTTTCAGTTTTTAAGACATTAAATAGCTTAACTATTCAAGAAATAAGCTTTCTGTATTACATTTGTTTTATAGGCAATTTCAGGGACTATTTCTAACACCATTAGTGAATGTATCATTTTTTTAAACGACATTGTTTCACTTTCCTAACACATAGTAGGCATTGAACTCATGCTAAATCAAGGAATGAATTGCACAAAGGCATTTTCTGTTGTTGCAGCAGGTGAAAAAGACACAAGTATTTGTGTCTGCTCCATATGCATTAAATATGCATATAGTGGAAAGTTACATTATTTCACTTTTTAAATAGTTAAGAAGTATGGGCCATTTGCACTGCTATCTAACCTACAGAGAATAAACAGCAAGCCCATTTGTGTCAGGAGGAAACAATTGCATGTCTGTCTGTGTATATTTCATACAATAACTTATGTCATAAAAGCTATCACCTGACAAGTCCTGGGTTGTCACATACTTATAGGAGCCTCTGTCCTTTTCATCTTTTTACCCCTCAGCACAGAGTAGGACCTTAGGAAATGTTTTGTACATGAATAAAAGATGAAGTAGACCACTTAGATTCCTGGAAACTTCAAAATCCTTTCTACCATAGGTAAAATGTTCTTTTTATTGTTCTCAATTCTCAGATTTTCAAATGCAATAAAATATGCAAACAGCCAAAATTCAAGTACATCGCAACACAGAATAACTCTGAGAGATTAATTCTGGAGCTTGATTCTCCAGATACTACTTTCTTTAAATATCAAGGCCTATTCTAGCTGGTTCTCATTTGAAAGAAGCAAGTCCCACAGAGCCTTATAATGGCACCCTCTTTCCCACCCATCTGTACATGGTGATTTCTGTGGCCTTGCTCAGGAAACAAGGGAAATAGCAGATATGATAGAATGAGAATCCCAACCCTCTCTTCTCAAAAGATCGATCGAATCTTGAACTCCAAGCTTAATCAGTAGCAGAAAGCACAAGATTAGTAGATTTTCAAAATAAATTCAGTTTCTGAAAGTAAACATATAAGGTGGGGTAAGGCAAATATGTTAATTATTTGAATATTAAGCACATAAAGGGGTTTTGCTAAGATTTAAAGATTTAAAAAAATTAAAAATAGGCTCATTTTAAAATATATGTTTTACAGGAAGTAAACTCCCCTTAATGGGAACTTGCAACTCTCATTTTTTTTCTTTTACTTTAGCATAAATAAATCAAACTGAAAACAACCTCAAACCAAAATGGAACAAGTTTGTTCTTTTTCAGTTGATAAGACTTTAGCTTTAGTAACATCTTTAGAATTCCAAGCTACATTGTTATATTTCCACTGATCTTCTCATTTAAGGGTTTGGATCTCTTAAAATTAATATGAAATGCTCAGCCCAGGCCTGTGTTTTCAGGTATGTTACCCTCAGTAAGACCAACGTAATATCTGGGTTTTGCAGAACAGTTGAAAATTAATATATCTCTGACAATGCTAAGAAGTTGTGATTCATTACTATCAATTTTTAAAAATTCTAGAAGGAAAAAGCTTCTCATTATGGGAGTTGAAAAGAGCAAAAGAGCCCCTGATTTCAGGTAGCATCTTTTCTTCATTTTCTTTTAGGGACAAGGGACTGACCAGCAGCAAGGAAATAAACATTAATCCTGAAGTATATATTTTTTCCAGCATGAAACCAAAGGCCTATACGTTATGAATAATCTTGCACTGAAATAATCAGATGATGGCAGTAATTATTTTAATGAGAATCTCCCTAGCCAGAATAACAAACAGATATATCGCCTAATGTTACACTGAAAGGTAGCACATAAGCACATATACTGCTGTGGTGACTAATGTGTGATAAGAGAATCCTTCTGCTCACAGTGTGGGCATTTATGTTACCACGTATTATTGATAGCACATATTATTTTTACTACCCTGTGTCTTTATTATGTAAAGTCTAATTGCAGGAAAAATTAGTTTCATCCCCTTGATTTTGATAGGCATTTCCATAGAAAGGCTGGGATACAGAAAAGATTGTGTATTGTAGAATTCCACCATCGCTCAGGATGTTTGCTGATGATTGCTGATGTCAGTTCTATGAGCCCTGTACACTGGCCTTTTAGGAGGGAAGGAAATGAAGTATGATAGACCTGTGATAAAATAAGGGTGAGGTTCTGATGAAGACACAAGGAAACTGGACCACTTAGAATTAGAGCTTCAGCCCACCCCACTACCCCCATTTCTGCATTCAGGTGCTGCCAGTTGCCAGAGTATATGAATTCTCTCCCTGAACTAAAACCCCTGAAAAATATTACATTAACTACACCTTGGACCTGAAGTGGAGATAAGATTAGATTCTTTCTAGGTGTAATTTCAATGATGCTGCTTCCTCTGGTAGAATGCTTTTCAAGAGAGTGAGCAGAGTAACAAAAATCTGGCATCCAGAACCAACCAAGCCTGTGTGTCTAGCCCCTGTACTGTTTCCACAAAGGTCAAAAGGGGCTGAGAGGAAAGGTGTATCAAAGGTATCCTTGGAACTCAGAGCCAATAAAAGTGAAACTATTCTCTTCTGAGACCTAATTAACTTTTATATCCAAAGCTACACTGCACAATTGTTCATTGCTTATGACTAAGACTAAAAAAATATATGTGCCATGGAACTAGGCTTTTAAGTGATCCATTGGGTGGCTTTTCCATGTCTGTAAGGAATTTTCTATTCTTTAGAGGTATTCACTCAATAAATAAGTCTAGGCTAATTTTTTTTCTCTCAAAATGTGAAGTATTTTCCTGTATCTGTCTTCAAGGGATCAGAGACTTAGTGCTACAACTTCCAAAATATTCCCTTCAAATCCTAAAACAACACCAAAACAAAGATACTCCAGAAACAAATTTCATGCTACCGGCTTTGCAAGGATTAGTCCCCTATTAGAGTCACTGTTCCTATATGATCCTTTTTCACGTTTTAAAGGAGGATATATATTTTTCTGTTACCTTTCCTGACTGTAAAGCAATCACAGGAACCTGCAGGAGGCACCATAAATATGCAAATTTCTGAGAGATAACTGTTTTCAGTGGTTATGCCTCCAAGTAGATGGGGAAACAGGAGAGCCTGAGCTTCCTACTTCCAAGTAATTCATATGTTGGAGTGCCCCCTGCTGCAATCACAGGTTGTCCAAGAAAGGGAGAATAAAATTCGGAAGCATTTAGATCTGGTTAATATGTGAAATAAATGCCTGCTACCTCTGCCCCGGGAAGAGCCATACCCAGTTCAAAGTTCCTCCTGCCCATCACAGATTTCACCTGAAACACTTTACTCAGCCTAAAATTGGGATGATCTGCTTTTAGCTCAAAACCTTTAAATATGCAGGTTACATAAACTGTATTTCTCAATAAACCAAAACACAGCATATCAAGACCCAGAATAGCACTTTAAAAGAGTTGAATATTCTGACTTTTTTAGAGGTTACCCAACAATAATAAAATCTGAGTTAGAAGCATATCAAGTTACCCACTAGGACATTGGAGCAGGAAGGGAAAAGTTAAAGTGTTAACAGCATGTAGGGCTATTACTCAGTTTTAAATGACTTTATTTAATAAAGGAAAATTTTGTGGGCCATTAGTTCGTGGTATGGACTGGACATTTTGATATTAAAAAAGAAAATGAAATAAATAAATGAAACCACCAAGTTACAAACATTGGAAAACTGATTGCTGCAGCTCTAAAGTCACTCTATTATAGATTTCCATATTCAGACTTGGGGAGGGGGGTAATAGGACAGAATAACATGATACAATTCAGACCGTGCCGGTCTAGTGAATGCATAATATGCATTTTTAAATTGCCTGAATATATATTCACATGACAGAATCTAATGGGTTTAGGAGAAGCCCTTGTTTTTGATCAAATCATAAAAACTGTTATAAACTTGTCTATCATATCAGATCACATAAACTTCTATTAAAATTGTTTTTGTCTTCCTGTTTAAATACTACTAGAGTCTGAGCAGATAATGGAGATTAAATCTTTTTTAAAAAATAGCTCAGTTAGGTATTAAAAACTCTAGTCAGGGCACCAAAAGCAAGGCCTGATAACACAGCCACTCTTAACTTTTCTGTTGGACCCTCCCCAATCTTCCCCAAGCCCCCTAGTTTTGCCAGTTTTTAACATCGGTATAGAAATGTAAGCTCTTTCCTAGCATAAACACCTCACAGTGACTACATACTAGAGTTTGAATTTCAACTCCTCTTCACACCTCATCTCCATATTCAGATCTTCCGCAGTTAGAGCAAAGCAGAGGACTGAGGAAATTACCTATATAATTTCAGTATTGAGGCTGCCTTTATCTGCATCATCCAGGAATCTTGCATCCTGTCTGTAGAGCCCTGACCTAAGAGCCTGTGAGGAGAAAGAGGAAAGGGGAGAGGTGGGTGTTAGTTACTAGGGAGAACTAATTAGAAATAGATCTTGATATTAAAGGTATCCATCTTTTCCCTACTCAAATCTTAGGCTCCCACTACGCTATACGATGAAGAGAATTTTTAACCCCCACCACCACTTTGGATTTTCTGGCCACGGAAGGTGAACTGGTAGAAAAAGAAGACCGGTGCACAAAGCAGCAGCTGGGAATTGAAGCTCTGTTTTAGCAGGACCCCTGCCTTATATGTTCTGTCACTCACCTTCTAGACACTCAGCACAATCATTCAATCTATTGAATCAAGAGACTGTTTGATCTTATCTGCATCTGTGAGCTGACTGTCAACCTGCTTAGGCTGCATATTAAATCATCTATAGTAGCTGTATCAAGCTGAGATGATCTGTTAATTCTAAATTTATTAACCCTTGGAGTGCAGTCATCATGTTTAATCTAGTGTAGCCCGCATTTATTTTACAAGACTAAATCCTTCTTTAAGATATGGCTGTGCTGTAGGTTAAAAACAGCTAATGTGGGTTTCATTATGATAATTGGGGGGGGGGGAACTGCCTGAAAAATGCTAGTGTGACTACCCTAACAGGCAATGTATGTATGTCTGGTCCCAGGCACTCTCCTAGGCTGGCATTTGCCTGTGGGATGAAATTTATTCCAAAAACACTTCTGTGTCTAAAAAGAATGCAAAAAGAAAAAGAGGAGGGGGGAGAAGAGGGAAGAAGGCAAGGCCTCTGATGGATTTCCAGTGGTCCAGAGCCAGAAAGGCTGATTTTCAAGGCAATGTCAACCCCCGATGTAACGCCTGAGGGATCAATTTCCAGAGGCACATACCTGGTGAAAGATGCTAACAAAATTCCTCGGGTCAAACTTTTCTAGCAATAATGATCACCTATTTCTGGACTGAGTGATTTTTTTTTCACTCCCCCCCCCCCACCAAAGAAGAATTCTAAGCACGTCAAAATATAAGGTAGACTTGCTAAAAAGAGAAAAATATGTTCATTTAATATGTTAATATGGTCTATAGACCCAAAAAAAGATATCCATCTCCTCTACTTGCCCATTACTGATGTTATCAACATATTCATAGCTTTTCTTTCAGACACAAACTGCTAGGCATGCTCCCTTTTTTGGTAACCACGTGCCTGATATCTCTCTAATGTAGCCTAATAACAATTTTAGCATTCAGATGAAGCGATTTCATTCTGTGACTGCCTTTTCTATTAGATTTGATTTTGAGAAGCCCCAGTGGGTGCCTTCGAGGCAGAGATCTATCTGTGAGGCTGCTACCGGCTCAATAGCAGCCTGGGCTAACCTTGACCTTTCCCGAGACCCCGCTCCATCTGGTGCCAGCCTGCTTTCCACCACCAACCCCCCTTTCTTGCTTCATAGTCAACATTGATCAAGGCAGAACGGAGCGCCTCGTCTCCTGGAAGGGCTGGGCAGGCTCAGGAGGACAGCACATTTCAGTATATGGAAATGATCAAGCTTCTTATGCAATCATAAATCTACATAGGAGTCTTGTGATTTGATATTTCATTCACCTCCAAAGATTTTTTTCTCTCTCCCAACAGGGATTTATAAGCTCTGTAAGAGCTCCCGGACAACGGCTTTCCCCAACACCTGGAAATTATCAAGCTTGCTGCTTGCTGAATGATGCTAACAGCTCTAATGCTGCAAATTCATTTTTAACAACTCACTGGCTTTTATCTAGGATTTGTGTGTGTGTGTGTGTGCCTTTCTTTAAGAAAAATCTACCAAAGCAATGGACACCAAAATAAAACCTGACTTGAACCTCCTACATCTCCACACTATCCCCATTATATATTTGTAGATAGATAGACTTTTCTATCTCTGTATTCTGTCCCCTTTCTTAACCGCTTAGAGGAGGAGAGAGAGGAAAAGAGGAGAGTGGGGGAAAAGAGAAAGAGAGGAGAGGGAGATGGAAAGGTGCCAGAGGGAGTAACTGGATGTTAACATTTGAATGGAGCTTGAAACCTACCTCTCCCCTCCCCAGGCCACATTCCTTCTTTCCCAAAGACCCACACAAATGTCTCCTTCTCCAAATCACCCACTACAGTACACAGATGCCTTCTCTGCCTCGCACTCTTTCTTTCCTCTTCTATCTGTTTCTGGGGTTGGGTGGTAAAGAGGCTGACTGAGGGGGAGTCACGTGGGCAGCCCGTGGGCAGCGGCAGCGGCAGCTCAAAAGAAATTGACTGACTGGCCGCTTGGGCGCATTTCAATATATGGAAATGACCAGAGGCTTCTGCAATAAATCAGCACTCAACACTTTGTCATTTTTCTAGTTCTGCTTCATTTTCCTATTTTCCTCTTCTCCTTACAGAAGCCTTATTTCTTGCCTTTTACCCTGCTGCGTCTCTTCCCACCTCCAGCCCCCACCCTCTCCAAATCTGGCCCCATCCTCGTCAAACGCCACCCCCCTTTCTGTTCTCTGGCTCCCCTGTAATTGGAAACATCCGGTCGAGAGGGATTCTTTTCTTTTCTTTCCCTTTAAATTTTTTTTCTTACAAAATCGGGCAGCGTTTGCTGTCGTGCCTCGGATTTCCTCCGACCAGAGGCGCGGAGATGCGCTCACTTAATCCTTAGGACCGAGGAACTCAAACCCCTTTTGATGAAGAAAAGAGAAAAAGACCGCGGTCCACATTTCACCTCTCCCCATCCCAGCTCCCGCTGCCACCCTGGAGGAGTTCGCTTAGCAAACTTAAAAGAATATCAGAAGCAACTCGTGCTAGGCAATGCCCGGGACAGCGCTGGGTGGATAGCCAGAGAAAAGGGAGGGACGCAGTGGGCATCTAAACGGGTTTGCCAGGGGTCCTGCTTTTCTTTTGCAGATCCTCCCCCTAAACCTGCTCCTTTGCCTCGGATCTTCTTCTTCTTCTTTTTTTAAACTAAAGCCGCGCGTCCCTGAAATCTGCAAAGACTCTGGATGTTTCTCAGGAGCCCCACGCAGCCTGAATTTCGTGGCGCGTGCAAAAAAGCGAAATTAACAAAACCCGATCACCGCGCTGCTGGGTTTTTGTTTTTGCTTTTAAGTTCCGTGCAGACGCAAACATCACCTAGCTTCCTCCATCCCCTCTCTCTGCTCCTTCTAGAGATTTCTAATCTTTCAACTTGGGTCTCTCCCTCTTGTCGACTGGGCAGTCTCTCTTTTTTCTTTCGCTTGGATCTGGGAACAATAGGCATGTAAAGGGTCAGTGGGCATCACCCTATAAAGCTCAGAACCTAATTAATTTTATTAAAGGAGGATCTGTTTATGCAATATGACAGCCTGGGGGAATTAACCATTTGAGGACGCAGAGGCTGTTCAGACACCAGTGATTCCCACCTCACACCATAAGCTTATATATACTTCCTGCCCCTTTTGATCCTGGGCGGCACTGTGATCCGGGTCTGGTTTTTTGTTTGACCTTCTGAAGAGCTTGTCTAAATCCCGGGGTTCTGCACAATTCGAGGGACACCCAGAAAATCCATAGATGCCTGTTACCAGGTGACAGTCGAAGTGCCCACCCATTCACAGTTTGCTGCAGTGACAGCTCAAAAGGTCTTACTATGGGAATGGGGTTGGGGGGTGAACCTCACATATCCTAAAGTGAATATTTGATGCCTGCAAATTCCTACTTGGAAATCACATTGTATGAAATCCAATGTTTCTTCACAAGAGAATAAGAAAATGTAACCCTATTTAAGTTATTATTTTTTATTTTTTCCTGCCACTCTGGTGATTTGAAATACATTTTTAATAACTTCCTGGATAAAAACAATTTAATAGTTCAAACATAATGTTCTCTGACTTAATATCCCTGTGAATTCTTTCATTGCCAAAAACAAAGTTCGTTTCATTTACAAGGGCTAACTTTATATCTCCTAGGAATTCTAATGTCATAGTTTTTTTTTTTTTTTTATCATCACCTTGGATTTTGTTCAACAGGGATCTAGAAATGTATAGCATATGTATAGAAATAGATATGATAAAATATTCAAGAGTTCTCTGAAGGAAAATGTGCTTGAAAATAACCCCCTCTTTTATGGAATTTGTTTTGATTTAGATCTATAGATAGTAAAAGGAATGAAAGAAACTGTGAATTACACTGAATATAAGATGTTTATCACTTTAATATTACACTTCCTAGCTTCCATATTACAGAGCTTTAGAATACTCCCCAAACTTTCAGATTGAAGCTCTGCCTTGTACGGCCTGAGGTTTGTCTGGAAAGACCTGCCGGTACATGCCAGCTAAAAATGAGTGTCAATTAATAATAATAAAAAAGCTCCCTTATTTCTACACTCATGTAATTTAACAGGTTTGCAGAGGAACATAGGATGACAACAGTTGTGAGAACATTCCAATATATGCAGTTCTAACAGCTTTCATTCTAAGACGCCAAACCTTCCTAAAATAGAATGGCTTAACATTTCTTTTTTATATTAAAAGTCCAATCTACATTTCACATAAAATGTTTTTTATCACAAAAAATATTTGTCTCTAACAAAATGCACTTTTTGTTCTACCAAAAAAGCAAACATCTTGAAACAGATTCTCCCCAGCTTTTTACAGCTCCCCACTGCAATTTTCTGTACTATTTTCAACTGCCCCCTCCCTCACATGAGGTACTTAGAACACTGGAATAAAAATAATAACAATCAAAATACTGAACTAGAATGCTCTGCTTCCCAATATTGCTAATAAAATCTCTAATTCTTAAACTGCTCTCTGATGGAACTAGGCAAATTGAGGAACTTACACTGATATTTCTAAGTGCAGTTTGTTGTTTTAAAAACATATTGTACTGATTAATAAAAATGTGAAATAATTTGAGTTACAAATTTTGAACTACAAATCGCCATCTGCTCAAATGGGGGAAAACCAAAAATTGCCGAATATATTTTCTCACCTCTTTTTTTTCATGATAACATAAACAACATTCCTGAATAATTAAAAAAAGAAACTGACTACACTTAATGCATTTTTATAGTTCAACAACTGCTTGGTGAGTCCACCTTCTCAAATGTGCAATTATTTTTTTTTCTTAATTACTTACATATGTTCTATCAGAAGATGCAGGTTCTAGTGCTTTTCCTGTGATTGTGCAAATCTGTTTAGTTCTATCCACTAGACTATAAGCCCTTGGGTTGATATGAAAAAGTAGGCTGCAATGTGCAGTAACTCTGACCTGATCACAGGTATCAGCTATGCCAGAGACCTGTGAGAACACTGACACTCAGAGTATTCTCTGGGAGTGGGGAAAAAAATTTTTTTTAATTTCTATGAATCCAGATTTGGAGAAAAAAAAGCACAACCCATCAAACAGATACCTAGGTACAAAAAATATGATAAACAATTTAGCTTATCATTTGTGGGAAAGAAAATGGGTAGGCAAATCTTTCAACCATGGTTTTTTAAAACACTTATTGATGGCCTGGCAAACAGAACCCAGTGGAATTTATTATGTCACCAACAGAAACAGTGAAAAGTCATCTAGGATGTAACAATTTGTTGGCATTCAAGGAAGGAAGGGAATAAGCCAGGAGTCATCAGTTCAAGGAGCCTAACAAGAGATCCAGTATAGAGTTGGATGGACTGCTTTATAAACCATACCTTAGGCTTAGACATGAGAGATAAGTATGTTGTTGTTTTAATCATCTTGAGAATTAAAAAATCCCGTAAAATAATATAACGCATTTGTTCTTTCCTTTTTTTCTTTCTTCTTTTTAAAATGCCTAGTCACTTCAAGGAAAGAAGTGCTTTGCTTTTTTTTTTTTTTGGTAGAGAAACATTTACAACATTATTAAAAAACTGAATCTTCACAGATCATGTCTGCATTGATGAGCGGATGCCAGGGGAAGGGAAGAATGGGCCTCGTCATGCCATGCTCTCAGGCCCACCACTTTCCCTGTCCAGTTCCAGTGCTGGTAGAGGTTAGAGAGTGACTTCCCAGGCCCTGGCAAGAATGTGGACGTTGCTTTCATCATGTTGGAACAGGACAGAAAGGAAACAAGAAGTGGCTGAAACATTCCTTGAGATGATCCAAGACATAAGCTTCTCTAATTATTTTTCTACTTCAAGTGTAGTTCCTTGAACATGGCAGCTGCTGCTTTTGTTTGTTTGTTTTGCTTTTAACTCATAGCCAATCTAATTTACGGAATATTGACTACCATGCATTAGAGTCAATGTAATGCCAGGTCCTTTTGAATGTCTACTACACCCAGGGACCTGTACCAGGTATGGGAGGGACTTAAAAAAAATAAAGGTCTATGTTTCCTAGTTTTCAAGTGGTTCACAGTCCAGAGGAGGAGCTTACATACACTGGCTGCACCACCAATCAGACTGGGGACAGGAAATAAAGAAGAGATCAGGGAGCCCCCTCCAAAGCAGGAGATTGCTCAACTACTTTAGAAGGATGCGCTGGGTTTGGCTGGCTGGGAAGGAGGAGCACTCAGTGTAGAGAGAATTACCTGGCCTGGCACATCAACGGGCATGTGGGCTTGGGGGCCACTAAAGCACAGAGTGGAGCGGCAGGAAGATGACCCTGGAAAGAGAGGTTGGGTAGATTTGGGAAGGGCCTCCAAGGTCAGGCTTCAGAGTTCTGACCAGATTCTGCAAGCCATGGAAAACCATTTGAGGTTTCTGGGTAGGGCATGTGACACACTCTTCGGAAAAACGAATACTGGAGACTGTTTGGAGGATGGCTTGAAGCAAGTTGTCCTCTGCCAATCAACCCATTTTTCTGCCCACCAATCTGCAGAAGTGATCGGTATAAACAATGATGTGACTTGAACCTTACTAGGGATGGGATATTCGTATCTTCCTCCTCCAAAACTGAAGACCATACTCCCGACAGGGGTTTGTATTTGTATGCACAGGATAACTGACTTTTGCAATCTTCACATATAAAAAATGTCTTCATTGAATGCTTCTATATTTGAAAGCTTTATGTCTAAGAATCTCATTTGTCTTTCCCTGGATGCACCCCAAACATTCTCACCTCCAACACTTACCTCTTCTCTTGACCCAGTATGCCAAAAGTTAAAACCCAAACTCATGAAAGAAACCCCTCTTTTCTATTTCTTAAGAGTAAATGTTTGAAGATATTTAAACCTCATATGCACATCCCTTTGCTGAATCCTCTTTCAAAAACATGAACCCAAATACAAACATTAAGAAAACAAGGATAAATAATACATGCTATAATAAATTTAAAAAAAAAACCACCCTAAAATCAAATAACTGAAGAGTAGTGATTGTGCTCTGTTACTGGTTAGATGGCGATCTGGTTTTTAGCACAACGCTCGTAGTGCAGCAAAGCTAAGTTCTATAAATTAAAAACCCTTTAAAATTAGATTCAGTCTTTACAGGGCTGGAGAGACCAATTTATAGAAATCTGACTATGAGGTTTCATGGCTTTTGTTTTACTTCTCTAGCTCTATCCAGTAGAAGGTAACAGTATGAAAAATGGGATACCATGCCGCATTTCAAATAGCCTTCTGCTAATTAGAAAATTACCCCATATCATCATGAGGGCCGCCAGCCTTGTTTTAATATGGGTCTGCTAATATTCCATTCTGAAGGCCCTAATTTAAAAATCTCGTATCTTGGCTGCTAAAAACACTGCAGGCTGAATCTTGTCAAACAGGAGGAGACTTTGTTTTCCAGTCCTGGACATGGAGCATAATGGTGTCATTTTAAAATGCCTGGAATGTGTGTGTGTGTGTGTGTGTGTGTGTGTGTGTGTAGGTAGGGGGAGAGACAAGAAAATTATCTTTAAATGCTTGCCTTTCAGCACACCTTAGCTCTGATCCCAGATCAGAACCTAGTTCTCTTGAGAATGAGGACTGCTTTGACCTTTTTAGTGACAAAAATCTCAAGTAACCCATATGGATTTTTCTGACAAGATTTTGCCAAAATGTATATTTACTGGAGATTTAAACAAGATAGTTTTTATTGTAACATTTACAGTGATTATCTGTTTGTCTGTTAAATTATTTGTTTGGTTTAAATTAAATCTACTCTTACTGAGAACGAGCAAAAAGTGTGGACCCCAGTTATGTAACACATATTCGTATGTGCATCAGCAAATTTAATATAATAAATAGAAGTATACAGTGTATCCACTTTAACTAATAGCAGAAGTGAACACTTATGATCTGACTTCAGAAAAATCAGACTTACATCCATAATTTCACTTTTAACTATTCCATTGTGGCATGGCATTATTTTTACATTTCACTTCAAATATCAGGTAGTAAAAGAATTCATTCATCTTACATATCCTACATACCACAGTGTCAAGGCCAAATGCAGAAGAGTACAGCATAAGAAAGCATTCAGCCTGAACCCTAAAACATCAGGTTTCACTCTATCTGTTTAGGGTATGATTTTAATGTAGATCAGTTATGGCTACGACATCATTCAAAAGAAGTGATACTTATAAAAAGCTATATCCCTTGGCAACAATTTAACTCAGAAAATTAGTCTTGGTCTTGTCTTTTTCTTTTTTGCTAGCTGCACTTTTAAAAGTGTTATATATTTTAGGCAACTTCTATTTAAATGTAAAAACCGATTAATCCCTTGAGTTATTCTTATTTAAATTACAGACCCATAAGCATTGCCTTTCATCATTGGCAAAAATTAAAAAGTATCAACTTAAAATTTAAACGCATCTCTATCTAAGAAACAAGTTGAATAGTTTACAGTGTGTGGCAATTTGGGTCTGATGACTACTTGGAGCTCTGTAAGCATTCATTAGCTTAGTTTCTTCCCGTTAGTTTGCAATAAAAATAATAATATTTGCCACTTAGTAGAGGCTTTTCACCCTCAAAGTGCTTTATGGGCATCAAGTGGTTTATTTATTAATAATCTATGTTTCTGCTTAATAAACTAGATTTCTATTTACAATCAAAGAGAAAATTAGAAAATGTTCCATATGCGATAAAAGGAGTTGCTAACAGACTATCAAATTACATATTTATTTTGCCTTGCCCATTATTTTTAAATAACTTTCTGCTAGCCAATTAAAATTTTCAACGTCCTGGGCAATGAGATATTGATGTCTATTTCATGTCTGTTTTTCTGATTTGGGAGGACATTAAAAGAAAGAAAGAAAGTGAAGTGGATCAGTCGTGTCCGAGTCTTTGTGACCCTGTGGACTGTAGCCTACCAGGCTCCTCCATCCATGGGATTCTCCAGGCAAGAGTACTGGAGTGGGTCGCCATTTCCTTCTCCAGGGGATTTTCCCTGACCCAGGGATCGAACATTGCAAGCAGATGCTTTACCCTCTGAGCTACCAGACAAGCCAGGAGGACATTAAGTTTTTTTCAAAGTTTTTATCCCTCAATTTATTCAGGCCAAAGGAAACTGGGTTTTAGGTACTATAGATTCAGCACCAAAGAGGTTCCTTTCCATTCATGTTTATAAGACCATGTCTGCAGCTCCATGCCGGTGAGGAGGAGCCCCTGGAAGTCCTAGAGGGTCAACTCAGAAGACCTCAGTGGATTCTGTTCTAACTAGGGTAGGAATTGCACGCATATAAAGACCCAAGGCCTCCAGGACATTGGAATTTTGCCTCTTGGGCTTTGGCTTCTGGACAGCGAGTTAGCAAAGGCAGGGGGTAGCATAGCCCCTTGGTAAATGCCCACTAGAAAAGAAATCGGATTGGTCTGAGTGGTGTGGGGGTTTTAAATGATCTCCATAGACTCAGTCATTTCAAACTGACCTTCCCATCTCAAGAGGTGCCGTTTCCTAAAAACAGCAAATTTCGTTGGAACTGCTTATGCTTCAATTTTGAGTTTACCATCCAGAGTTCTCTTTAGGAACATCTGAAACGTTCTAAGGTTTCTAGAGATTCCTCTGAAGACGCACAGTGTAAAAGGAAGGTACAAACTGGTTTACAAAGAGGTGGAAATGGCTCATCGTACCAAAACTTAAATACATAAATATACAGACCATCAGACAGCCCAGCACACGGGGCAGGCTGCACCGCCTTTGAAGACTTGGAGTTCTCCTGATAGGATATTATTTATATGTGGTGACACTTCATAGTTTTTACAGTATTTTCATATATATTCCCTTTTTCAATTAGGCATGCTTTTCATCTCTCTTCCCATTGATTTTGGCTTGTTTGCTCTTTAATATTTTTGTCGTGTTGCTTCTAACTGATAAGCATGGGGTAGTGTAAACATCATGCAGGCGTGTTTGCACAATGCTGCCTTGTAATAATTAAGTGTATTTTTCAAAGGTCTCTAAGCAGGTCATAAAAATCTGCTCAGAGCTAAGCGTGGAATGTTCAGGTCTGATCCTACCAGCAAATTCTTTTAAACACCATAATAACCTGAATTTTGGTTATTTAGAAATATGTACCTAAGGGCTTCCCTGGGAGTTCAGTGGTAAAGAATCCGCGGCCAATGCAGGAGACAGGATTTGATCCCTAGCCTGGGAGGATCCCACACACCTCAGAGCAACTAAGCCCTTGAGCCACAACTATTGAGCCTGTGCTCTGGAGCCCAGGAGTGGCAGCTCCTGAGCCCACGCGCTGCAACCACCGAAGTCTACACGTCCTAGAGCCGGTGCTCCACACCCAGAGAACCGCCCCATAAGGAGCCCGCATAGCACGACTAGAGCACAGCTGGAGGAAAGCTTGCATAGCAGTGAAGACCCAGCACAGCCAAAAATTTAAAAATAAATAAATAAATAAATAAAATGTAAATACACACACACACACACACACACACACACACAGACACGTGTGAAATAAACTCTCTGAGACAGCATTCCGGTTTTACAAAGTGATTGGAGACACCTCCCACTTTTATTTGTGCAAAGAATGGATGTGTTTAAAAGTTAATTTTGGTCCTTTTAAATGGCTGAACAGACGTGCCTGAGGCAGAAACAGGCCTTGTGATTCACCTTCAGTTTAAAAGCGCTAATTTCTGTTTCTCGGTGCCTTTATAACAACTTGTCCCTCCCTATCTGTGACATCGGAAAGTAGCTTCTCTGGTGAGAGGGGAGGAGAGGAGAGGACCATCCCCACTCTGTAAGCACCCCTCTCCATGGACGCAGAAGAGGGATGCAGAGAAGAACAATCTGCAAGCACAGAAGCAGAGGTGCACCACTGGTCCACATGCCTTCTGACGGAACACCCAGCAGGGCCTGTCTCCTCCCGCACCAGGGCCTGAACGCCCCTCACCAGCCCTCTACACGCTAGCTAAGAAGGCCAGAGGACTCGCTCTGGAAAAAGCCATTTGCTGTCTCATTCCTCATCTCTTCCCAAAAGCAGCATTCATATAGCATAGAATTGCAAAGTTGGCCAGAAATGGGATCAAAATTGCAATTCAATGGCTTTTTTTTTCATTTTGTAAAATAATGTTAATAAATTAAATAATCAAAATATTTAGCTGTGTAAACTGGCTTCTGCCACTTGTGCGGTTACTTCTTTTCATGAGGAAGGTTGCTTTACATACCAATAGGTGTTGTTAAAATTATCTCAATGCCTATTCAGACATGCTGCTCCAGGAAGGTCTTCCAGTTTTGTTCAGTTGAAATTAATATTTGCTAATAAAAGAACTGTCAGGACTTTGAAGTAAACATTCATGTACCCAAAAGAACAGACTTTCCAATTTCATTTGTGTGGTGTCCCTCTGCCCTAGTCAGTCAGCCACCCTGTGTGGCCCCAGCTCTGGCTGGAGTTGGACCTCAAGCTCAGGGTGACAGAGAGCGCTCTCCTGAAACATGGGACACAGAATATTGAATTCATTCATTTTTACCAGCTCTATATGCTCCTGGCATAAACAAAAACAGGGTGTGGGCTGGATTCTGTATTTACCCATAATGTTTAAGGTGTTGGCTTTAAAAACAACTGTCAGAAGGCCTAACCCACGAGGACAAGGGGGGCGACTCCAGAGGAAAAACTCAATCTCACACCTACTAAATTTTCATATCTATTTCAGGCATAAACGGATTCTAAAATTTTGTGGCTTAAGAAAAAAAATAATGAAAGTTCAGTGAACACAGCAGAGGCTGCAATGCTGAGACACTTCAACGTGGAGATGTGGAAGCAAAGACAGGGTTGTGCAGCCGAGCTGGATGTCTGTTCCTGATCAGGACTCAAACCAAATGCTGCCCATGGGATGATAAGGAAGGAGCAATGCCCCAGACCTACCTGGACCTCAGGTTCTCTTCCCAGGCCGTCTCTTCTGCCTCTGCCTTCCTTGCTCAGGAAGGCCTGCACAGTCATTGAGAAACCGAGATTTTGAAAGACTTTTCAAGGATCACCAAGTCAATTACTGAGAAGGAGAAAAATAAAAGGGAGAGAGTTGAGCGTCACATGCTAGGGAACATTCAATTCAAACAGCTCCTGGGGAGTTACAATTCTCTTTACAGGGTGAACAGTGGGTGCCTATGCGCCGCTGGCAAGCCCATAGCAGTTTAAGGCAATATTTTGGTCAGCAGGTGTAGATCCCAAATGAACAGTGGTTTAAGACCTGGATTGTGAGAGGCAGACAGACATGTGCCGAAATTAGACGAGCATTCTCAGGCTATTATTTAACATTCTACATATGTGAGATCCAGAATGAAAGAATGAGAATTATCTTAAAATCCCTGCTAAAGCAGGGCCTGCTTTCTCTAGGCAATCTCAAGCTTTAGTAGTTCAGACAGATTCTCTAGCTGACAATTAATATTAATGGGTAGATTTCACAATGTGGCATTATCACACAGGAGATGGGTGGGCATACCATCTGGGTTTTGGCAGGTATTAGATGTAATCAAAGGGATTACTTGGCTCAGGGAGAAATAGAAAACCTTGGGTTTGTTTAGTCTCTTTCCTCTTTTGTTTGGACGCAGCTCTAGGTGTGCTTAACTATTTTCCCCTTGTCCTTTATTTGCGGTCGGGAACATCTCCAGGAGGAAAAAAACCAAAACAAAATAAAAAGGGATGGACAACCCACAAAGATCGTTTGGATATGGGATTATGACCCATTTTCCCTTCTCACTAAAAGTTCACCAAATATTTATTGCGTGCCTACTGTGGGTAAGGAGCTCTGTCAGGACACCTCCATCGGCTTTAGTTCAAACAAAATATCAGTGTTCACAGGTCTATTTCTGGATACTGTAGGTGAAAACACACAGTGAATCCTCAAAAGATAATACACCAATTTCTTGATCGATTTTTGCCCCCTTCCCACCATTTGTCTCCATTCCCCATCCCCCTACGCACATACACACAGACATATACACACACACGAAAATATTTAGAAGATCAAGGGCTTCCCCAGTGGTCCAGTGGTTAAGAATCTGCCTGCCAATGCAGCAGACACAGATTCGAACCCTGGTCCAAGAAGATCCCACATGCCATGGGGCAACTAAGCCAGTAGGCCACAACTACTGAGCCCGCTCTAGAGCCTGCAAGCCACAGCTACTGAAGCCCACACGCTCTAGAACCCGTGCTCTGCAACAAAAGGAGCCATCACATTGTGAAGCCCACACA
Source organism: Antilocapra americana (assembly GCA_007570785.1). Lineage (NCBI taxonomy): Eukaryota > Metazoa > Chordata > Mammalia > Artiodactyla > Antilocapridae > Antilocapra > Antilocapra americana. The sequence continues at coordinate 23,034,114 of ML664199.1, forward strand.
CTAGCACCTGCTCACCACAACTAGAGGAAAGCTGCAAAGAGCAACAAAGACCCAGTGCAGCCAAAAAAAAAAAGAAAAAAATCAAAGGGAGCTTCTACCTCAGATTTTAGAAAAGATAGTCATCTAATTGGATTGCTTATTGGAATCATTCAAGGAACTAGACCAAGGAGCCTACACAGGTGTACATGTTTATTTTCAGTAAAAATAAATGAAGTTGTTGGTTGGTTAACACTCTTGGAGAAGACAGGTGATTATGTAGTCTCAAGGTACCAGAACCCTTCTGATTGCTGCTGCAGGTGAATATGTCAGTTTTACACCAAACTATGCTCTGATGATGAGTGAGAAGATGACATGAAACACAAGACAGCCTGTTCAAGAAGAAGCACTTCTAACCCTCCGGTTTCCCTGTGGGATTGTCCTGCATCCCACAGATACATGCACCGGCAACCCACAAGACACTGTCTTTGCTCCATAGTCATCACACATCCAGGGAAGATGGCAGCACCATCATCCCAGCTGTCACTGGCTGGTGAAGCAGAGGCAGGCCCTCCTCTGCACCTCATCACAAGCAGACAGGACCACAGAAGAACCCAAGCTCTGTCAAGGTTACTTTTGGGTCTGATCATCTTGTCCCAGGAAGCCCAGTGTGTAGGATGTGTATACTTGGCCATTTAATACAGGATGGTGATTTTGACCCCCAATTTTCTGTAAACATAGCCCAAGGCTGAGACCACCTTGTCCCATTTTAACAGTAGCAAGACATTTAAGGACCCATTTCCTCTTTGCCTTCTTTCCCATGTCACCTCACCACAGACAGTGCATCCTCTAGGCATCTCCCTAAGCAGCCAAAGAAAACTCAGCTGACACCACTGTCTCTCTCCATAAGCTACTCCCAGACATCTTTTCAGATGCCACAGGCATACACTCCATGCTTCATTTGAATTTTTATAAAATTGTGTTCTTAACAACATAACTGTATATTCAACTGCCCCGATCCACTTGAACTCTTAAAGCTGCATGTCCAAGAGGCTAGAAATTGACCTACACACACATGAGCACAGGTGGCTTTGGAAATGTAGGTTCATTAAGATTAAATACAATGAAAAATTCAGTTCTTCAGCCACACTTTAGGCAGGCAAGTGTTACATGTGGCTAACAGCTACCAAATACTGGACAGGGAAGAGGCCGAACACTTCCATCATCCCAGAAACTTCTACTGGACTGTGAGACTAGAGGATGTGAGAACAGGAGAGGGAAGTTTTCTTGAAGCCTGGAGAGACGAGCATGGGGAAGCCAGGCCCCATGCTCATGGTTTTCACTCAAATCCACTCAGATCTAAATGCCAGCATCTCCTCTGCAGACGTGACACCAGGCCCTATAGAATTTCAATGGAAGTGGGAGGTCGAGGTTAGGGCAGTGATGAAAAACCTCCACAGTGCAGAATTCTGGGGCAGATTGTTTGCTAACGGGTGGAAGGGAAAAGAAGCTTCCTGGGCAGGCATTCAGGAGCCATTCGCACTCCCGCGCTTCCAGCTTCTTGACCATGACCCAAGCTCAGGTGGGGCCGAGCTGCGGCGGGTGTGAGGGCCCGGGACTCGGGGGATGCCCAGCTGGCGCCGCGTTCGCCCAGCAGCCTCCCGCCGTGTCCTTTAGCACGAGGGCGGGCAGCGCAGGACAAAGGCTCAGGCAGGCGGCAGCTGCCAGGTTCGGCGCGCAGGGGCGGCCGCGGCCACCCGGGGCGCCCGCCGCCTCCGCGGCCTCGCGAGGGAGGCTGGACGCCCGCCTTTGTCTGCGCCGCGCCGAGGGCCGGGTCCGCAGGAAGCGCGCGCCATCGTGCGGCCAGAGTCTGGCACTGCGCCCCCGGAGGCACTGCGCGACCCTCCCACGGCTGGAGCCACCGAGCTTGGCCCGAATCCTCGTGGGGACCGCGGTGTGATCGCGGAGGCGACTGCTAGACCCGCTATGGCGCATTCTATTAGATATATTGTGTGTTGTGACATAACCACTCTTGATAAAGGCAGCTGAGCCATTGCCAGCAGAAAAGGTAGAGGAAAGCGGACACACTTGTGTATGTACGATTAAAAATACCCAATAGCTATGATCACTAATATTTGTTAATATAGTTGCTTGCATATGCATGGAATGGAATATCTCCGGAATGTCGCAAAAGAAACTGGTTACAGTACTTTGCCCTGGTGACCTAAGGGACTTGTGTGGCTAGGGGATGATTATGAGAGGGTGGCTCCTGATTCTTTGGACTTTTATAGGATGTGCATGTATTTCCTGTATGAAACTAAAGCATTAATATAAAGATATAAAGATATGGTGAATAGAATGTGTGGTGTGTACCATGTGCAAATGTGGAGCCAAAGAGAAGTAAATACAGTCATTAAACATTCCAGGTACTGCTCTCTGGGGACCCTGGGTCTCCAGGGACAATTCATCAAGTGCCAGAAATGGAACTAACCATCATTTTCTATGAAGTTTGGTCAAGTACAGGTTTTCTCATCTTGACCCTGTTCAGCATGTGAGTCTCTTGTAGTCTTAGTGAGGATGCAAAATGTGTCTTGTCTCTTAATTGACTAAACTCCTCTCACATAGTTTTTGTCTCAGAAAATGCTCACTGGGGGAGATTAGCAGAAAAGGAGTAGTTATCCTCTGGCTTATTTTTTTTTAAATTTGTTATTATTATTATTATTTTTGGTGGCACCACATGGCTTGGGGGATCTTAGTTCCTGACCAAGGGATCAAATCCCAGGGCCTCGGCACTGAAAAGTTCAGAGCCCTAACCACAGACCGCTCCACTGATTTATTTTAGAAGGCAGGAGTGGAGTTGAAGCTCTCAAAAATGATAATCTCCCTCCAACCCAATCTTCTAACCATCTAACCCCACTTCCCAGCATGGATTCCAACAAATTTAACCTATGAGGCAACTTACCAAGTTAGAGAGCTTCCCAGGTAGCGTAGTGGTAAAGAATCCACCTGCCAATGCAGGAGACCCAAGAGATGTGGGATTGATCCCTGGGTCAGGAAGATTCGCTGGAGGAGGAAACAGCAACCCTCTCCAGTATTCTTGCTTGGGAAATCCCATGGATAGAGGAGCCTGGCGGGCTAGAGTCCATGGGATCTGAAAGAATCAGACACAGTTGAGCGCGCACACACACACACACACACACCCCAAGTTAGACTTGGTTATACTTAAGCCCCTTCCACTCTCCACAGCCTTGCCTCTGTGACATACTTGCAGACGTGGGCCGTATGAGATGGCCCCAGTCATTTAATGGGCCCCTGAGAGCATTAAATCCAGCCAAGGAACTCCACATGTGCACCAGATCTGGAACTCCCCCAGGCAAGAACCACATTATTACCCTCTTGGTGAATCAGGGTCCGGTTCAATTTTGTTGAACCAAACTCTAAGCTAGTTCTTTATTGACCTGGAAGTGTTCTGTGGGGTCACGAAAAATGATGGGGCACACAGATTGTCATTCTTGCAGTTGGGATGGAAGAAGTGTGGGCAATAGGACTGGCTTTAGAGCCTGAAGGATCGTAAGGAAGACTTCAACTGCATGGTAAATGGGGAGAGGTAGAGGCCTGTGAGCGTGGAGAGCAGGGCCAGGAAGGCCTCACCTGGAAGAGAATCCAGCTGGGCTGGGTAGAGGGGAGTATGTGTGAACATATGTGTACACATGTGTACACGTGTATGGGGGGCGTGGGCACACGTGTGTGGTTGGGTCTGGACAGTGAGCACTCAGGAGCCTGCCTCGCCTGCCTGCTTGGAGCAGATGGGCTAATCTGAGGAGCAGGTGAATAATAATGTCTTGACTCACTGTCGTGCATGCAAGCATGTAAGTCGCTTCAGTCGTGTCCGATTCTTTGCTATCCTATGGACTGTAGCCCGCCAGGCTCCACTGTCCATGAGATTCTCCAGGCAGAATAACTGGTATGGGTTGCCATGCCCTCCTCCAGGGGATCTTCCTGACCCAGGGATCGAACTTGTGTCTCTTATGTCTCCTACACTGACAAGCCGATTGTTTACCACTAGCGCCACTGGACTCTGAGAAATCTCTTAAACACGGGAGGGAGGTGGGGAGGGGAAACTTGAAAGGACAGTAAGAACTTGATCAGCATTTCCTCCACAGTGAGAGAGGGTGCTCTGGGCGCATCTAAGAAGTGCACAAGGCAGGAGATGGACATGCTGGTTTTCTTTTCTCTTTAGAACTCAGGGTGGGTGTGTCCTTCCCAGGTCTCTCTTGGACCTGCTTCACCCTGCTTCCGGTGGGATAGACCAAAGAAATTAGTAACAGTAAGGAGCCCACTGCTTGGAAAATCTGCCCAACAAACTGGAATGCACTTATAATCAAAACCCTTCCATTGGGAAAAGGGCCAGTTCCACACGCAGGGGCTTCTGGGCCAGATCCACTTTTTGAGCACCCACTGCCGGCAGGCGTGATCTTCAGTTTGTTTTGTTGGGATCCCTGTGACCTAGGGGCTTCCTTGGTGGCTCAGGCAGTAAAGAATCTGCCTGCAACACAGGAGACCCAGGTTCAATCCCTGGGTTGGTCAGATCCCTTGGAGGAGGAAATGGCAATGCATTCCAGTATTCTTGCCTGGAGAATCCCATGGACAGAAAACTGAGCAACTGACACTTTCACTGTGACCTAAGGAGGGTGGCAGTGGACCCCAGTCTCTCCACAGCTCCAGAGAAGACAGCATTTCCACAGCATCACCAGCGTTTGGATGGACATGATCTTGGGAAACTGCTCACTAGTCATGTTTTCTGCCTTGATAAGTGGTTAAGATGTCTCTTGTCTGAATCAAAGCTGATACCCCATGTCAGGAGTCAGAGACGTCCTCCAGCCCCTAACCACTCCATACAACCTTTCTGTCTGCTCTCGGAAGAGAATACTGTTGCTGTTGGCTCCTTGAGGAAGACTCGGGCCCCAGTGCCTGTCTTCCAGGTGGGGAAGCCCTTTGTCCTCTCCATGGAGGAGCCAGGAATCTTCGAAGGCTTGCTCTGGGCTCCCCTTGGGCTCATGGCTCGTGGGAGGCCGAGGTTGGTGAGAATTAATTGTAACGTGCATTGAGAGGCACAAATGAAAACCAGTCCCGCGGCGGAGAGATTATTACTGTTGGCAATTTGGGTTTTCTGAAATAGCTCTTAGGATTATGACTGTGGCAGCCCAAACCCCAGAGGTGAGCTCAAGGCTGATAGATTTTTGAGTGGCCCCATTTTGCTCAGCCTCCCTGAAGGTGAGCGAGGCAGACGGGGTCCTGGGCTGGGCTGGGCTGGGAGTTGAGACCCCTCTGAAGGCTGCAGATGCAAGGCAGCTGAAGGCTGACCCCCATGTTCTTGAGAGAGGGTCCCCAGACTTGCTGGCGTAATTTCCTTCGCACTTCACTGTTCCCTTTCCCGTCTGAACTGGCAGGTGACCTACGGGGGAGCCGTGTGCAAATTGATTCGGAGGCGATCGATGGCTAGGGGCGCGGCCCAGCTCGCTGCCGTGTCACTGATCCTCTCCAAATCGATTCACACACCGTTCCTTCTCCGCACACCTGCCACGTCGGATGGAGGAGGATCAGTGAAGTGAGAAGAAAATCATGCGTTCCTTCCTTAGGCCTGTGTTGCTGCCGCCACCCCACGTAGCCGGCTGCTCCCGGCCGCCACAATGCTCCTCGGGGAATCTGGGGTGTCCCTTCCATGCACATGGAGAAACAACCCAGGAGGCAAGGGAGCTGCCCGGATCCTGGCCTCGGCACCACCCCACAGAGGCCTCTGAACCACCAAACCACCAAGATCCCCCTCTCCCACCACACAGGGCTCCTAGGGCCTTTCTCCCAGCTTTTTGTTTACTCTCTTCAAAACCATTGTGGACAAGCCTATAAACAGACCACTTACTTGTTGGAGCCAGAGTCATTCAATATTTGAAGTCAGTTCATCTGAATAAATTCATGCATCTATTCATCCACTGGACCAACCTCTGTAGATGTCCCCAACCCCAGAGTGCCCAGTGCTGCTCTGAGATCAGGCTGGCTCCTCAGCCTTCTAAATTATCACCAGCACAATCCACTTTGGAGAAGACAGACCAAGCTCCCAGGAGCACCCAAGACTAACCCAAGCCAACATAAATCAGAGAAGAAGTCAAATAATGGAAAGATTCCTGCAGCGATTTAACGCACACCCCATCGACTTACTGCAATTCGGTTAGTCCCCTCACTGTCCATTATTGGGCTGCTAGGAGATGAGAAGTTTGCACAGAGAGAAATAGACTGTGTCACTAAGCACAGTTGTTCTTTCAGAGCAAGACTTTCTCAATGAAGGAAGCAGTGTGCTTTACATTCTGGCGCAAACAGTTCTTAAATCCGTGCTATGAGTCAGGACCAATGAATCCATTAGTGCTGCAGTCCAGGGGGTCGTGAAGAGTCGGACACAACTTAGGTGACTGAACAAAAACACTGTACGCATAGTGCTTTGGCCCCCAAACACTTTTAGGGACTCTGGTAGGATGAATAATGTCCTCCTTCCCCAAGAGGACCACATCCTAATTCCCAGAACCCATGGACATGACATGGCAAAAGGGACTGCCCAGATGTGGTTACGCTAAGGAGCTTGAGTATGGGGAGATGATCTGGATGACCTGGGTGGGCCCCAAATAATCACAGAGGCTCTTCTAAGAGGGAAGCAGGAGTGGAAGGGTTAGAGAAGGAGATGGAATGATGGAAACTGAGTTCAGAGACTCAGAGAGAGGTTTGAAGATGTCCATCTGCTGACTTTGAAGACAGAAGCAAGGAGATATACACAGCCTCTAGAATTTCAACATGACTTTCTCCTAGAGGTTCCAGGAGAAACCAGACCTGCCAACACCTTCACTTCAGCCCAATGAGACAGACTCTGGACCTCTCGCCTCCAGAACCATAAGATAATAAATTTGTGTTACTTGATACTGCTAAATCTGTGGTCATTTGTTATAGCAGCCAAAGGAAACTAACAAAGGAGTCCACAAAAATGTTTTGGCTTCTTTTCAGAAGAAAAAAGAATGAATGTTTATGGTTAAAGAAGCTGTTTTAACATTTTTTTAATGTTATATATTATTTTTAAAAAATATTTATTTAGTTGGCTGTGCCATATCTTAGTTGCGGCATGTGGGATCTAGTTCCCTGACCAGGGATTGGAAGGCATGATGTGACCCTGCTTCAAGCAGCAGTAATCATGAGAATTTTAGCAATTCTAGAAGGATAAGACAGCACAGATTCAATGCAGAACTAAACAATCCATTTCACCACCAATCTTAAAACAACCGTTCTGGCTGCTTATTGTAAATCCTTCAAAAACCAATATTTTAAAATAGAATTTAAAACTGAGCTAAATTTATTTGTCAGAGTACATCCAAGTGACTTAGTTATAATAAGAGAGGCTGGGTCTGCCTCTTTTTTCATACTATCTTCTGTTGTACAGAAATGGGGTTCCCTCAAAATTAATGGTGTTTCCACATTTATAAACAAGAATTCCTTTTGTATGAGAAGCCCCCTTGGAGATTTCTGGATTGCTTAGAAGCTAAATAAACTAAAAGTTTTTTTGTTTTTTTGTTTTTAAATCCTTTAATCCTGCGTCTGCCTGTTCTTGAGCCACTGAAATCAAGATTCTCCCACGGGCAGAGAACCAAAGCAGTTCCTCTCAGCAAACTCTTTGACTTACTGTCCAGGTTCTGACACGTTCCTCTGCCAGCAGAAAATAAGTGAGAACTCTTCCAATGAGCAGTGGCACCTCTTCTCATTTGTAGAAGGGAGTGTCAGCCTGAAACTAGTGGCCAAGTGTTTTGACGCAAAAAGCAAGAATTTCAGGCCAACTGCAGCCAAGCAGGCTATTCTTAGATGTGCATAGGAGGCGGAGAGGTCTCTGTGTGGGTTGTTGGGAAGTGGTTGGGGATTTGTGACTTTTAAGTGGCTCTTGAAAAATGTTTAGAGATGAACAAGCCCCTGCGAGTCCCATTCATCGCAGATGCTCAGTACCCCCCTGACATTCAGAGCCCTTCTCAAATAGCCACTGGTTTCTAAGGTCTTCCTCAGCCACTCAAGTATCAGCATGGACTGACCTTCCCACTCCTGACCTCTTTATTCAGGACTGTATTTGTACAGTCTGTTTAGGCTGATACAACAAAGTAGCACAGACCGGGCAGCTCAGACCCCATGGAAATCTACTCCTCAGGGTTCTGGAAGCCAAGGAGTCTGAGATCAAAGTACCAGCAAGGTCATAGACATGTGGAAGGGAGTTAGAGAACTCTTTGGAGCCTCTTTCATATGAAATTCATTCCATTCATGAGGGCTCCAGTCATGACTTAAACACCTCGTAAAGGTCCCACCTTTTAATACTATCATCTTTGGGGGTTAGGATTCCAACATATGAGTTTGGAGGAGATGTGGAGGATACCTTTGTGGAGTCATGTTGACATGGTCTTCACTCTGGTTGAGTTTTCAGAGGTGTCTTCAGAGGTGGTTGCTAACTAGCTGTGGAACTCTGGGCCAGTGGTGTTCTGTAGACCTCAGTTCCCATGACTTTAAAATGGATATGGGCCATCGGGAGCACATAGATGTGAGAGGAGGGCTGGGATAAATCAACAGGAAGTGGAGAGAACCAGGGGACTCCAGAGACTGCCAGTATGCCCAACTTGCTTTACACAATCTCTTACATCCATGTAGACTTTTATTTTCTTCTTTCCTTCTGCCTAGACTGGACAGGGCCCTTTTGCTATTTCTTTAGTTGAGTTATCTCCTCCAACAAGATTCTGCAACTCCCAGTTCCTCCCTCATGTTCACAGGAACGGCTGGAACCCTCAGCCAGTGCCCACTCTCGTGAAAAGTGCCAGCACCTGACATGTGGGCCACCCTTTTAGAACCTACTTCTCCATTCCCCTGTAATGCTACTTGTATTCCGCTTTATAAAACAGCAACAGAGGGTGGATAACTGAGGACTTGGGCAGTCTCCAGACAACTCAGGGCAAAAGCATCACGATTGAGAGGGAAGATTTCTGGCTTAAGCTACTCACATAATTGCTCAACTGCGTACTTCAGAATGCACCAGCAGAAGCATTTTGTCTTTCAGCCTTCAGGACATGGCTATGAGATCATCATGGCTCAAAGTCCTTCAAAACACTTACTATTTGCTGAAGAGAGGCAGCAAGCTGAGTAGATCAGGCGTGGGGAGAAGAGCTGCTATTCTATTTTGGGAACTCGTGTGTTCACAGAGAGCCAGGTCTTGGAGACATAGTGGTGGATCTGATGTCCTCATGCCTTTGACATCTGAGCAGGAGCTGCTGGAGTCCCATCACATTGAAGAGCCACTTGAAAAGGCTTCATGGTTCAGGATGCTGTGCTTCCTTCCACAACCACTGCCTTCAGTCTCTGTGAGGCTTTTGTTGGCTTAAAGGCTACCAGGACCTCCGAAGGTATTCTAACAGTGCCTCACAGGGTCAGTTCCTAACAGACTAAGCCGAAAGGAGAGAGAAGTAAATAAGCCTAACAAGCTGCTGAATGTTGGTTTCTCAACTAAGTCACTCATCATTCTATTTGGAAGCAGTGTCTCTTTGGACAGGCTGGGCAGAGTAGGGGCTGTCTCATTGTTTTGTGACAGGAAGAGAGGTGTATCATTGAGCAATTACAAAACAGTGCAATTTCCATAACTGTGCGGATTCATTCATGTTGTTAATTCAATGACATGTGTTTACAGTAACACAAGGACTGGAGATAAGCCTTGTAAAGATGACCCTTGTGTTCAAAATTCCCATTTCCTCATCTCTCCCTTTGAAATCAATCCAAAGTCAAAAAAAGAAATGTGTTGCCAAAAGACAAGTATCCAGAGATATGGTTGGAATAAGAAGAAACTCAGGAGAAAGAATCTGAGTCTACAGTGGGGTCCACAAATATTTGGCATGAAAACCCACTCCAGCATTCTTGCCTGGAGAATCCCGTGGACAGAGGAGCCTGGTGGACTACAGTCCATGGAAGCACAAACAGTTGAACATGACGGAAGTGATTTAGCACACACGCACGCAAACTGAGACGAACAGAGGCAGAAAGATTAATAAGAAAATTTTAATTGATAAGAAATTCTAATTAATAAGAAACTAATAAGAAAATACTTCCTCCAGTGCTATTATTTAAGATTTGCTAAAAATAAGAGAATATACTTTATTTACCAAGATATGGCTTGTTTAAAACATGGGAAGTATGAAAATATCTAGTTTTTTTTTTAAAAAAAACTGAAGTATAGTTGATTTACAATGTTTCAGACATACATGGAGAAGGCAATGGCACCTCACTCCAGTAATCTTGCCTAGAAAATCCCATGGACGGAGGAGCCTGGTAGGCTGCAGTCCATGGGATTGCTACAAGTCGGACACGACTGAGCGACTTCACTTTCCCTTTTCACTTTCATGCATTGGAGGAGGAAATGGCAACCCACTCCAGTGTTCCTGCCTGGAGAATCCAAGGGATGGGGGAGCCTGGTGGGATGCCATCTACGGGGTCGCACAGAGTTGGACATGACTGAAGCGAGTTAGCAGCAGTGGCAGCAGGCATACAGCAAAATGATTCAGTTTTAAACACAAACACACATATATGCTTTTTCAGATTCATTTCCATTATAGGTCATTACAAGATATTGAATATAGTTTTATTTCCTGTACAGTAGGTCTTTGTCATTTGTCTATCTTATATACAGTAATACCCAGATATTTTGAGGGAACTTGGAATTGTGAGGTGTACCAATATCTTTCTTCTAATCTGCAGAAATTCCACATGTTCCTAAATTTATTTAGCAAATGACTCTCTACTCAGCCATTTCCTATGGGACCTTGGACAAATCCCTTCTCACTGTTGGACATGGTATCTTCATTTGTAAATAGAAGAGGAAAGGTGGTCAGATTGTGTGGTTTTTAATCTCTACTTCATGTCTTGAGTTCTCCAAGTCCTGTGAAATGTATTGAGAAATTGTGCTCATTCGTACCTAAGGCAGACCTGGGTGTGAATCTCAGTTCTGCTTACCAATGACCTTGAGTGACTCATTTGATTCTATGAGCCTCAACATCTTCAAATGTAAAAGGGAGTCAAGGGTAACTTTCTTGTATACGAAGTATGAATAAGTATGTATAAATAAATGTAAATGTTTATGTATAAATAAAAACGTGAAGTATAAAATACATGTAAACTATCTGCTTAAAAAATGAAAGACAGCCATGATCAATGTGCCAGGCACTAACGGAGAAATACAAAAAGAAAATATGGGACATTGGATGCACTTTCTAGAAATTTCCAGTCAGGTTGGGGACACTATTATCTATAATGAAAAAATCCCCCAGTCTCTGCTCAGTCATTATTACCTAATCTTGACTAAACATGAAGATTTTTTATTAGCAAGAAATTTTTCCAAATCTTTTGAGATACAGCCAGCATATCTGTCCTAACACTCAATTCCCCAGCTTTAATACTTGCGGAAAACAATTGTTTCTCTTTTCACTGAGCTTATATTCACTCTTTCTAATCTGAATCATCCTCTTAATTCCTGGACTCTACCCTTTCTTCTCAAACAAGAGAGTCTGCTTTGGTTTTGACCAAGCCCATATCTTCCTGAATTTCTCAGATAAATCACTTCTAATACTTTTCTTTTTCCAACATAAATAGTCTTTGCTCACTCATTGTCCCACCCTGCCTCACCTCTGACTCCAATTAGAGCAATATTTGTTTTTCCTTTTTAAGAATCTTTCTAGCTTCTACTACTCAGATATGAGGCAACCCAGCTCGTGTTAAAAGCCCTTCATTATGGTCACAGAAAATCTGCTCTGACAAGATCCACCTCGACAAGACTGAGTTCTTGGATTTCCTTCCTCATTTTATCTGTCATCTCACTTTCTAGGTCACTTCATTTCCTGGTATCTAACGTGTTGTCTGTTTATATATATATTTTAAAGAAATGGAGGCGTGGCATGTGGAATGAGTGCCTTGTAGGGTTGGGATATAGAAAATGCTCTTCTAATGTAGGGGCACCTGCAATTTTCTGGAGAAGGAAGAGGAACAAACTCATACAAATAATCGTTTCTCCAAAGAACCTGTTGATTTTGATGGGGATTTTAGTTCTTTGAGACAGCCAATGGCTGTGCAAAGCCCAAATGTGGATTCCAATCAAGCCTTCAAGGAAGTGAGTAAGAATGTTTGCTGGATTATTCCAGAAACATAGACCACACCAGCATGGAGGGGTTGGGGTTGGGGGGCTTGGGAATATGAGGACGCCAGGATAGGATGACCTTGCAAATCCACCCTCTTAGGAAATAGCCAGTCAATGCAGTAGGTCAACTTGCATCAGGCTGGTCCAATACCATTACACTGATATACTGGTCCTCAGACCAGTCTGTCACCTGCTTTATAATAATACAGACATACCTCAGAGATATTGTGGCATTTGTTCCAGCCCACTGCAATAAAGCAAATATCATAATAAAGCAAGTCCTGTGAATTTTTGGTTTCCCAGTGCAGACAAAATTTATGTTTATACTATACTGTAGTCTATAAGTTTGCAATAGCATTGTATCTTAAAAAAAATGCATATACCTTAATTTTTAAAATACTTTGTTGCTGAAAATACTAACCATCATCTGACAGTGAGGATTGCCACAAAAAAAATTTCAATATCTGCAGAATACCAGAAAGCAAGATGTCCTAAAATAAGGTCTACCTCTGGTGCTACTTATTGACTGTTTATAGCTTCCAGCACTGTACTAAGCAGGTGACAAGCACAGTTATGTGGATGCTTTCACAGCCCCCTCAAAGGGAGGTTATGTTACTATGGTTCCCATATACAGTGAGGCAACTGAGGCCCCATAAGCTGAAATGACTTACCACAAGATGTAAAGTAAAAGGCAGAATCAAGATGTGCCGTGGGCAGTGAGGCTCAAGTCCAGGCTCTTAGCTTAACTTGGTTAGTGTTATGGGTTGACTTGAAATCCCTCCCCACCTTCTCCAACAAAAACCCAGACATGTTGGAGCCAACTCTCAGGATCTTGAGATAAAGTGAGGTCCTTAGGGTGGACCCTAATCCAATATAATGAATATCCTTATAACAGGGGAAATTTGAACATGGAGACAGACATGCACAGTGGGAAGATAATATGAAGAGACATAGGGAGAAGATGACCATCGATGGGCCAAGGAGAGGAACTTCCCAGTGGTCCAGTGGTTAAGACTCCATGTTTCCAATTCAGAGGCCATGGGTTCAATCCTTGGTCGGGGAACTAAGATCCCACATGCTGCAAGGTGTGGCCAAAAATTAAAGAAATAGATAGATAAGCCAAGGAGAAGTGCTTACAACAAGATTTTTCCTCACAGTCCTCACAAAGAATCAACCCTGTCAACAACTTGATATCAGATTTCTGGCCTGTAAAACTGTGAGACCGTACACTTCTGTCACTGAAGCCTCCTAGTCTGTGGTACTTGGTCATGGTGGCCCTAGCAAGATAATATAGTCAGTGATCCTCGTTGTGAAGCAAAGGCACTCCAAAATTCATTCAGCAAAAACTCATGTTTTCTTTTTCAGCCTGATTATTTGACCCTGGCTGGAGTTCATTCAGGGCTTCCCAAGTGGCACTAGTGGTAAAGAACCTGTCTGCCATTGCAGGAGACCCAAGAGACACGGGTTTGATTCCTGGGTCAAGAAGATTGCCTGGAGGAGGGCATAGTAACAACCTCCAGTATTCTTGCCTGGAGAATCCCATAGACAGAGGAGCCTGGTGGGCTACAGTCCATGGGGTTGTGAAGAGTTGGACATGACTGAAGTGATTTAGCATGCACTCATGGGGTTTGTTCACATGCATTTAAATCCTAGGACTGCAGGGAATAAACCAACAGGGGTTAAAGTATTCTTAGACAAGGCTGAGTAACATGCACCCAGGTTCTGGCATCAGCAGCAGGGCCCAGAGCAAAAGCAGCTAAAGCCCCCAGAATACACACACCAGCAGTCAAGTCACCAAGGTTTGCATAAAAGAGAATAGCTTAGTGTAATTTAAAATCTCTGCCTAGAGGGACACTCAAATCCTCCTCCTGCTCTTTAGACTTGGGCCTGGGTCTTCAAGAAAGGGGACCATGGAGTCTTCCCTGGTGGTCCAGTGGTTAAGACTCTGAACTTCCGATGCAGGGGGCACAGGTTCAATCCCTGGTTGGGAAACTAAGATCTCACATGCTTAGTGCAGCCAGAAAATAGAGAGGACCATGGATGAATAATGTGAGTGTGATGCCCACATGGCATCTAAGTAGCACACTGCTTACAGATAAATCCATGTTGACTCTCACTGACTAGTATTTCATCCATGTGTATGTTCTATCGACTGTGGATTCAGGACTAGATTCTTAGATGAGCTAATGAGCCTTAACACCTTAACAAAGCAATATCTGACATCCTCTGATTAAACAATATTGGCCAACTACACAGTTGTTCTTGCTCTACCTTTCCTTCCTTTTTCCTTTCCTCCTTTCCTATTTGTCTATCTACTCTGGGTATACACTTCGTATTTCCATCCTGATCTGCATATATCCATAGAAGGTATATTAGTTCTGGAGGGCTGCTGTAACAAATTTTTATAAATTTGGTGGCTTAAAATGATAAAAATGTATTATCTTACACTTCTGAAGGCTAGTCACCCCAAATCAAGGTATAGAATGGTTGATTCCCTTCGGGGAGCTTAGAGGGAGAATCTGTTCAATTCCACTCTCCTAGATTCAGGTGGGTTGCCAGCAATCCCTGGCATTCATTGGTTTGTGGTAAAGTAATTTCAATCTCTGCCTCCATTGTCACATGGCATTCTTCTCATGTCCAAATTCCCCTCTTCTGGATTTAGGGCCTAATCTTATATGGCATGGGCTTCCCTAGAGGCTCAGTGGTATAGAATTTGCCTACAAATTCGGGAGATGCATGTTGGATGCCTGGGTGGGAAAGATCCCCTAGAGAAGGAAATGGCAACCCACTCCAGTATTCTTGACTGGAAAATCCCATGGACAGAAGAGCCTGAGGGTCTACAGTCCATGAGGTCACGAAAGAAAGAGTCAGACATGACTTAGTGACTAAACAACAACATATCTGGTATGATCTCGTTTTAACTTGACTACATCTGCAAAGACTTACTTCCAAGAAAGGTCATGTTCACAGATTCCAGGTAGACATGAAATGACTTTGTGGGGACACTACTCAACCCAATGCAGAAGGGGCTACCACCGAGCATGAAGCCAGTGCCCTGTCTTCTCACCATGGGCTCCCTCCAAGAGCCCGTTCAGGTCAAAACCAATGTCAAGGACTAGTTGTAGTGTGGCCAGCTTGCTCCCAGGCTATGTTGGTTCCTCAACTCAGAACCAGCTTATAACTGGAGGTCAAAAGTTCCCACACAACAATAAAACATTGATTCTGCTTAAGAAGTCATCCTATCCTTTTGCCACCCTAAGACATCATTAGACTTCCAGAGGGGGTTGAGCTTTCCTAATGCACAGGCACCCCTTGGATCCTCCTGCAGACCAATTGCCCTCTGCTTACTTAGGTTCTGGTTGCCAAGTCAGCTTACAGAAACTGGATGCTATTTACATTGCTCTTTTTGACAATACTGAATCGTGTGACTGGAATGTACAGGAGAAGGACCTGGTAAATTTGTGGCATTTATTTTCAAGACTGATTGAGTCCAACAAATATCCAGTATAGTCTACATTCTTCCTTGTTCCTTCTTTTTTAGAAAACATACATTTAGACTCACTAGAAAAGACCCTGATGCTGGGAAAGATTGAGGGCAAGAGGAGAAGGGGGTGACAGAGGTGAGATGGTTGGATGGCATCACTGACTCAATGGACATCAGTTTAAGTAAACTCTGGGAGATAGTGAAGGACAGGGAAGCCTGGCATGCTGCAGTTCATGGGGTCACAAAGAGCTGTACATGACTTAGCAACCAAACAGCAATAGTAGTTATTAACACAGAAAAGTATCTGAAAGCTATTATGTTTTAAAAATAGTAGGTGACAAAAAAGTATATATAACTTGGTCTCAATTGTGTGGAGAGTAAATATAGAGATACATTTATAAGTCATAATAACAATAATAATAAGCAAATATTAAACACTTTGTGCTCCCATTTATGAACATTTTACATATTTTAATCCTCACAATAGCCCCATGGAGGGTCTATTTTTATCCTTACTTTACCACTTGGTTTTTTTAAGTATTTATTTATTTATTTTTGGCTGCATTAGGTCTTTGTTGCAGCACACAGGATATTTCCTTGAGATGTGCAGGCTTCTCTCTAGCTGTGGCTAGAGGGCTTACTTGCCTTGTAGCATGTGGGATCTTAGTTCCCCAAAAGGAACTTATTCATGTCCCCTGCATTAGAAGGTGTATTCTTAACCACTGAACCACCAGGGATGTCTCCACCACTTTCAATAGAGTTGGCTAATCTGCTATATAAATATTAAATGTGACATATTGATATTCACAAATCAGAGGGAAAGAGTTGTATTTAAATATCTTAAAATAGAAATTGAATTTTGTGAATCTATAGAAAATCATAAATATAAATTTAAAATAAACTCTTAGGTGTCTTTATTTATTTGGGGACTTGGGAAACAGATTTGATTCTTCCCTAAGTATAAAGTATTTTCTTCAGGAATGTTCTCTTGTTTTTGAGCTTGTATTCCTATCCTTTGATTCATTCAATTTTTGACCATTCTTTCATCAAGTTTAAAAAAAACTCTTAGGGGGAGAAGGGTTAAGAGCAGCTCAGAGTTTTATGGGGAACAGCCAACTTCTTCCTTTCCAAGATTTGCTGTGTACTTCCTGCTTCTCTCACTGGGGGCAAATAAAAAACAGGAGATTTAAGAGATAAATTATCCCTGTGAAAGTCCCCCAGAACAGAGTAAAAATAATTGAAAAATGATAACAAGTGGCTGAAATGTTTGGAGAGAGAAATGTGATTTATCATACAGCACATAAGCACAGACGTGAAATTGTAACTACAGACCTTCCCTTAACATCTGTGTGACCTACAGAGCATCCATAAAACTTCCACCACGCGCAAAAACCCATGTATTTCTGGTTGGAGATGAACCCCGGTTTGTGCTCTACTTTGTCAGAGGCACCTTTTAATTTTTTCTTGTTTTGTGTTTTAATCCATCTTGAGAGGTATTTCTTAAGATCTTAAGCAAGAACTTGAGAACAAAAGCAGCTCTGAATCTGTACATGGTGAAGTCAAAGCTATATGTTTTTGAGTCTTCATGTGAGATGTGAAAGATTGTTTTATGTAAGACTTTTTTTCTTTTCAACGTATTTGCTTAAGAAAGAGGGGAGAACAGAACATATGCTTATTGCTTCATTGTTATCAGCGAGTTAGTTTTAAGTTTCTGCCAGCTCTGTATTTTCTCTTCTTATAGCTGATTTTCTCACCATCCTGTGACAGAATATGAGACAAGCACCGCCACTAAAGAGATAAAGGTTTCCAAGAAGAGCCTTGTGCACTTTGGTATGGAAATGGAAGGTTTACGCTTCTTTGAGTGTTTTTTTTTTTAAAGTTTAGCAGCCAAGAATTCAAGAGTTAAAGCTGATAAAACTGCATTAAGATTATCTCACCTGCCCAAGTGTGGGAGAAAACATGAGTCCAGAATAAATTGCTTTTCTCAAAATAGAAAGATTTTTCTGACTTTATTT
Source organism: Antilocapra americana (assembly GCA_007570785.1). Classification (NCBI taxonomy): domain Eukaryota; kingdom Metazoa; phylum Chordata; class Mammalia; order Artiodactyla; family Antilocapridae; genus Antilocapra; species Antilocapra americana. The sequence continues at coordinate 23,051,827 of ML664199.1, forward strand.
GGCCTGGGAACAAAGCCGAAAGGTAGGCGGGGCTTTCTCCCCCCACATTCCCTTCTTGGATGGCTGGGAGCTCAGAAACTGGGAATCCCCCAACACCTGAATGGATGAAATGAGGACTTGGGCTCCCCCAAAGAGCAGGGGGCAGGATAGGATATAGGCAGCTACGACTGGGGCTACTCCTGTATTCTTGAAGCTCATAGACTCATATACCATCAAAAATCCTGGTTCAGGACCTGGCACTTCATTTTGAACAGAGTCCCCAGTCATTATTTGTTGAATTGCAATCTAATACATATATCTGTAGGTGTTTTAAAGACATACTTTCCATAAACAAAAATATCTTAGAGGCAAAGCCAACACCAATCCCAACAAGTGTGTATAGGTAATACTTCATAACCAAATACTGTTGTTACTTCCACTCCAATCCATCAAGCATGCACGTACTGTGAAAGATGCATTACCAACACAAAGTTGACTGTGCTGTCCTGTCAGCCCACCAAACCCAATCGCTGCTAGAACTCTTTGGGTTGCTTTTATCCAAATCAACATCTTTCAAATTCCATAGCTGTGCTGGTCAACCAATATCTCAGTTCCTTTTAACACACATCTTCCAAATCCATCAACTTCTCAAATCAGGCCAATTAACCAGAAATCAATTCTGAAATATTATTTGTTTTAATTTTTAAATTATCACTTAGCTACCCATGCCATTGGATCATGGACCAAAAGCCCAAATGGAGAATAATAATTTTTTAAGACAGCTCTGGATAAGAATGACCTTGAAAAATGTATTTTGCACATGTTCCATTGGTGCGTTTTTTGCTGTTCTTTTTTTTTTTTTAAATGGGAAGCCGTCATTTTAGGAGATAATATAGTAACCCTCAGTTAATTCATATGCTGCTGTTCAATCGAGTTTGAAAGCTTAAGGCCGCAAGGTTGTGCTGTAATGGAAAAAAGCTTTTTAACTAAAAGCCAAGAGACCTGGGTTCTAATACCAGCTGAGCTGCTGCCTCGCTGTGAGACGGTGGGCAAGTCGCTTAACCTGCCCGTGTCTCAGTCCCTTCATCTCTAAAATGGAGACAAGGGCCCTATCCTCGCACTCTTGGGGTTCTTGGAAAGATGAAAAGCAGTGACGGAAGCAGAAGGCTCAGGTGAGTTAGGAGCGTGGTATATTTACCGTGTGTTTGCTTTGTATGCTTTTATCTGTGCCGCCTTCAAACATCAGGCACCTGGCTTTGCTTCAGGAACAAAACTGAATGTAAGGCTCATGATCCCAGCCGTTGAGTCTGGTCAGCCTGGGCTTGAATCCTGGCTTCACTATATAGGCTGAGCAACCCTGGGCAGCCACACAACCTCTATCAGTAGCTACATCTGTAAAATGGACATCATGAGATCTACATGTTTGGGTTGTTGTGAGCCTAAGTGAGCCACGGAGACTCAATAAGTATAATGAGGACTGAATAAGAAAATCCTCATACTTCTTGGTGCTAGATATATAAGGAGACATTCTTTTATGGAAATTATATAGTCATTACTATGTCCCAAGTTCATTCATTGGGTATCTGTGTTTAGATAAATGATGTATTAATTGCTCAGTCATTTCTGACTCTTTGAGATCCCACGGACTGTAGCCCACCAGGCTCCTCTGTCCATGGGATTCTCCAGGCAAGAATACTGGAGTAGGTAGTCATGCCCTTCTCCAGGGGATCTTCCCAAACTAGGGATCGAACCTGGGCCTCCCACATTGCAAGGCAGATCCTTTACCATCTGAGCCACTAAGGGAAGCCTCCTGATTGTGTGAAATAATTGGAAACCAAAACTTCAACTGACTCCTGATCATGTGATCCAAAGAATTCAGCTAGTACTCAAGCTGGAAATTTCTCTGGTTCCTCCAAAAGCCAGAGGTTCCTAAGGAGAGAGAGGACATAACCGGTAGAGGTATATTAGCAGAACATGCAGCAGACTTGAAAGAGCTCCTTAAGTGCCAGCACAGAACAAATATGGGCAGTTCAGCCCCAAAATGGGATCATGTGACACTGCCCAAATAGTTATTATTGGGTTTAAAAACACAAATATTGAAATTTTGAAGAGAGATGAGAATTCTTAGAAATGGCGTTTAATGTCAATGTAGTAAAGTATATATTCAGATTTCTGATACATATATACACTTATTATAATACATATATACTGATAATACATACTTATACTATACTAAAGCAAAGGATATGCTTTTATACTAGCAATATATATATTAATAGTATAAGTATATATTATACTGATTTTTCATAAGATATATGTTTGTAAGATATATATTCAAGTTCAATAAACATCAAATATTGTTCAATACTGTCTCTTGCATGCAATTAATTCTCAAGTTTCCATTTAAATCTCCAATGTAGTCTTCTCCATCAAGTTCCAAAGAGATAGTCCCAGTTCACTACCGTAGAAAATCTCTTGGGAAACCGTGTGTATTTGAAGGATGCAAAACTGGAGGAAGAGAGACCAGTTAGGAGGCTTTGAGGTAATCCAGGCAAGTGATGGTCGATGATGGATGATGGTGGTTGGAAATCCGAGAGTGGTACTGGAGATGCTGCAAAACCAATGGATTTAGAGTCGTGAAAGAGTCAGAGGCAACAGGAAGTGGAGATGAATTGGATGTGGTCTTAAGACGTCAGGCCTGGAAGTAGAAATTTGAGACTCACTATAGAAATCATGGAGATAAATGAGACCACCCAAGGAGAGTGTAGAGTGTGAAGAGAAAGGGTCAGGGATGGAATCCTGAAGAATATCAAAGTGTAATTGATGGCAGAAGAGACAGAGCAAATATGTGATGGAGAAGTAGGAAGAAACCAGAAGAGGGTAAATTCTAGAAGCCAAGGAAAGAGAATTCTGCAAGAAAGGAGTAATACTGCTGTCAAAAACCCAAGAGTAGAGGGTGGAGGATTTAAGCTGATGGCTAAGGGGTGTGAGTTTTCCTTTGGAGATGATGAAAATGTTCTAAAATTGATTATGGCAATTAATATCCAGAATATATAAAGAACTCCTACAACTTAACAACAAAAATACCTCAAACAACATAGTTCAAAAATGGGCAAAAGAACTTGAATAGACTTTTCTCCAAAGAAGATATTCAAATGACCAATAAGCACATGAAGAGATATTTCACTCATTAGGGAAATGCAAATCAAAACCACAATGAATTATAACCTCCCACCTATTAGAAAGACTACTATTAAAAAAGTATTGATGAGGATATGGAGAAATTGAATCCTTGCCCCCTGTTGAATTGAATGTAAAATGGTGAGACTACCATGGAAAACAGTATGGCAATTCCTCAAAATATTCAAAACATAATTACCTTTGATCCAGAAATACTACTTCTCCATGTACACACCAAAGAATTGAAAGCCAGGACTCAAAAAGATACCTGTACACCAATGTTAATATCAGCAACTAGCCACGATAACCAAAAGGTGAAAACAATCTAAAGGTTTATCCACAGATGGATAAATAGATGAAGAAACTGTGATACATAGATACAGTGAAATAATATTCAGCCTTAAAAAGGAAGGCAAATCTGACACACGCTATAATACATATGAAGTTTAGGACATTACATTGTGAAGTAGGCCAATCACCAAAGGACAAATACTATATGATTCCACATATATGACTCTCCTAGAGTAATCAAATTCATAAGAACAGAAAATAGAATGGTAATTGCCAGAGGCTGAGGGGAAGAAGGGAGTTATTTATTAATGGGTTCAGAGTTTTAGTTTAGCAAGAAGAAAAGTTCTGAACAGAGGTGGTGATGATGGTTGCATACCAATGTGAACGAACTTAACACACTAAAATGTAACTTAAAAATGGCTAAGATGGTAAATGTTATGTTTCATGTATTTTACCACAATGTAAAATACCCAAGTGATAACTAAAAAAAAAAATTGATTGTGGTGATATTTACACAACTCTGAATATACTAATGTACCTAAAATGTGAATATACTAATTGTACCTTTTTAAATGGGTATATTATATAGTATGTGAATCATATATCAATAAATCTTTTTTTAAAAAGCTCAAGAAAAAACAATAAAAATAAAAAAAAATTAAAAAAATAAAATAAAATAAATTTAATAAAAAAATTTTTAAAAAAAAGCTCAAGAATAGTCAAGTAAGTATAGAACTGATCAGTGTTCATATGACAGTTACTAAGAAGTTGTCAGTGATGCTAGTAGCAGCAGTTTGAGTGGAAGGATGGAGGTGGAAGCCACATGATGAGTGAGGAGTGAGCGGGAAGTGAGGAGGGAGGGTGAGATCACCTCACCATGAGTGTACCCAGCCAGCCACTGCCAGCCATGCTTTCAATAAGACTGGCTGGAGTAGGGAAGCAAGAAGCAGCAGTATCTGGAAAGGACAAGTGCCAATGGCTTCATTTTTTAAGAAGAGAAAGGCTGGCTTTTAAGAAGAGTGATTTGAGCATAGAGACTTAACAGTCTTTATGGTTAATTTCAGTGACCTGGTTTAATCTCTACAGTTTAGACTATGATGGTTTAGTCACTAAGTCATGTCCAACTCTTGTGATCCCATTACTGTAGCCTACCAGGCTCCTCTGTCCATGGGATGTGCTAGGCAAGAATACTGGACTGGGTTGCCATTTTCTTCTCCAAAAAGACTGTGGGAAGGATCCAGAGGAAAGGTGAAGTATGGCTTTACAGGAGAGGGGATCGCTGATCATTCCAAGTTTAAAGGTGGTTGGTGGAGCTCGTGGGTAGAGCTCAGTTTGTGGAGCAGGACGAGCGAGGGAGGAGCAAGCAGGTTCAGAGGCAAGTTTATTTGTTGCTAGATGGTGAAGGAATTCTGCTTTGATGATGTCAATGATTCTTGGCAAAGTCAGAAGTTGAGAATGAGAAGGAAGATGGCAGAATGGGAAGAAATCTGAGGAAGGTGGAAAAGGCTTGAAATATCTTCTGCAGAGAATGAGAAAAGAACCAGGTGGTGGAGGCTTTGTTAGGATTAACAAGTATAAATCTGTGGTGCTTCCACTACATGAGGTCCCTCACAACCGAGCCATAAGAAATTGAATTCTCTTACCTCTCTCCTTAAGTGCCTTCATCTCCATACTTGCCTATTTCCTTTCTTCTACCTTCCACCCAAGAGGTTCTCCTCTGAGGAGCACGCCTCATCTTGCTCTGGGCTGGACTGTGTCTGCTGCCATCACCCTGTTTGACGCCCTTGCCTGAACCACCACACTGAACCCAGACGGATCCCACAGAAGTGCAGCTCCAGTCATGTTTCTGCACAGCTGGCTTCCAAATGTCCTCAGCCCAACCTTGCAAGCTCTCTCCAACAGGCCACCTTCACAGCCTCATTGTCTCCTTCTCCCTCAGCATATCCTAACTTATATCACACTGACTTTCCTGTTCACCAGATATGCTTGCATTTCCCTGCCTTGGAATCTCCACTCATGTTGTTCACTCTGTCTAGACTGGAATGCTCTCACCACTTACTCACCTCTGCCCAATGAAATCTCATCTACCACAGAAGACCAATCTCTTGTTAAAATTTATATGATTCCTTGAATCGGTTCTATCCCAAAACTGGATAATAGCCTCCTTTTCCATGGTTCTTTGCTAATATTCCTCTTATTTCCTAGCTCCTTTAATGGATTAGTTGGGAACAAAGATAGTGCCTTTTACAGAGTAGGTACTCCATAATGATTTGTTGTATTGCATTGCAATCATTAATGACTGAATTTAGGAAGGGAAGCCATGTCTAATAGGACTTTAGGGAGACTCTTCTTTAAGCACTGTGGCAACAACGGATGAGCTTATGAGCTCTATTCCCTTCAAACAGTGCCTTTTTTATGTACATGCTACATCTTTGTGGCAATACAGAATATAAAATTTATAATTTAACTATTTATTAGTGTACAATTCAATGCCATTAAATATACTCACAATAGATGGGGAAACGATGGAAACAGTGAGAGACTTTGTTTTCTTGGGCTCCAGAATCACTGCAGATGGTGACTGCAGCCATGAAATCAAAAGATGCTTGCTCTTTGGAAGAAAAGCTATGACCAACCTAGACAGCATATTAAAAAGCAGAGACATTACTTTGCTAACAAAAGCCCATCTAGTCAAAGCTATGGTTTTACCAGTAGTCATGTATGAGTGTAAGAGTTGGGCTATAAAGAAAGCTGAGCATGAAAGAATTGATGCTTTTGAACTGTGGTGTTGGGGAAGACTCTTGAGAGTCCCTTGGACTTCAAGGAGATCTATCCAGTCCATCCTAAAGGAAATCAGTCCTGAGTGTTCAGGAAATCAGTCCTGATGCTAAAGCTGAAGCTCCAACACTTTGGCCACCTGATATGAAGAACTGGCTCATTGGAAAAGACCCTGATGCTGAGAAAGACTAAAGTCAGGAAGAGAAGGGGATGACAGAGGATGAGATGATTGGATGGCATCACCAATTGATAGACATGACTTTGAGTAAGCTCTGGGAGTTGGTGATGGACAAGGAGGCCTGGTGTGCTGCAATCCATGGGGTCACAAAGAGTTGGACACAGCTGAGTGACTGAACTGAACTGAACTGAAATATATTCACTATGCCATGTACCCATCCCCACTATCTCTACCCAAACTGTTTTCATCAAACCAATCTCCAGTGGGTATGATCCCTGTAGCCATTGAACAATAACTTCCCCCTTCCCAGGCCTATAGCCCCTGGAACTTCTATTCTACTTTCTGTCTCTATGAATTTGTCTGTTCTAGATACCTGACATAAATGGAATCATATAATATATGTCCTTCTGTGTCTGGCTGATTTCATTAAGCATGTTTTCAAGGACCATCTACGTTATAAGTGAGTGAAAGTCACTCAGTCATGTCTGACTCTTTGTGAATCCATGGACTGTACAGTCCATGGAATTCTTCAGGCCAGAATACTGGGCTGGATAGCCTTTCTCTTCTCCAGGGGATCCTCCCAACCCAGGGATCAAACCCAGGTCACCCGCATTGCAGGTGGATTCTTTATCAGTTGAGCTATCAGGGAAGCCCTATCTATGTTATGATGTATGTCAAAATTTCATTTCTTTTTATGGCTGAAGAGTATTCCATTGTATGTACAAACCATACTTTGTATATTCATTCACCTTGTCAGGACTTTTCACTTTTCAGCTATTTGAGTAATGGTGCTATTAACATTATTTTGCAAATATCTCTTCTAGTCCCAGCTTTTAATTGTTTTGGACATATACCTAGGAGTGAAATTGCTAAGTCATATGGTAATGTTGGCTTCCCAGGTGGTGCTAGTAGTAAAGAACCCACCTGAAAATGCAGGAGACATAGGTTCATTCGACCCCTGCATCGGGAAGATCCCCTGAAGAAGGGCATGGCATCCCACTCTAGTTTTCTTGCCTGGAGAATCCCATGGACAGAGGAGCCTAGTGGGCTACAGTTCATGGGGTCTCGAAGAGTCGGACACGACTGAAGTGATTTGGCACATGCACACACGGTGGTTCTATGTCTGACTTTTTGAAGATCTGCCAACTTTCTTTCCACAGAGGCTGCACCGTTTTACATTCTCACCAGCAAAGCACAGCATTCCAATTCATCGACATCCTCGCTAACACTTGTGCTGTTGTTTTAAAAGTTACAGCCATCCTTGAAAGAGTGACATAGTAAATCACTGTCTTTTAACTTGCATTTCTCTAATGGTTAGTGATGATGAACATTGTTTCACTTGTTTATCGGTCATTCATTTATCTTCTTTAGCAAAATGTCTACTCATGTCCTTTCCCCTTTTTTGAATTGGGTTGTTTATTTCTGTTGCTGATGGTGCTTTCTTGTTTTTTAAAGGTAGGTAGGAAACATAATAGAGAAATGACCTCTGGTCACTTCATGCTTGGTGAGAACCAGTATTCACTATTCCATTTACTATTGAACTCCAAAATAAACACATCATTCTCTTTGTATTCTTTTCATTTATTCAAGTGTTGGAATTTTCTAAGATCTCAAAGAATTCCTTCATTGAGATGCTTGAACCAGACCTTCCAGGAAGCAGCCTAGGATTACTGATCTGCATAGAGCATTTCAACATCACAGAATAATCTGGAAATGTGGTGTCAGTTTATCTCAGATTTCGCCCAGGATTCAATATAGCTTGAGGAAATGAAAATTAGTTCTTTTGGGGGACTCTCCTGGTGGTCCAGTGGCTAAGACTACACACTCCCAATGCAGGAGGCCTGGGTTTGATCCTTGGTCAGGGAATTAGATTCCATGTGCTGCAACTAAGACCTGGCATAGCCAAACAAATAAATAAAAATAAATATTAAAAAAAATAGTTCTTGTTATAAGTTGATTTGTGATTTGTGTCCACTCCCAAATTTATAAGAAGTCCTACTTATTTGGAGATGGGTTTTGTTTTTTAAAGAGGTAATTAAATTAAAATGAGGTAATTAGGATGAGACCTAACCCAGTATGACTGGTGTTCTTATAAAAGGGGGAAATTTGGACACAGATATGCACAGAGGGAGAACTCCATGTGAAGATGAAAGCAGAGGTTGGGGTGACATATCTATAAGCTAAGGAACATTGAAGTTGCCAGCAAACTACCAGACGCTAAGAAAGAACCACAGAGCAGAGGTTCCCTCACCAGCCTTCACACAGAACCAGCCCTGCCAACACCTTGATCTCAGACTTCCAGTCTCTGGAGCTGTATGACAAGAAGTTCCTGCCCTTAAAACCACAGTTTGTTACAGAAACCCTTGCAAATTAATGCAGTCCTACTCCTCCAGAAAGAGTAAAAAGTCATTCCTGTAGCGTGTACAAGTTGTTTTGTGTTTAATAATTTTAAAAAGTGGCATTCCTTACCAAAGTTACCAATACTTCCCTCTTGATAGTGAGTATATTTTTAAATTTTTTTATTTGCCTGCATGGGGTCTTAGTTGTGGCATGTGAGATCCAGTTTCCCGATCAGGAACAGAGCCTCAGGCCCCCAGCGTTGGGAGCACAGACTCCTAGCCACTGGACCACCAGGGAAGTTCCTAGTTCAAGTATTTTTGCACAGCTTCCCTACAAATTACATACCAACAGAGAACCGCACCCAAGCTCAGCCAGTGAAATTTTTAAACTGCATAATAGCACATAGTAGCCAGGAACTAGTGGTGAATTTATCTAAATTTTAAACACCAACACTCCTCTAGACAATAGTCAGGTTTCAAAAATCACTACAAAAGGACACAGGCAGAAAGACAAGAACAGAAAGGTAGGGCACTGTATGCTAGATTTCTTTCGGAACGTTGATCCTGTTTTAGTCAATGGAAGTGAATTAGTAAGGCAATTGGCCTGTGACAACCATTGTTATTTCCAGAAAATCAGTGTTTTCCTGATCCTGTTCAATTTAAGGTAAGCAGTTCTTTTTCAATATTGTTTTGAAGGAAAGTCAAACAACTGGCATGCGTGGGGCACTTTCATGTCTCAACCCAGCAACTTAGAGGTTTTCAAAACAACATGGCTTTCACGAAACAAGTTAGCGGGAGCAAAGCCATGTGAGGGTCAGATTGCTGTGGGATCATGGTTCCTTGTGACTCCATCATCCCATTGCTGTCTCTTCCCTCCGCCTTTGCTTGTTTGCTTTCTCCTTTTTCCACCCCTTTATTTTCCTATTCATTGTGTCATGAAGGGATACTCACAAAGGGTCAATTCTGCCCAGCATGGTTCTAGTGGAGATACGAATCACCATCAGCAGCAACTACATGAAGTGGATAAAAATTATAGGATGCTTCTCTCAAAGGGAGTTACAGAAATAGAATATGTCACAACCATCCCAAAGATTGAGACCTGATCAACGCTTGAAGGGAATGAAGCCACAACTCCTGGGGCTGTGTCTTTGGTCAAAGGTAGCCATTATCCTGGGACGATTAACTCCAGTGTCTTCACTGAAAACAGGTTCTCCTCTATTTGTCAGATGGAAAAATGAAATTCTTCCATTTCCAAAGGAGGTAGTTACTAAGAATACTTTTACCCAACAAAATTATTTTCTTCCTCACCTCCTGGGCCTGAAGGTTGCACTGGCTGCCTCGTGGGGTAGGCAGTTCAGAGGGGAGAAATCTCTCATCTATATAGTCTTGTCACTTGCACACTTGGTGCTTTGTCTCTTGGGGACTTTTAATGGAAACAGGTTCATTGTGATTTCAATGTGGATGGATTAATTTTTTTTCTTTGCTGGGAAATTTATCATGAATAGTCTCCACAAAAATGTAATGCTGGTTGTACCTATGCTTTTCACAAAGCTATATACCTTCTTAGCTGTGAGAAGTTGAAAACAATGGTTAAAATGCTTCCAGAAAGAAGCAACTGAAATAATAAACAGAGCTTTAGCAAACATGTGCCAAAGTGTATCAGCTTGATTCCTGCCTTTGCTCTCTTTATCTCAGTCCCTACATAAGCTGTAAATCACCCATGTCCTTGTTTGTTTACTAACATAGCCCTCCTGCTTGAGGTGCCAACATTCCTTTTGATTTGACACAATATGCTTTCATATTTCCACTGTGGGCTTTCTCATTTAGCCTGAATGCTACTCCTTAGCATGCTGTTGACTAGCTGTGTGACCTTAGGTAAACTGCTTCACATCTCTGGGCGTTTATTCAACAAACACCTTGGATTACCTTGGATTAACACTATGATAGCACTCTAAGACAAGGCCCCTTCTAAGAAGCTTCAAATTTAGTAAGAAAAAAATAAAGGAAGGGAAGGGAAGAAGGAGAAAAGCAAGAAGGAAAGAAAAAGGAGTCTGGTATAAGTTAAGCTTTGAAAGGAAGCCAGGATTTAGTTCTTTCATCTTTCTGTATTAATAACACCAAAAGCAAGGGACCAAGTAAACTCTGCTGTCCCAGGTCCCAGGCCAGCTTCTGGTCCCTATCTCTGAGGTCTAATCCTCCTCTTCTTTCTAAGAAACAGTTAGGCCTTGGAGTCAACTGTAGCTGGAAAATGAGGCAGAGGGAATGGCTGGTGATACTCAAAGAACTTCAGGAGATAGACTGAGAAAATATATACACATCATCTGTGATGTACTTTTATGAGTATTGTATTATTTGATGAATTTTACTTTATTTTAGCATTTTTTTCTTTACAAGGACAATTCATGTTCCTTAGAGAAATAGAAAGGAAAAGGAGAAATCAGAAAGCACTCATGAACTCGTGTACCCATACAACCACTATCAACACCTTTTTTTTTGGTGTGGATCATTCCCCTCATTCTAAACCATGTGCAATTGCTTCAGTTTACAACAAGTGGGATCATACTATTCTAATTGTTCTGACAGCTGTTTTTTCTTCCTAAGTAAAGATACAGAATTTTATGTTTTAGACACATTAATGAAAAATAGTTCCTATGTGTTGACTTTTCTAAATTAATATATTTCAATTGCTCTCAGTGGCCAGTTCTGTAAAGCAAACAAGGGTCAATTTCGATGTATGACACATTTTTGCTCCCACCTCCTTAGGAAAGAAGAAAGGAAATTTAATACAGAAAAGCTATAGCATATGCATTTGTTCTTAATGTCAAAGTTCCAAGAATCAGGACTTTTATTACATTTATTCTCATTCAGTTTAGGGTCAGGAGGAAAAAAGATTTATGAACGAAGAAGATGTTTAATGATTGCCAAAACTGTATCTGTTTGCTTCTTAAGACCGATCTTTTCTACATGCCATAAAAAAGCTCCATCACACTGATAAATTGTTTCTAACCTTTGGATTAAGGGTATAAAGAAATTTGTTTTCATCAGGGCATGAGCTTTCACTGAGTAAAGATACACAGTTCAGATTTTCAAATGAAGGTCAAAATTCTTTGTTTTGTGAATGACAAGAAGCCTACCTGCTTTTCTCCAAGTGACCTGCTTATCACTTGTGATGATCAGGAATATTGTCCCTCCTTGAAAGAGATCTGACCAAGGAGCATGTCAGTTCTCGGTTCTCGTACGTTTATTTTGGAAGGGATAAGAGAGAAATTTTAGAGACTTCCTAGAAAGACTTTGAGTTCAGCTCCACCGTTGTACTTTGGCTTCTCTTTGGAGAAGGGTGACTCTTTTCCTCAGCCAGATGCCCTCTTCGGGGCACCATGATGTTCTTTAACTTCTGTGTCTTCGGATAAAGGAATTTATCTTCACATGCCTGACATTGTCGTCTCAGTGTCTGGAAGACAAATAGAGCACTTTCTTCACAGGCCAATCTTGCCTAGTCTCAAACCTGGTGGTGGACTTTGTAACCAGCATGGAGATGCTGGTGATAAGAAAGGATGCAGTTCAGAACATCATTCATGCATGTTGTAGCCAAAGACAGCTCCAAGTTGACCTTGTCTGTGTTGGGTCAGCTGTGATTTCTATGTCTTTAGTTTTACAGAAGTTGCAAACCCCTCTAGGTTGGTTTCTCCTTCCCTCTGTCATTTAAGTTAGATTTAATTTCTCCTTCTACCTTCTTTTTACAACCACTATTTCCCTTGAATATTCAATACCGTACCTCCTCTTCACTGTGTTTTATGCCTCCATCTAAGGAAAACAGGAACCATGAGAGGTTGTATTCTGAAAGTACATGGAACAATATAATAGAAACAAGATATCACTTAATACTTGAGGTTGGAAAGCCATTGTCCCTGGGGACTCTCCCATGCCTTTCCCAGTGGAACCAGTACAGATATCTCTAGCCAGGGCTCCTCCTGGGATACACTGATTCCGGTCTGGAAGTCAAAGTAGCCCAAGAGGTTATATAGATAGCCCAAATTGTGCAAAACAGTCCTTATTTTTTATAGACACATGAAAAGCTTGGATTTGTGCCTTATCCCAGGGAGCTAGCCTTCGCCTGACCAAGGATTTCTCGCTTGTGTCATCAAGCCTCATCTTAGAATTACTCACAAACCTGCCTTCTCCTAGTTCTCAACATTCTAGGAACACGTACTAAGTAGTTTCCATCATTAAATATTTCTTTTAGAGGTCAGATGATAAACATGATCCATATGCCACTCCACAGACTTTTTCAGTATTGTTCAGCAGAGGAAGAAATTTTAAGGCTGAATTAAAACAGATTAGGAAGTGTGAACAGTGGTTAATATGACCATTCTACAGTTAAGAGTTCATTAAGTATGCTTCATATATATTCAGTTTCTATTACCTATAAATGTATGAAGGTGAAAGTCGTTCAGTCATGTCTGATTCTTTGTGACCCCATATGTGCACTTGTATAACTTGTGCTCAGTTGCTAAGCCATGTCCGAATCTTTGTGAACCCATGGACTGTAGCCCACCAGGTTCCTCTGTCTATGGAATTTTCCCAGGCAAGAACACTGGAGTGGGTTGCCATTTCCTACTCCAAGGGATCGTCATGACCCAAGGATGGTACCCATGTCATCTGCATTGTAGGTGATTCTTAACCACTGTGCCACCTGGGAAGCCCATAACTGTAATAGAGTAGCCTGGAATTAAACAATAAATGTTACTTTTACTCCTTCCCTGTTTTCAGGGTTTATGATATTCATCTATTTAATAAATACATACTTAGCATCTACTATGTACTAGGCACTGAGTTTAACACTGGGAATAAGCACTGAAAAGACAGAAAAAGCCTTGCTATTCTAGAGGGATATGTGCCATTGACCATGAAAGCTGATTACTACATGTAAGAAAAAAGAAGAAAAAGTAAATTTTGGAAAAGACACCCTTCCCTGTCTTTCAGCTTAAAAACAAGCCTTCAGAGACCATACCCAGAGAGTCTGAAACACCAAAGGCCATCTATTCCATGCAAAAGACTAACCTCACTCATCATTTTGATACACTCTTTTCTATTCTGATCAGTTGAAGTTCAGGCTTTAAGAGCTTTTGGTTTTTTTATTTTTCTGGCTGTCTCATCCTGTCTTTTAAACCATGACAGAAAAGGATTAATAGCCAAGAGAACAGAGGGCCTGACAACTCAATTCTGTCACCCATGAGTACTTATTAAGCTGCCACCTGTACATAGCCCAATGCTAGATGCTCTTGCTAATAACACACGTGTGTCTCTTCTCCCTGTGGGCTTGGCACACACCAAACTTAACAGAAAACTGCAGCCCTAAGGCCCATGGTGAGTGTGGGGTCAGGGCCTTGGGCAAAAATTCAACTGAGTGAAAAAAAGAGGCAGATTCAGGTCTGAGGTTAATTACATCCTGTGGCGCTCACACTCTTAAAGACTTTGCAGGGCGGGGGGTGGGGCGGGGCTGGCTGGTGACTGTACGAAGGTTAATGGCACTATTATATATTGAAAGAGTCTATATTGTGTCAGTAAAGAGATCGACTTCTGTTTAACAATGACATAATTGACCAGAGCTGCTCCTCCAATGCACTGAGGCAAGGCGTTGGAGACGAGGTTTGTTAGTAGAAGTCACACGCGTCCACACACCCACACACTCCTGCAAGCCCCATGCACTTCGCAGAGAAGACTCATTCCACCGTCTTTGGGTTTTCAAATGATCATGGCATCAGTTAAAATTGGAAAAACTTTATTATTCGTTTGGTTGTTGGAGGAAACCCATCTGAAAATCTCAGACTGCTGAAGCTTAGCATGGAGAGAGTTTAAGATTCTCTTAGGGTGGGATTTTAAGGCACAGTAATAGTTTCCAAATCGGACCCGGGGAAGGGCTGGCACAAGCGGTAAACGCGGCAGATTTGAAAACTGTGTCCTTCTCACCAGGTCCGGGCTGTGCCGTGTGTGCTCGGTGAACACTTGCTAAATGTAGACTTCACAGAGAATGAACTTATGGTGGGGGTCGGGGAGAATGAAGGGAAGGGATAGGAGTTTGGGATGGACATGTACACTTGGCTATATTTAAAATGGAAAACAAACAAGACCTTACTGTACAGCACAGGGAACTCCGCTCAATGTTATGTGATAGCCTGGATGGGAGGGGAGTTTGGGGGAGAATGGATACATGTATATGTATGACTGAGTCCCTTTGCTGTCCACCTGAAACTATCACAAGACTATTAATCAGCTATGCTCCAATATAAAATTGAAGGTTGAAAAAAATTAATTAAGACTTCAAAGCTAGGAAAGGTGGGCGAGGCGGCTTTCCTTCACCTTGTGGGCAGAATGAAATGGAACCAGGAAGCTATCGTTTTTGGCTTTATTTTCTCTAAAATGGGTTTATTGCACTGATTTTGAGGATAACATGGGAAGTAACTGTGAAAATTTTAATTATTAAGGATTATAAATGTAAAAAATCATTTTTATTAACA
>ML664199.1:23067099-23079424 GCA_007570785.1 Antilocapra americana
AATGGAGTTTAAGGAGGACAAAGGTAGGAAAGTGTTTAGGGCCACCATTCATGCAGGTTTGCCTAGGACTGAGGGGTTTTTGGAATGCAAGACTTCCAGTTTGAAAATTTGGACAGACCCCAGAAAACCAAGATGAGCTGTCCACCCTGGTCCTCTTCAACTGTCTTCATTCCATGGCCTCTAATTTCAGTCCTCTCTTCTAACAGAGATTCAATAAACCTATGAAAATAAATCCCATATCCTTTAACTGTATGGCAACAAAGCTGTCTCTGCAGTTCTTGGTGAGGGCCTAGGGGTGCCATGGAGTAGAAGGGAAAATATCCCATTTCATTCTGCTCATTCTCCCAGGCTGCTGTTCTCCATCTTCTAGAAGAGCAGTGAGTTAAACAATGCACATGCCACACTGCCCACCTGAAACCAGTCACCATACCACTGCCGGCACTCTCCCACCACAAATACGCAAGAATAATGTTGCTGGGGTGTCAGAGGAAAACATAAGTTCTACTGGGCACAAACATGGAGGGCAAGTAATCAAGGTGTTTACCTGATGAATGAACAGGGGGACAAAAGCAGTATCATCTCAAATATATCTAACATTTTCCCATTAAGCCATGAAACTTGCAGATATTAATCATCAAAATAAATTTACCCTGCCCATAGGTTCATGCAGCCTTGCACAAGAGAAATGACCAGTACAGCGCTTCCTTTCATCACATTACCAAAGATGAAATGAATTTGGAAACAATATCCCAGGTGAATTAGACACTTAGCCACTTAACAAGAGGCTTTGCTAGGACCCTCGTTTATTATTTCCAGAAGTTAAGTCAGTTCCTGCTAATAATTCAGTCCCATCCTGTTCACATCTCCATTATTTCACGGGCAGGAGATTTTGTGGCTAATGGCCAGACCCTATTGTATCTTGAGTTTGGCATTGGAAATGGTTCTGAGAGCTTCCCGCTGAGCCAAGAGTCAAGTTAGAGATCTCTTGTGCAGAAAAGGATGGGTATTCCATTATTCTGCAATATAGCAGAGTAAAATAAGTAGGATTTCATTTAAGCTGTGTTTCTCTTTTAGATTAGGTTAAATGGCCAAGATGCTAAAAGCTTCCTATCTTGTACAAATCGAGTGTCTCTGTCTGCTGATTCTGACCATTCTGGCTTCGAGTCATATTCTGAAAAGCTTTTGATAAGCATCTAAGTGTAGGGAGACATCTCGTGTGTCTTGCTAGGAATGAGCACATTTTTATACCGAAGAAGGGTACTGCTCTGTCTTTAAGTGTCTTTCTTCCTTCAGGGGTATTTTAAAGGCAAGATTGAGAGTTTTAAACCAAATTGTAAATCTGAGTTTCAAATGGTAGACTCCAGGTTTCTTTTGGTGGGGGGTGGGGTGGGAATATTTGGAGGACAAATCAGAATATCAATAATTCAAAGCATATCCCCTAGAAAGATACCTGTTTAGAAAGGAAGTTCTTGAAACAGAGAAAGCTCATTTCATAGTTAAAAAAAAAAAAAAAAGCACAGCATGGGAGAGGGAGAACCAGCATTGGTCTGCTTGCTACCAAATTTCCCATCACCCACCTCTGGTCTGACCTTGCCCGCTGCGGGCCATCCTCCTCAAGGCTCGAGGGCCTCTGACAGCAGAAATAAAATCCTCTTCCACCCACTGGTTGATGCTTAAAATTCTACTATTAGGACTTAATCCCTTTAGTTTCAGCTTTGATCCCAGTTAAAATGCAAATACCTCTGGGTGGGGTAACCCTTTTAAACTGTTATCAGCCCTTTACAGTCCACTGAGAAGGAAGAAGCCAGGCAGATTCCACAAGGGTTGAGAGGGGAGATCTTGAGGCCAAAGTGGGATGGAAGACGAAGTGTGAGCACAGAAGGAGGTTCTTGGGGCCAGAAAACACCCGCCTCTCCCAACTGCCGAATCATGACAGGATCTGAAAATGGGAATCGTATTATGACTGAACAGCGCAGCATAAATTTATGTAGAAAAAACTCTACCAAAGAATCTGAGAGCAGCATTAGCTGAACAATGGGCCGGGCTACCATTCTACGAAAAGATAATTCAAATGTTAGGGCCCATTCTGAGATAAAATATAATGCCTAATCCTGAGGGTTCAGCCTTTCTGTTCTAACTTTAACTAAGGAAAAAAGTTTAGCCTTGTTAAAGCTATTATCTGTTCCTAAATTGCATAGTATATAAAATGTAAATGTGATCACACCACTCTTAAATTATTATAACAATACGCCATTCTGTTTTCTTCCCCTTGACATTTACAAAATTCATTTGGAAGAGTGGGATCTACCTCACAGAGATTAGTGATAAATCATGTATTTTTAATGAATATCAATAGGAGAAACCCCATGACATAGCCCACCATCTAATTTGATTAAACTGTGCTTAAGGCAACACTACCTCTCTGGCTAGGGAATAGCTCCATAATGACTTTGTGAGCATTATTGCAGGCTGTTTTAATGATTTAATGAACTGCCTCTATATTTAGTTCAATAGCCTTAAAATGATTAGTGTTTAAGAAAAATTAGCTCACTTTGATTTGATTCTATTTGATGGTAAGTTTAAATAACCTAACCCTTCAAAACACAGTGGAAAAAAAATCCTAGAATCACAGCCAGCTAACTGCTAGAAAACATTATGACCATCATTAATAACCGTTCATTTATGTTTAGCTACAGTATCCAGCCTGACATGCTCATCGGAGGAGCTGGGCTGTAGGAACAAGGGCGAAAGCTGCATTTCATCTTCCCTTTCTACACTGGGAAGGGGAGGGAGAGGGGAGGAGATGGGAGAAGTGAGAAAGAGCCTTCAATTTCATGTGTTGGGCTATGAGGAATTTTCTCTAGTTCAGGTCCGAAGTAGGTCTCTGTCAACACTTGGGAGAAGTTCCAAGTTTCTGAGAGAGGAGGAGGGGAAAATTGGTGTGAGGTTTTGAGCCAACCCCTCCTGCTGTGATGCGGCCAGCCAGCATGGTTAGGTTTGAGCAGCATGGTCAAGAAACTCCCTGAGACACCCTGATGGGAGTCAGGGAGGCTTTCTGCAAAGAGAACTGAGGCAGATGGTGCTTTTTAACAATGGTAAGTGATCTGAGAGTTGGTATGATACAGCAGAAGCCAGGGCTGGCACCTCACTCCAAACTAAAGCGGGTCACAGCACACAAATAGAAGGCTGTTTTGTAGGATCCCCATGGGTGACCACTGCATGGCCACAACCCAAAACATGGAAAAAAATTGCAATATTGGAGAACTGAGTACTGCACTTCATCGGAAACATCTAAGCCAGTGGTCTGATTGTGCAGGATGCAGTGTTAAAAATCATCTTAGAGGTGAGTTACAGATTGAGAAATTTGTTTAGTTTTGAACTCTGGACTACTAATAGGGAATATTTATGGAGCTTTTACCAAATGCCAGGCAATGTTTACTCTTCACATAAACTCTAAGAGGTGAAGGCAACGAACATCTTCACTTTAGCAGAGAAGCCAAAGCTCAGAGAGACTGAAGAGCTTGCCTAAGGTCACACAGCTCAGTGTGGGGAGGGGAGTGTGGTGCAGGCTTGAACCCAGGTCTGTTTGACTTCAGGTCCACTCTGTCACATCATCTTTCATGTCTCCATCCATGCCAAATTACGTGCCGAGAATATTCTGAGTTAGAAATAGGGACAGATGTAAAGAAAATGGATGTCAGAGGAGGCTTGGTGAGTATCCAACGATTCTCTAAATGAGGCTGCTCACCCTGGCCTCCATTACTCAGAGCTGTCGCTGCAGACTCCTGGGCCTTGGGGGCAAGAATGCAATCCACCAACCATCCCTCCTTCTTGTCCTTGGGATGGGAGGGAAATATTTCTAAATGAACCATTGTCATCTGATGACAAAGACCTGTATTTCTTGGCGTGTGCTATACACCCCCGAGACATTTTTCCTCTTCTCTCTGTCTCTCTATTAATATCCACCCTTCCATCCACTCCCACTCATGCCCCTTCTGCATCCAGGTGTGCACACACACACGTGCACACGCAGGGCATGCATTTCAAGGCCATTTACTGTGCCCCTAGCATGGACACCATAACACAGAGCAGAATGAAACCCAGTCTCTGCCCATGGCTCTGTACTACAGGGAAAACACAGTCTCCTGGGGAGAAAGGACTGGTTCAAATAAACATGTACGATGTCACTTGGCCATCATGTCTCCCTTGGTGCTATTCCAGACAACCCAACACTTTTTTTCACAGTCCACTTGGCAAAGGTGCCGGCCTCCTTCTGGTGTCACTTTCTCTGGTCTCAGAGCCACCCTTTGTCTTTCCCACCCTCACTCCAGACCTTGACCTTCCTTCCCCATCAAGTCACCAAAAAACCTGCCCCATAGCCCGTGACTCATTTTCTCATGACCACCTGTTCTGACACACTCCTTCTGGACTTATATGGAAGCAATCAAACAACTTGTGTCTTTTCCCCTCCAACAGAGGCGATGAACGTCCATCTTATGCTATTGAAGAGTGTCAGGCCATTTGTGTAGGACATCATTGGATACTGGAGTGGCAAATTTTTATATATGGTTGCTCTGTAAATGAATGTTGTAAGCCACATGGGAACTGGTAAACTGGACACACGAGTCTGATCTTAAGGGGATAGTGCCACTCAGTGGCAACTCATCGTTATCAGACAGGGATGCCAATGGTGTTAACAGAGCCCCTGAGTTTTCAAGATGAACACAAAATCCTGTTCTAAATTTTTTAAGTTGGCTTGTTTTAAATGAGAGAGAGAATGTTGAGCAGCCTAAATAAGACATACCTGTATTCCAAATATAGCCCATAGTGGCAGTTTGCCAGCTAAGACCACAGCCCCAGGTTTCCTTGGCTTAGTAGTAAAGAACCCACCTGCCAATGCAGAAGACACAGGTTCAATCCCTGAGCTGGGAACATCCCCTGGAGAAATGGCAACCCACTCCAATATTCTTGCCTGGGAAATCCCATGGACAGAGGAGCCTGGCAGGCTACAGACCATGGTGTCACAAGAGTCAGACGTGACTTAGCAACTAAACAACAACAACACAGCAGCACTGACAGACCCAGTTGTGTGAGGACCAACATATGCAAGGATTTTAGAACCTCAGCCACAGCTCAGTATGGAGGGTTACACACCCCATTTACCAGTGACTCTCTAGACACTAAAATAAGCACTAAACAACAGATAAGGTTGATGTGCCTCTTGGGGTGAACCAAAGATTTGAGATGTTGCTGCTAATAACACTTCTTGTAATCCACCCAAATCTCTAGCTCTTGATGAGGGGGAAAAAATAAGAAAAAAAAACACCCCTGGCTGTATATATGCAATATCCAATCATAATTTTAAATTACTTGACCTACATTCAGATCTTCTGACTCTGGTTTTGAGTACTGTGTTCTTGAAACAGCTGTTGTGGTGTTGAGGGCTCTAACCTTACTTATCTGCTCCTGCCCTGCCTCTGAGCACTTCCTGTAATCATAAATCCAGCTGGTTTAATAGAAAATATGAAGTTTCATGCAGAAGGTAGGTCTTGAAATTTAGAAACCTTTATAGGAAAATGAGAGATCATGGTTTTCTTAAGGTGGGGAACGCCATACTTTTCCCACTTTAAATTCCATCCTTCTCTGACGATTGGAAAACTTACCCCCAAAATTGGAATAAATGGATAGATCAGTGGTTTTGGATCCAAAAGGCAAAATCTCAACAGGTTTCCTGTATGTGCAAAGCCACTTGAAATTGAGTATGTGTCAACACAGATTTAATTAACTCCCAGCCAGGACATATTGGAAATGATCCCAGAAAGTTGGGACAAAGGAGAAGGTGTTAATTTCTCAGCAGGAAAAAAAAAGTGCCTTATAACTGCACTGGATTATGGCTCAGGGCTGGGTGAATTTTCAAATGATCTATTTCAGGTCGCTGAAAACAGGTGGCAATAAAAATCAACAAGTCAGTTGAGTGAGGCTGACTCTGGCCAGTGAGGCTGGAAGGTATAGGACAGGGTCTAGGAATCAAGACTACAAACATTATTTGACATATAGATAGTTCCAGAATCCCTGATTATGGAAGGGATAGCAGTGAGGTGTCCTCAAGAACTTAAAGTCAACTTTCTCTGCAGGAGTTAAACCAGTTAAACATTTTATTTTATTATTATTTTTTAATTAATTAGTTTATTTTTTCCTTTACATTATCGTGTTGGTTTTGCCATACATTGACATGAATCCACCATGGGTATACATGTGTTCCCCTTCCAGAACCCCCCTCCCACCTCCCTCCCAATTCCATCCTTTTGGGTCATCCTGGTGCACCAGCCCTGAGCACCCTGTATCATGCATCAAACCTGGGCTGGCGATTCATTTCACATATGATAATTTACAAAACATTTTATTGTAAATTGCACACATTGGCTGTGGTTACTCATCTGTGGTAGAAAGTCAACATTTTGAGAAGTTTGGCAGTCTCAAACCCCAGTTGATAATGGCAGCTCCTAAACCAGGATCTTCTCTCCCATTCCCTAAAGCCACAGAGATCCACAAGATGGGCAAATTAAGTGCACATAAGCCATGCCTGCAGCATAACTAGGAGACCAAGAATACTAGGAATTTCAAATTATGGTAGGTAGATAGATAGATAGATGACCTGTTGTTGTTGTTGAGCCACTAAATTGGTCTGACTCTTTGCAACCCAGTGGACTGTAGCAATGCAGGCTTCCCCTGTCCACCATTACCTCCTCCAAGTTTGCTCAGACTCATGTCCATTGAGTGATTGATACTATCTAACCATCTCATTCTTTGCCGCCCCCTTCTCTTCTTGCCCTCAATCATCCCCATTCAGGATCTCTCCTAATGAGTTGGCTCTTCACATCAGGTGGCCGAAGTATTGGAGCTGTAGCTTCAGCATCAGTCCTTCCAATGAATATTCAGGGTTGATTGCCTTTAGGATTGACTGATTTGATCTCCTTGCAGCCCCAGGGACTCTCAAGAGTCTTCTCCAGCACCACAGTTCGAAAGCATCAATTCTTTGGTGCTCAGTCTTCTTTACAGTCCAACTCTCATATCTGCAAATGACTACTGGAAAAATCATAACTTTGATTAAATGGACGTTTGTCAGCATAATGATGCCCCTGCTTTTTAATATGCTGTCTAGGTTTGTCATACTTTCCTTCCAAGGAGCAAGTGTCTTTTAATTTCATAGCTCCAGTCACTGTCCACAGTGATTTTTGGAGCCCAAGAAAAGAAAATCTGTCACTGGTTCCACTTTTCCCCCTTCTACTTTCCAGGTAGTGATGGGACAAGATGCCTTGATCTTGGTTTTTAGTTTTTTCAGTGTTAAGTTTCATGTCACTTTTTCACTCCCCTCTTTCACCCTCATCAAGAGGCTCTTTAGTTCCTCTTTGCTTGCTGCTATTACAGAGGTATCAGCTGTGTGTCTGAGGTAATTGATATTTCTCCCATCAATCTTGATTCCAGCTTGTGATTCATCCAGCCCAGCATTTTGTATGATATATTCTGCATATAAGTTAAATAAGCAGGGTGACAATATACAGCCTTGTCCTACTCTTTTCCTGATTTGGAACCAGTCCATTGCTTCATGCCCATTTCTAACACTTGCTTCTTGACCTGCATACAGGTTTATCAGAAGATAGGTAAGTTGGTCTGGTACTCCCATCTCTTTAAGAATGTTTCAGTTTGTTGTGATCCACACAGTCAAAGGCTAGTATAGTCAGTGAAGCAGGAATAGATGTTTTTCTGGAATTCCCTTGCTTTCTCCATTATCCAATAAATGCTGTCAATTTGATCTCTTGTTCTTCTGCCTTTTCTAAACCCAGCATGTATATCTGGAAGTTCTTGTTTCATGTACTGCTAAAGCCTAGCTTGACTGATTTTTGAGCATAAGCTTCTAGCATATGAAATGAACACAAAAGAATGGTAGTTTGAACATTCTTTGGCATTGCTACTTTGGGATTGGAATGAAAAGTTTTCCAGTCCTGTGGCCACTGCTGAGTTTCCCACATTTGCTGACATATTGAGTGCAGCACATTAACAGCATCATCTTTTAAGATTTGAAAGCACTCAGCTGGAATTCTATCACCTCCATTAACTTTGTTTGTAGTAATGCTTCTAAGGCCCACTTGACTTCACACTCTAGGCTGTCCAGTTCTAGGTGAGTGACCGCACCATTATGTCTATCTGTGGTATTAAGACCTTTTTTTGTATAGTTCTGTGTATTCTTGCCACCTCTTCTTAATGTCTTCTGCTTCTGTTAGGTCCTTGCCACTTCTGTCCTTTATTGTACCCATCTTTACAGGAAATATTCCCTTGGTACCTCCAATTTTCTTGAAGAGATCTCTAGTCTTTTCCATAATATTGTTTTCCTCTATTTATTTGCACTGTTCATTTAAGAAGGCCTTAGATAGATAGATAGATAGATGGCTACATAGATAGATAGATTCTGCATGCTATGGGCTGAATGTTTGTGTCCACACTCTTAAATACATATATTGAAGCCCAAATTCCCCAATGTGATGGTATTAGGAAGTGGGTAGGATAGTATTAGGGCCCTTGGGAGATAATTAGGTTTGGAGGAAGTCCTGAGGGTGGAGCACTCATGATGGGACTGGCGCCTTTATAAGAAAGAGAAAGACCCAAGAACTCTCTCTCTCCTCTCTCTCCACTATGTGAAGGTTCAGCAAGAAGACTGTCTGCAGATCTGGAAGGGGACTCTCCCCAGGAACCAAACTGGCACACTTCAGTTTCTAGAACTATAAGAAATAAATTTCAGTTAAGCCACCCAGTCTATGGCATTTTTAAGCTATATAATTTCAGCTGCACTGTTATAATTTGACATGCATATACACTACAAAGTGAGCACCAGGACAAGTCTAGTTACCTTTCATCACCATACAGTTGACTCCTTCGCTTGCTCCACCTACTCCCCCAACTCCCTTCCCCTCTAGTAACCACTCATCTGATCTCTATATCTATGAATTTGCATTTGTTTCAGTTTTGTTTTTTAGATTCCACGCATGCATGCTAAGTCACTTCAGTTGTGTCCAACTCTTTGCAACCCTATGGATCATAGCCCACCAGTCTCCTCTGTCCATGAGATTCTCCAGGCAAGAATACTGGAGTGGGTTGCCGTGCCCTCCTCCAGCAAATCTTCCCAACCTAGGGATCAAACCATGTCTCTTAACGTCTCTTGCATTGGCAGACAGGTTCTTTACCAATAACACCACCTGAGGAGCCCTTTTTAGAGTCCATGTTTGAGTGAAATCATACAGTGTTTGTCTTTCTCTGTATGACTTATTTCACTTAGATTAATATTTTCAAGGTCCACCCATGTCTTCACAAATGGCAGGATTTTGTTCCTTTTTATAGCCGAGTAGCATTCCACTAAGTATATATACCACATTTTTGTCCACTCATCCAATAACAGACACAAATTATTTCCATTTCTTGGCTATTGTAAATACTACTCCAATTAATATAGGGATACATATGTATTTTTAAATTAGTGTTCTCAGATTCTTTGGATACATGGCCATCAGTGGTGTTTTGTTGTAGTAGCCCAAGCTAAAATACTAGGGGGGTGTTTCCCAGGTGGCACAGTGGTAAAGAATCCACCTACCAATGCAGGAGATGTAAGAGATGTGGGTTTGATCCCTGAGTTGGGAAGATCTCCCAGAGAAGGAAATGGCAACTTGCTCCAGTAATCTTGTCTAGAAAATCCCATGGACAGAGGATCCTGGCAGGCTACAGTCCATGGGGTCACAAAAGAGTCAGACATGACTGAGCACACATTACTAAGACACTAGGGAAGCACAATTGAATATGACTGTAATTTAATAAGCAGACATAAAATCAATTCTATTGTACCCTGTTAAGAGAAAGCCTGGAATATGAAAAGGGAAGTCTGTGGAAAGATAAGTTGACCCTGTTTTTTATTTTATTTTATTTTTGTCTCTGTTTTTTCACTGGTGTTCAAGTGGGAGAGGCACTAAGTCCAAGGCATGTGAACTTTGTGTTCCAGGAGAAGTGGATTCTGTTGTGGGTCAGAAATGATTTATGAAACCACGCAGTGGACAAGATTGAATACTTCTCAAAATAGTCTACTTCACACCATAATTCCAGGGTGACCAAGCTACCTTCTTAATACAAACAAATCTGGCCTCCGTGGCATGCAGGTACCAGCAAGGGGCTAGGCAGAAAGCACAAGCATTTCAGTGATCAGAAAACACGTCCCTATTCTAAAAAGTTGATATCTGGGCTGCTATACATCACAGTCCTATGAGCTTGCTTGATGTGAGTTTCCCTTTCCAAGTCCAAACAGTTCCTGAAAATAATATAGCAAAGAGCTTCACTGAAGGAAACAGTACATTTGCCAACAAATTATTTTCTGTTGGATAGCAACAGTGACTCCATCTATGCCTCCTTTTGTACCTAAAATGCCTTCTGTATGCCCGGCTCTGTTCTAGGTACTCAGAGATTATAAAACACTGCCCTTAACTTTTAGGACCTACCCATTTATTAGGACAAATAAAATTTGGCACACAAAACCATTAGAGAACAATATACAATAGCAGGTAATTGAGCATCTGTGGGGTCCATCAGGTAGCATTAAAGCTAAGAGTTGCTCAACACTTGGGTTTAGGACTACAATACTAGTAATCATAATACATTTAATTTTATCTCATTGCATCATCAATCAAGCAATTATACATAGTCTACCTAATTTCACCCTCTGGCTAACTAGTTAAAGCAAATGCTATCATCCGTTCATTTGTTGTTGTTGGTTGATTGCTAAATCTCACTCATTTGCAAACCCATGGACTGTAGCCTACCAGTCTCCTCTGTCCATAGAATTTTCCAGGCAAGAATACTGAAGTGGGTTGCCATTTCCTTCTCCAGGGCATCTTCCCAACCCAGGGCTCAAACCCGCGTCTCCTGCTTGTTGGGCAGATTCTTTACCACTGAGCCACCATAGAAGCCCTCTCATTACAAATTTTTAAAAACCTGAAGCCCATAGAGCCTAAGTTATTAATACTTGGGTCAAAGCATTATGTCTCTTTAGAAGTCAGGTCAGATCTCAAGTCCAGATCTTCTGATTCCAAGGTCAGTGCACTTTCTACAACACTCAGCTGAGAACAGGTAAGGCAATAAAGGTGACTCCTGAGGACCACGAGTTGGGGAGAAAAGGACACAAGCTGGTTTCCGACATTCAGAGAAGGCTTCCTGAAAGAGAAACGATCTGGGGGAGATCCTCTAGGATAGATGGGAGTAAGACAGAGGAAACAGGATGTCTTTAGGCACAAGGTCAGATTCTCCTTCCTGAGATGTCCTGAGGCATCCCTGAGTCATGCCCTTGAAAGTCAAGATGAAAACAGCCGTCTAGGGACTTCCTTGTTGGTCCAGTGGCTAAGGCTCCTAGCTCCCAAGGCAGGGGCCCCAGGTTCAATTCCTGGTCAGGGAATGAGATCCCACATGCTGACACTAAGAGTTCATATGCCACAACTAAAGCATTCACATGCTGCAACTAAAGATCCCAGATGTCATAACTAAAGATCTCACAAATCACCACTAAAACATCCTGCATGCTACAACTAAGACCCAGTGCAGCCAAATAGATAAATAATTTTTTTAAAAACCTGGAAGTCTCTGCCATCAAAAGATCCAGGTTCTGTGGAGTCTGAAGTTTTTAACACCACAGAAAAAGAATACAAGTTACAAATACAGAATCCCCTCGGGTCCCTACAAATCTTTAGCCACACCTAAACCCACTTCTAGCATTAGTCACTCTGATATTCATAAGCCCCCAGATGACTGACATGACTTAGCAGCAGACTTTATTCAGGACCCATTTGCTGATGGGTCTCCAAAGCTGTGAGAGGCTTCTGCCCTTGACCTGGATGTGGTTTATAGAAAGGACCTGTATTAGTTAGTATTAAGTTCAGCTGCTAGTAATGAAAACAATAGTAGCAACAACAAAACGGTGGCATAAGTGAAAGAGGTATTTCTCTCAATACAGATGTAGACAACTTGGGGTTTACATGGAAACCTAATGATCACCAGGGACCCCAGTTTCTTCTCTCTTGTTGCTCCATCATTCTTTTTTTTTGTTTCCTTCGCTTCATTTTATTTTATTTTTTTTAATTGTTTTTGCCATACATTGTCATGATATCACCATGGGTTTACATATGCTTCCCCTCCGGAACCCCCCTCCCTCCTCCCTCCCCCCCGGGAAATCTCGCTGCACCAGTCCCGAGCATCAATCCTGGGCTGGCGATTGATTAGACACATGACAATTAACATG
>ML664199.1:23079824-23399798 GCA_007570785.1 Antilocapra americana
GATGAACATTGGGGTACACGTGGCTCTTTCAATTCTGGTTTCCTCGGTGTATATGCCCAGCAGTGGGATTGCTGGGTCATATGGCAGGTCTATTTGCAGCTTTTTAAGGAACCTCCACACTGTTTTCCATAGTGGCTGTACTTGCTCCATCATTCTTAACACATGACTTCAACCTCAAGGCCCAAGGTGGCTGCTTGACTCCAGCAATCGTCTGCATTTCAGCCAACAAAAAGGAGAAATTGCTGGAGGATATACATGTTTTCCTCTGTAAGGATACTGCCTGGGAGTTTCACACACCTCTTGTGCTTGCATCCCATTGGTTAAAACTTAGTCACATCAAGAAATATGGCTCCACCAAGAAATATGGTCTTTATTCTAGATAAACATGAAGTATTCTGTTACTAAGGGAGAAAGAAAGATGCATATTAAGAAGCTAGCCACAGAACTCAAGTTTTTTTGGGGAAAGACTGTGGCGATCCCAGCGAGTCACTAAAAATAGTCATAATAATGATTACATCACACTCAGGCCAGAAGCAGTTTGATGCGCCCTAATTCAGGCTCTAATGAAAACCTCCAGGAAGGAATGCTGAACGTGGGTGGCAATCGCAGCCATTATTATCCTGAGAGCTCTTGATGGACTAGCTCAGGATCCTTGGCAAACCTGAGTTCCAAGCCCAGCTTCACCAGGTGCAAGGTATGTGACGTTCAGCAGGTAATCTAATCTCTATATCATTCAGCACTCTTCCGGTTGCAAGTGACAGAAGCCCAAGTCAAATTATCTTAAACTACAAAGGGAATTTGCTGCCCCCTACCTCAACCTCAAAGTTTAAGATATTGACCAACTTCACCCGGATGGGAGGAAGGTTAGGGGGAGAACAGATACATGCACACGTATAGCTGAATCCCTTCGTTGTTCACCTGAAACTACCACAGCATTGTTAATCGACTATACCCCAACGCAAAATAAAAAGTCTAAAGTCTAGAAAAAAAGACAGATACCACAAAAGATCTTAAACAAACTTGTTATGTTTTTGTTTTTTAAAAAAGATATTGACCAACTTCAGAAGAGACTTCACACATGTGGCTGTGTCTCAGTCTGCAACCCTGTTTCCCTCTGGGGTTTGTTTATTTTTGTTTTCATTTCCATTACTCTAGGAGACAGATCCAAGAAAACATTGATATGATTTACATCAAAGAGTGTTCTATGTTTTCCTCTAGTAGTTTTATAGTACATGGTCTTACATTCAGATCTTTAACCCATTTTGAGTTTATTTTTGCATATAGTGTTAGAGAATATTCTAATTTCATTCTTTTACATGTAGCTGTCCCCTTCTCCCAGCACCACTTACTGAAAAGACTGTCTTCTCCATTGTACATTCTTGCCTTCTTTGTTGTAGATTAATTGGCCACAAGTGCATGAGCTTATTTCTGGGCTTTCTATCCTATTCCATTAACCTAAATGTCTATTTTTGTGCCAGTACCATATTGTTTTGATGACTGTAGCTTTGCAGTATAGCCAAGAATGTAATTTAGATCTCAAGACTTTGTAGGCAACCATACATGCATTCGTTCTTCAACTGGGATATTTGACAAATATTTTTGAATAGCTGTAACATGCCAGATGAGTGAAATACGCAGAGCCCTGCCCTCACTGAGTTTTTATTCTTTCAGGGGACATAACCAGTAAATGAACCATATTCAAACAGGTTTATGGCCAAGAGTTCTTTCCTTTGAACCTTATAGCTTGTATTTGGACAAAGAATCTGACTCTCCTCATCTATAGAGGAGGCACATCTATAGTTTAGATACACCCCACTTTGTCATTCTGACAAAAATGACAAGAATAGCACCAAACTCCTCCCTTTAATCCATCTGATGTGTAGATTTAATGACAAAAACAAAAACTCACACACTAAAACATCACCATTCTTCAGAAAGATTGTGTGCATAAAGAAAGAGGACGAACTTAGGAATTAAAAAGACCTGAATGTTAAACTCTGACATACAATTTTTTTTCCCCTGATCTACTCTTAATACTTACTTGCTATTAACACTGTGTAAGTGACTTTGCCCCTCTGGCTTTATTATATATATAAATTTTTCTCATCTACAAAAAGGTAGTGACAACTTTCATAGGGTTACACAGGATTAAGTGAGATAATGGGTGCAATGCAACACAGAGCTCAAAATACATCAGCAACTCTTCTTTCTCTGTACTCTCTCTTCTGTCATTAGCACTGACAGTTCCATAGCTGGTGTGTGTGTGTGTATGTTAGTTAGTCATGTTCAGCTCTTTGTGATCCCCTGGACTGTAGCCTGCCAGGCTGCTCTGTCCATGGAATTCCCCGGGAAAGAATACTGGAGTGGGTTGCCATTCCCTTCTCCAGGGCATCTTCCCGATTCAGGGATCAGACTTGGGTCTCCTGCATTTCAGGCAGATTCTTCACCCTCTGAACCACCAGGGAAGCCCTTCCATAGCTGGTAACTTTGAAGGAATCATGGCATTTGGCAGACTTAGTAAAATGAGGCACCTGTGGCAGGTAATCTGATCACAAAACTTCTGACCACTTTTTCTTTTATTTCCTAGGTGTTTTTTTTCTTGAAGACTACATTCTTTGCACTGAAACTCCAGTACTTTGGCCACCTGATGTGAAGAACTGACTCATTGGAAAAGACCCTGATGTTGGAAAAGATCAAAGGCAGGAGAAGGGGACGACAGAGGATGAGATGGTTGAGTCAGCATCACTGACTCCATGGACATGAGTTTGAGTGAGCTCTGGGAGTTGGTGATGGCCAGGGAAGCCTGGCTTGTTGCAGTCCGTGGGGTCACAAAGAGTCAGATATGACTGAGCAACTGAACTGAACTGAACGTTCTTTGCACACTAATTAATGTATTAAAATCTGTCCCCTAGTGGTCATGGCACACAGGGCCAGTTTTACTAATGACAGTTCAGCCCACAAAACTTTCTTCCCACCATCCGTGTTTGATTAACCTGCAATGGTGCCTCTTGGCCTAGCACAACAGATTTTTATCTCAACAGAAAAAAAATAGGAACAACTGTGACCAAAGTTAAAAAGATCGATTCTTTAACATGGAGGTTAATCCTGGCTGAACATTTAAATCACCCACACATGCGTGCACACGCACACACAAACACAAAATCAATGCCTAGACCGCCCCACCAACCTGTTGAATCTGAACCTCTAGGAAGAAGGTCTGTGTCCAGAGGACTGACAGAGGCTCCCAGGTGATTCTGATGAACAGCCAGAATCCAGACAAATGGAAACTCTATTAGAACTTGACGAAAGACAAATGACAGCAAAGACTATCCCCTCAAAAGCAGCCCTCCCAAGAGCTTCTGAGTTCAGTGGAGATGCTGTCCAGGCTCAAATGGTTTTGGTCTCCACTTTGGGAGTTGCTTTCAAATCCCACGGCATATATTTTGGAACAATCTCAATATTGGGAATATTTTGCCTTTTGACAGCAAATTTGAGCGAGTTTGAATTGAAATCCTAAAGTAATTCTAAAATCAAGTCAGCTGACTGTGTTGGGCCATTTTTCAGGATAAGCTGGGTAAGACCATTTTTGGTCAAAAAACAACATATGGCCAAGGGGATGGATTTGTCTCATGCGTCTCATAATTGACACAAAAGGCAATTCCAAAAGAGGGCCACAAACATTTTTATTAGTAACAGCTGTATTGGAGCCCGTGTGCTGCTCCCCGAAGTACCATCTTAAAAGGCAGTGTTCATCTGGACATGTGAAGTCTGATGGGACTATTAAAAATTCTGCCTCATTACTTAAGGGTCAAACCTGAATTTAGAATTGAAAGGGGGAAAACGTGGGAAGGGTCAGACTGGGACAGCCCCTAGATTTTATGGCACTCTGTTCATGATCCAACACTGTCAGAATCCAATTCGCCACACCTAAGCGCCATGCCATTCCAGGCTGGCAGAGCACTCGCCAGCCCTGGGGGCTGCTGAGGGTCTCCATGCCAGGACCCTCAAGGAGCTCCGCGGAGAGTGAGAGGACTGAAACTTGCATTGTGATCCTTTGTCTTCCCTCCAAACCTTCATAATGAAATTCTCCAACATTACATCAGATAAATCCTCACGGAGGAGCACACAGGACGCTGTGAGCCCTCACCACCAATCACAGTCAATTGGAATTTATTTCCAACTGCAATATTATGCACTTATTCTCTAGGTGAGATCTTATTCCTCTCTCCCACCTCCTCAATCTAGTGTGAACATTAAACATCGGGCCCTCCTGTCTGGAGACTCGTGTCTCAACGACAGTGTTTTCTAATGTGTATTCCAAGGAAGGCTGGTTTCCTAGTACCTGTTCATTCATTTATCCAATAAATATTTGTTGAGCACCCTGTGTGCTCCAGCAGGAGTAGATCCAGGTTTTGTGGGGCCTGAAGCTTCTAACAACAGTGGAGGTCCTTTTAGAGGGAAAGAACACAAAATTGTGAATATAAAACTAGATACAGGCACTCAGAAGGGCGGTTATGAGGCTTAAGCTCTCTTAATTCACAGTGCATTTGTGAACAGTTCCAGGAATGATTCTGGGGCTAGAATCCTGAATAAAACAGACCTGTCCTTGTGAAGCATGTATTCTAAAGGTGTAGAAATAGGAGCTGGAAATTAATAAAATTTAGAGGAGGGAAAATTCAGGGTTATATGTTTGAGAACTTAGGAGCTAAACAAAATTAGCTTTCTTCCTTTAACAGCTTCTCGGATATACACATAACTCTCCAAGGAGGAACCGCGTTTTCATCATTCCCCAGCTTTATTTATCAGAGAATTCCCCTTTTGTGAGGTATCTCTGTGGACTAAATTCTGTAAAGCCCACCTTGGAGAAATCCTGCCCTGTAACGTATCGGAAGCTCCGCACATGACATCATCTATCTGTCATCTGTCATGAAACAGGGTCCCTTTCTTGTTTGGGAAAAGCATTTGATTCCTGCACTAATGAAATAATATGTCATTTTTCATTATCATTTCTAACCCCTCTTTTAGTGTTTTAGGCATGTGGAACACTTATCTCCTCTGCTTCCGACATTTCAGACTATATGTCTCAAAATACATTTTAAAACCTTTCCAATCCGGCCTCAGATTTTACATAGCATGGGTTCCGCTTAAAGTAACCAAGAATTCACCTTATGAGGGATTCTCAAATTTAGAAATGCAAAATACCAGGACACCTCGTGGCTTAAAAATCATCTGTTATCCTCCAGAAGCACAGAAGAGTCGGCATTTGGGGTCGTAAATCTGCCTTCGCACTTCCCTTCAACCCCTCCACCAGGGTGAGAAGGCTCTCGTGTGGGGCCTGGCTTTCCAGTGGTAAGAATTATATTTGTCCCGGGTGCTGGTTCCAAAGACATCTGTGATGGCAGCTCATCCAGCCTTGTTCTCAGGGAGCTAACTTTAGCAGCAGATTCTGCATCTGTTGGTGGAGTTTGACACAGCATATGTTTTCCAAAGCAGCCCTTCCCAATAGCTGACTCCCTTCTTATGTGAGGACATTTAATATATCCTGAGAACTAATCATCTCTCCCCTCTGCCCAAACGTTTAAGCTATATTTAATTTCATCCAGTTTAACAAGCCTTCATGTCTGGAGCCCATCTTTTGATTTCAAAATAAATAAAAAAGAGTTTCTATGACTCACAATAGATTTCACCTCTGGGCAGGCCAGCGAATTTTTTCTACACCTTTCTCCAAATAGAGTCCTTCTGTCATAAGTTTCCTGACATGTTTGTTAACCCTTTAACCTCTCGAAGGGATTAAATACAAGTGAACCACCACTGTGGTGGTTTTTAAATAGGTCCACAATTTCTTTGACATTTCTCTCTCCAAAAGGTGGAGCCTAAGACCGCCATCCTTGAGTGTGGATTTGACTTAGTGACCAGCTTCTGACAAACAGACTACGGCAAAATTGCATGCTGCGACTTCTGAGGCTGGGCTAGAGAAGGCACTGTGACCTCTGTTTTTTCTTGGATTACACACTCTGGGGGAAACCAACGGCCACATAATGGAGACACTCAGGCAGATCAATGGAGAGGTACACATGGTGAGAAACTGAGGATTTTGCCCACAGCCTGTGAGGAAGCCGTCTTGAAAGCAGAGCCTCCGCCTCAGTTAGCTTCTTGACTTGGACCACGTGTGAGTCCCTACAGAATTACCCAGCTAAGTTGCTCCCAAATTCCTGACCTACTGTGTAAGATAATAAATGTTTATTGTTGTGGTAAGCCATTAAGATTTGGAGTTATCTGTTATGCAGCAAAGCTAACTAACACGACCCTCCTAAGGGTTCTTGTATGATGTCTTGACTGCACTTGTTTCTTCTGCCTGAAACAGCTGGGCTGCATTGGCTGGGAGTGTAATTACTTCAGGAATGGGAAGGATGTCCATGCGCTTTACCCAGTGGGCAAAATTAAGTCCTATTAATATAGTGGAGCTAGCTTCTCTGAGCCCCAAGGTCTACTTTCAAGATTCCCAGCCCCTGGGATTGGAGGGGCAGAACCCCCAGCACTGCCAGTTTTAGCCTATCTGCTCCCCACACACCATACAGCTGCCACTGCTCATCTCCAAGGCCCATCTTCGCATTTCCCCAAGCCGTGGCCTAAGCTGCCATCACTGTCCACCTCTTGGCTACAGAGGCACACTCCCTGGGGCCCTGTCATTATCACTCTACCTAACAACTGTGCTTCCTTCTGTTAGTATCTTTTAGCAATATCTCCAAGGTTAGAGCTCCTTGAACTTAACACACACAGCCTTCCTTCGGAAAGAAGATGCCACCACTAGGGTGACACAGGCAAGCAAGACAACCCTCTCGCTTTTGACCCCTAGAGCTGAATTTGGCTAATCATGCCTAACAATTTGTTTTTCAGAGTAGATTCTCCCCTAGACCTGGCAGGCCTCTCTTTGCATTATATTTCTAAGACTTTATTTTTTAGAGCAGTTTTAGGGCCACAGCAAAACTGAGGGAAAGGTAGAGATATTTCCCATGTACCCCACGCCATACACATGCATAGTCCCCCCATTAACACCTCTCAGCAGAGTGGTGTATTTGTTACAACTGATGAACCTACACTGATACACCATCATCATCATCCAAAGTCCATAGTTCATAGTCGTATATTCCATGGGTTTGGACAAATAATGACAAGTATTTATCATTATAGCATCATACAGAGTATTTTTCAATGCCCTAAAAATCCTCTGTACATCTCCTACTTATCCTTTCCCTCATCCCCAACCCCTGGCAACCACTGTTCTTTTTACTGTCCCCATAGTTCTGCCTTTTCCAGAATGTCATATAGTTGGGATCACACAATGTATAACCTTTTCAGATTGACTTCTTTCCTTTAGTATTGCATTTATAGTTCCTCCATGGCTTGAAAGCTTTGGAAATCTTGAAAGCCACGGAAATCTTTCCATGGCTTGAAAGCTCATTTCATTTTAGTGCTAAATAATATTCCGTTTTCTTGATATACCAGTTTATTTATCTATTCACCTACTGAAGGATATAATGGCTGCACCAGGTTTGGACAGTTATGAATAGAGCTGCTATAAACATCTGTGTGTAGGTTTTTATGTAAACATAAGTTCTCAACTCCTTTGGGTAAATACCAAGGAGCATGATTGCTGGATTATATCCTGAGAGTATGTTTGGTTTGTGAGAAACTGCCAAACTGTCTTCCAAAATGACTACTATTTTGCATTCTCACCAGCAATTAAAGAGAGTGCCTGTTGCTTCACATCCCAACCATCACTTAGTGTTATCATTATTCTAAATTTTGGCCATTCTAAAAGGTGTGTAGTATTACCTCATTGTTGTTTTAATTTGCATTTCCCTAATGACATGATGTGAAGCATATTTTCATATGCTTATTTGCATCCTTATGTCTTGTCATGACGTGTCTGTTAAGGTGTCTCCTTGACCCCAGAGCAGTAAAATAACTCTTTCTAGGTGTGGGAAAACTCTCAATTTTTACTGTTAATAGGCCATTAAAAGTTTTCTAAGACAAGTCTATATATGTATGTGGTGGTGGGAGGAACCAGTAATTGGCCCATCAATGGTTTCTGGAAAATATGATGGCTATTTTTATAAATCACCAAACCTCAGTTTTTCAGAATTCCCCCAAATCCATTGTACAGCATACTAGCTCTGCAGTATGTTGGGGCTGGAGTCAGATTCTGTAATCATCTTTGGGAAATGCCAAAATTAAGCTGTTTCTCTACTATTGGATGTCTTCAAGCCTTTAATATACTAATGTTCACCATCAGGTAAACCTAAAATAAGGTTTTGGATTAGGTGCACTATTCCCTAAACTCACTTCACCACAAAGCATCTCATGAAACTAGAGTTATATGGAACATTCTTTGAAAAATGCTGGGCGAGACTTAACCCCAAAGAAAACAGAATATAGCAAAATCAAAAGCTCTTTAATTGGGACTTTTCTGGTGGTTCATTGGCTAAGACTCTGAGCTCCCAAAGCAGGGGACCTGGGTTCTATTCCCGGGGAACTGGGGGAACTGGATTCTGTATGCTGCAACTAAGAGTTTGCATGCTACAACAAAGATGGAAGATTCCGTGTGTGTAACTAAGACCTGGTGAAGCCAAATAAATAGATATTAAAAAGAAAAGCTCTTTAATCAAAAACTCCCTGTCTGAAATCATCCAGGTCACTTAGCTTTAACTGCCTTCTAACAAGTCTTAAGAATGTACAGGAGAAATCATTCCCTGCACATTCTTAAACACAGATCTATGTCTTTAAGGAAAAAATTCTACTTAATATTCATTGGAAGGACTGAAGCTCCAATACTTAGGCCACCTGATGTAAAGAGCCAACTTGCTGGAAAAGACCCTTTTATTGGGAAAGATTGAAGGCAAAAGGAGAAGAGGGAGACAGAGGGCGACATGGTTAGACAACATCACTGATTCAATGGGCATGAATTTGAGCAAACACTGGTTGACAGTGAAGGACAGGGAAGCCTGGTGTGCTGCAGTCCATGGGGTGGCAAACAATCAGACATGACCTACGGACTGAACAACAACAAAAAAACTCAGAGATCTGAGAGTCAAAGAATCTTTACACCAAAATAAGCTTGCTAGCCTATTTTTCTCTCCAAAAACAGAAGGAAGGCAAGGAAGCTCTATAGATATTAGTTGCTTAGAAGAATACAAATTTGATCTGTCATTTGGGACTTGGGGTGGAAAACCTTGGTCCTTTGTCCTAGGACCAAGATTTCCCACCCCAAGCCCCAAATGAAAGCTGGGATGCCTGAGCAGAGAATCATCATAGTCCAGGCCCACTTGCCATCCCTCCCTGTGGGAACACGTCCATAAAGAAAGTGGGAGATGGGGGAAGGGGAGAGAGAGAAAAAAACTTTATTCTCTCAACATTGACCCATTTCGTTCAGGTCTAACAACTCAAAAGCCGGAGAGTCACTGAAACATGGATTGTAAAACTATAACACTCCTCAATTACTTCTTGTTGGCCAGACAAGCAAACCTATTATTTGACAATGCATCATGCTCCAAGATAGTAAACTTTATCATACAGAGGTCATGAGAAAAAGACCACAGGTACAGTTTGCTAACCTCCACTAGATAATTTTTCACAGTTATCATCCAAGCACTGTAAAAGCACAAAAGATATGTTATCTTCGGGCTCAGTTTATTATAACGTGTGGGTGAAACTCCCTATAAAACCACTTACTAGGTAACTGTTGCACGTTCTCCTGCACAGAAAGTCAAATCAGTAAAACATCTTTTTGACAGTGTCTTTTTAAGTGTCAGGAATAAAAGGACGTGCTCTTAAAGGAAAGGTAGCACGCAATTTATCACCCCCTCACTTTCCCACACGTACACACACAGATCCCCATCGCGTCTCTGCGTGCCAGAGACACTCAAAAGAATCCTTCTCAGTCATCTTATTTCTTTCAGAGCTGAGTATTTCATGGCAGAATTGTTCCTGGATAAAGCGGCAAGGAACATTAATTCAAGATACTATAGATGCCAGCATTTAAAGTACTAGGTATTGTATTTTTTCCCCTAGAGTCAAAATATTGAGTAAGACCCAGGAAATACAAAATAAAAGGATGATGAATTCCCTCAGAAAATGCTCTCAAGAGTCTCAAATTTAATATTAGATCCTAAGAGAGGTCATCTGACTCCAGCTTGAAACTTGGATTTTTTTTTTTTAAAGAGCTTACCTCTCTGTAATGTCTTCACAGTTCCTGGGGACACGTGGAGTAGAGGGCAAGTCTTGGATGATTAAACCCCAGGATATATAATGACATCCCAGGAAACTCAAGGTTCACCATTCTATTCCCAACAGGGAAGACAAGAGTTCTAGGTGGGGAATTCCTCCCACAATGCAATTCTCTTTAGAATTCGCTTCCTCCAATAGGCCCCATATAAGAGCTTCATTCTCCATCCATTCAAGGGAAGGAAGCAGCTTTTTAAACTGATACACACAAAAGCAGGTTTTTCCAAAGGAAACTGAAAGAAATTGGGCTGGGAGACTAATCACATCTCTCCACAAAAATCTGCTGAATAAATATGGAGGAGCTTCTACGTCCCCAGGACAAAATAGGGGCTGTGAGAACATTAAGAGAAATAGCATATGTGGTCTCCATGCTTGAATAATCAATAACTTTGTTGAATAAATAAGACTTTTACACAGAGGACAAAGAGCAAAATGCCAAAATGGTTGTCTCCTGGTTGAAATGTTTCTTTATTACCACAATATGTTTAGGAGCAACATAAAGGTGTATATAGAGTTCCTTTACCTGGAACTTAGCTCAAAAATCAACTTGAGGAATCTGAAATATAGCCATAAGCCTTTAAGGCTAAGTAAAGCCTTATTTCTAAATAATTTCCCTATATTCAGCCAGTTTGAAAGGCTTTTGAGCCCATTCTATTGAGCACCTCATAAGTTCAGCATTCAGTCATTCAACAAATATGTATGGAACTGTCTCTATAGTTTGGGTACCTGGGCTTCAGGAGTAAAGACCTAGTCCATGTCCTCTCAGGGCACAGAGTTGGACATGAGGTCTAGTCTGTACCTAGGGTAATTGGAAAAGACAGAGCAAGTGGATCACAGAAAATTCTTCAAAAGAAAATGATATCTGAGTTGAGGTCTGAAAATTAGTGTTGGTGTTAGCCAGTTGGAAAAAAGTGAAGGAAAAACATGTAGCACATGCAAGAACCAAGGGATCTGAGAAACTTTGGTGCAGTCCCAGGCTTGGCTTGATCGGGGAAGATGGAAGAAAAGTTCGGAGGAAAGCAAAGATCATTTTTGGCTGAGGGATCTGGGGAGGCTTCATGGAGGAGGTGAGGATTAGAGCAGAGCCTGGGATAACAGGTTGAATTTCAGTTAGATAAAGTGAGAAGATGAGGGGGAGGCAATGTTCCACTCTTCCTTAGTTTCCTTCACATTGCCTGACATGAATAGGTGCTCAAAAAGCATTAATTGTAGAAAATGCAAACCAAGCTACTGAGACAGAAGAGGGAGCTCTAGGTGTGTTTGGAATGATGAGTAGTTGGTTTGCTGGAAGCATAGAATCCTTACAGAGAAGACATAGGAGATAAGGCAGGAAAAATAAACTGAGGCCAGATTAGAGAAATCTTATCCCGCAGTTAAGAAATGTGGGGAAAGGCTCCAAGCAATGGAGATCCATCAGTGAATTTTGAGCAAGACCAAAATGCACCAAATGGTGGTGGAAAGGGAGACCAAAGTCCAGAGGCCAATTAAGGATGTTAAGGATCCATGTGCAAGAATTAGGTGCCTGGCTAGGTGGAAACAGGAGGAAGAGAAGAGACTTGTGGACTCACTGGTTAGAGGGTTGTGAGGACAGAGGAGTTACAATGCTCCAGAGGTTTGGGGCTCTGTGTTCCAGATATCCAACATTGAATAAAAACCATCCCAAAACCTAACAGCTTAAAACAACCATCACTTGCTCAGACACAAACAATTTGGGCAGGGCTTAGGGGGCATGGCTCGTTCATGTTCCATGGAGCATCAGTGGGGACAGTTGACTGAGGGCTGGGGGACCCTCTTCCCAGATGACTCACTCACAGACCAGCACCTTGTTGCTGGTGATCTCTAGGAGCTCAGCTGGGGCTGAGGGGTGGGAGTCCTCAGATTCTGTCCAGATGGTCACCTGCATGGGCCTGGGGGTCCTCACAGCACGGTGGCCTAGTCCAAGGCCAAGCGTCGTAAGAGATGCAAGCAGAAGCGATATGTCTTTTACGGCCCAACCTTGGATGTCACACATGTTTTTCTGCTTTCTGTTCATTGAAGCTGGCACAGAGGCTCACGTGTTCAAGGGGAGGGGACATAGACTTCACCTCTTAATAGGAGAGTGGCAAGGTGCTGGAAGTACACACTGGGTCAGTAATATTGTTGTAGCCTGTACTGGGTTAAGTGGTGTTTCCCAGAATTCATGTCTACCCCCACTTATTCTGTCTCCAAAATGCCTTCCCTCTGCTTCCTCCTCTGTGGTCCTGTCTCCACCCTGGACTCAACTGATGAGGAACAGCGCTCCTCATGCTCCTGCCTGTTCAGTGCTTCAGTAGTTCTCCTCTCAGGAAACTCCCTCTGTCTCAATAACAGGCTATGTCAGTGACCATATAATTGATTTCCTAAAACAGGATACTTTCAAAATGAAAGGGGCACTATAAAAAGTTATTCCAGGACAATCACAGTGAACCAGGGCTGTCTGGGACAAGCTGGGGCAAAAGTCACCCTGAGAAGCTCTTAGAGGGGTAGCACTTGTTAACTCTGTCCCGCTCTTTAATCAAACAGCTCCCAGCACAGCACTAAGACATCAAGCATGCGTGCTAAGTCAATTGAGTCATGTCTGACTCTTTGTGACCCTGTGAACCATTGCCCACCAGGCTCCTCTGTCCATGCAATTCTCCAGGCAAGAATCCTGGAGTGGGTTGCCATGCCCTCCTCCAGGGGATCTTCCCAACCCAGAGACAGAACCCACATCTCTTACATCTTGCGTATTGGCAGGTGGGTTCTTTACCACCAGCACCACCTAGAAAGATCCACTGAAACACCACAGGCACTAAATAAACACTAATGAAATTTGCAGGACTGAATCTGTAAATAATAGGTACGCTAAATCATACCACAGGTATCAGTTACTATGGATTTGTCTCCACAAAGGATTCTGTAGATCATTACAAAATTCAATCATACCAGAAAAAAAAAATCATGTCTACCCACACCTTGGAAGATGACTATTTAAAAATAGGGTCTTTGCAGATGCAATAAAGGTGAGCTCCTTCTGGGTTCATGTAGGCTCAAAATCCAATGACTGATGCCTTTACAAAAAGAGGAAATGACACACCCATGGAGCAGACCTACAGAGAAGATGGCCATTTGAAGACAGAGGCAAAGATTGGAGTTATGTCACCATGAGCCAAGAAATGCCAGGAAGCCCCAGAAGCTAGAAGAAGCAAAGAGCCTTCAGAGGGGACACAGCCCTGGCAACATCTTGATTTGGGAATTCTGGCCTCTGAGACAATGAACAAATACATTTCCACAGTTTGAAGCCACCGAACTGACGATCTTTTGTTATGGCAGCCCTAGGAAATGAATATGTGTCCCTTTTTGGAGAATGCCGTCTGCCATATTTGGTGGCTTGAAACATTAACACCAGGAGGAAGAACTAGCCAAGAGGGTAGGTTCCAATTTCAAGATTTGCTCCTTGGAGTTTGTCGGGTGCGGCAAATGCCAGAACGGTGCTGGTTTACGATGTGGGGCTGGTGCTTTAAGAGAGTTAGACTGGAGCCAGAGAGGCAGTCTGAAGAGCCTGGCCATCAGTGAGAAGCTCGGCACCAAGTCAGACACCCTCTGCATCACCACTTCCTCTTGGGGCTGAGTCAGGTGACCGCACATGTTTTTATGTTTTAATTATTTATAGTGCACAGTCTAAAGTGGTGTTCAAGCAGCCTAATGACTCGGGGTGATTGAATCAAAAGGGAAGGCGATTCGAGCTCTACTTGGAGGGCTTCTAATAGACTCCTCTAGAGTTTACAGCTGAAGGGAAGAACCGCTCCCTCTGCTTTCTAACAAACCGCTCTAAATCTTCTTCCAAGACCCCAGAGGTACCCGCCAGTTGCTCTTTCGTTCGAGAGCCAAAATGAGTACAATAAGTTTTGCGGCTGGCACAGATGAAATTAGGAATTTGTTAGTGAAATGTTCTAGACACTGATTTTCCTGACAACCCTCTCCTGGTCGTAGATGGCAGTCCCTGATCAACCAGGTGCCAATTAAAAGAGAGCAGCCGTTTCACTCATCCAAATGTTTCCACTTCACTCAAAATGGATTCCAAACAGTCCCGGGGTTCTCGGAGATGCTTTAAATCCTTTTTCCTAGCTAGATGGCATTTTAGGTTTTTCTGTGTAAGACTTATTCTTCGTTGCAAAGCTCAAAAAGAAATTATATCTCAGTTTATGTCTCCCCACCCCAACTCCCACCCCTTGGTAAGGCATTCATTAATTTAGATTTCCTGGGAACTTGGGTCCCTCCTGGCTGGGCCTGGTAACAAAATCCCATTAAAGATAATGAATTTTATTTCCTAAACTTTTTGGGTTGATCGTTTTACTGAAAGGTGCAGAGGGACAGAAATTTTTTTTTTTTTTTTTGCAAGGCACTAAGCTGAGACAATTGTGAATGAGTCCATGGAGGACTCTTTGGGGATGAGAAGAAGATGGAGAGAGAGACTAGAAGGGGCTCCCGAGGGAGGAAAATGGGAGAGGGTAGAGCCAAGGAGGAGGGAGAGAAAATGAACGGGGAAAGACACAGAGCTCCCTTGCTGCCACAAGACCGTGGAAGGTCCTACAAGTGCTCCATGGATTCTGAAAGTAAGGGGCCAGAAAGCTTCACTGCACAGTCAGGCACTGGGGGACAGGGGACAGAGTCTATGGACTCCAGAAAGACAGGAGGTAGCAGACTGGGGACCAGCCTCAAAAAGGCTTACTACAGAGCTCAGAGAAGTTCCTGTCCCCACTTCATGCTCCAAAGTTATGGCAACACTCTAGTAAGAACTTGGGGTACAGGGGGAAAGAAGATTCAATCCCTTTCTATAATGGTCTCCAAATTAAGACGATTTTTCTTTTTTTTTGATAGAGGAAGTGGTTTCCTGGTTACACTTGTAAGAGAAATGTAAGCCCATGGTTTTTCCAAGTTCTAGAGAATAGTAAAATTAATACAACAGCTTACATTCAGTATGTAGTGTCTATGAACCAAGATTTGTGTTTACACACAGCAGCTTATTTAAATCTATGATGTTGGTACTATTATCAGCTGAGGGAACTGAGGGATAGACAGGTTATAAAATTTGCCCAGGGTCACTCAGAGCCAGGACTGGAACCAAGCAGTCCAACACCAGAGCCCTGTTGTCACGAACCTTAGGACGCATATCATCCCGAACAAAGTGAGCTAGTTATGAGATTCTTTATTGGGGGGTCTCTGCACAGGGCGAAGCAGAGGTGGCAGGACTGTATTTAAAGCTGAAATGACTTCAGCAATCATTGGTCCCAGTCAGGAAAACTGAGGCAAGAGAGGTGACTTGGCCCAAGTCACACAACTACTTTTCGGCAGAGCTGAGTTAGGGTCAGAGCCACCTACAGACACAGAGAACAGACACGTGGACACAGCAGCCAGGGCAAACTGGGAGACTGGGACTGACATATATACGCTACCATGTGTGAAACAACAGCTCGTGGGGAGCCACTGCATAGCACAGGGAGCTCAACTTGGCGTTCTGTGATGACCTAGAGGGGTGGAGTGGGGGGTGCTGATGGGAAGGAAGCCCAAGAGGGAGGAGATATAAGTATACATATAGCTGATTCCTTTCATTGTACAGCAGAAAGCAGCACAACATTGTAAAGCAATTCCCCCAAAAAAGAATTGGAGCCACCTAACTCTTGGCTTCCTGCAAGATGACTCATGCGTGGACATCGCTATCCCCCAGAATAGACCAATGGCACCATCAACCCAGAACCCCGGTAGGACACATCCAGATGTGCTGCCCCAGAGGGACAAGTACACTAGGAGGAGCAGGTCACAGGTGCCCTCAGAGGAGCCAGCAGAAGAGAGCATCCTTGCTTTACCCTCACTTCCTGTGAATGCAGACCTCCAAAGCCCAGGTCTGCTGTTGGGAACACAGAGGGAAAGGAGGTGTTAATGAACCAGCCCTCTAGGGGCTGGAAAGTCTATCTGAACAAATGGTAAAAGAACTGGAGCTGCAAAGAGAGCAGAGCTGCAGAACGGTTTCTTGTTT
Organism: Antilocapra americana; assembly: GCA_007570785.1. Classification (NCBI taxonomy): domain Eukaryota; kingdom Metazoa; phylum Chordata; class Mammalia; order Artiodactyla; family Antilocapridae; genus Antilocapra; species Antilocapra americana. The sequence goes on from ML664199.1 coordinate 23,096,143, forward strand.
GTGTTAACAGAACAATCAAACCTTCCTTAGATCCCTTTATGGCAGATTAAGCAGGCTTTGGGGGATCTCGGCATACCTGTCGCCAGGCATTTGCATTCCACACTGCAAAACCCCTTTAGATTAACAACCTCCCTATATGCAAGGTATTCTTGTCTTAATAGTCGAGTTATGTGTAACACCAATCCCACCAAGATTAAAGAGGAAAGAATTTCTGGTACGAAATTTTGCTAATGACCAGCAAAGACATAAAAGCTCACTGCAATAAATTAACATGTGTCTTCTAATATAGACCTACTGATTTACTTGAGGCAAAATTGCTCCAGAACCACACACCTGGGCATCATCGCCGCCCCCCCTAGAAGTGGTGGGGTTTATATTTATGTTCAGCTGCAGTGAACCCTGAGGACCGCCATCTGGCGCTGCAAAAGTCCTAAAGAGGAGAGTGGCATTTCCCTAATACTTCAATCAGGAATCCTCCAGGTGGTGTGCAGTGGAGAGAGAAACACCTCCCTAGATCCATCATCAACACCCGGACACCCCACACTTCCCTTTACTACCCTCTATGCACTAGACATTTTTACCCAATTTGTGAGTATTACCTGCTTTGAAATACAGAACCAAATTCATGAGTGCTCTCTCCAGGCTGTGCAAGTCACACAGCACGGCAGGAGGCCAGAACAGCCTTGCCCCACTCACAAGGATGCTGACCCTCTACTGATCTAATTCAAACCCCAGCTCTGCCACTTATTACTCTTCCTGCCTCAGACCATTGACTTCTCTAAGCCTTCCTTGGCTTCCTTATCTGTAGAAAAGGGATTACCAAGCCTACATACATCACCTAAAATAGTTCCTGGCAGACCATAGGACTGAGAGAACACATATATAGCTGGGCCCCTCTTCCTTCTAGTTTTTCAGGCCAGGTCTCCATGCAAAGCAAACTGTTGACCCTCGAGGCTGACCTGTAACTTCCAGAGAGTGCTGAGTAACTCTGAAGGCCATGAACCAGGCAAGGTATTACTCTGCTGGAACCTGTATTTAAGGCTTGAGCATTTCAAGGAGGGAGCTTCATAACACCAACAAGTAAATCTAGCCACATGAGCAGCATTAGGGCAGTCACAAAACCCAGAAGGCACCCCCACTGCTCCACTGCTTTGCAGTCTCCCTGGTGTGGGTAGTTTAAGTTCCTGCAGACTCCAGTGTTGCAGAATTTTGCTGCATTTGGTTCCACCAAGACCTTTTCCTGATGCTGATGGCATTCGGTAGTGCAAACGCACATTTGTCTATCAGCTTTGCCAACAAGAGTGTAATCGGTTCAGCCCACCACACAGGACAGTGGCCACCAAGGGCAGGGACTTCCAAGGCTAGGGCCTCAAAGTCCTTAAGTTGGAGCCTAAGTCTCTGTATCTAGATTTATCTAATTGGTTCCCATGATGATGAGGATGCCTGTTCCCCTCCCTGCTGGAGTTTGGCTGAGTAGGGCATCTCTTCAGAACGGGAAGGGCCCTGACAACCCCCTGTTTCCTTTCTCCCTTGATTTTGACCCCTAAAGAGATGATGGAGCACGTAGCAGCCTGAAATTTTTGAGATAAAAGGTAGTCCTGCAGAAGATGGGGACTAATACTCCTGAAGCTTCTGCAAGGTGACTTCATTGGCCCACCCCTGAGAACCTCTGGTGGGCAAAAGAGGAGCAGGTCTGGGATGCAGCTGGCTTCTCCATAGTTGCCTTCTTCTAAACAACATCTTGCATGCCTGTTCCTTAAGAGTGAGTGTGGAAGTTAAAGGTGGGCACCCCTGTCTAGGGTACTGAAGGTTGAATTGACATTTCATCATATCTCTCCATTATCCCACTCCCATACATACCTGCATGGCTCCAGAAACCATATGCCATCCTGACCATCCTCTGCTAAGAGCCCACTTCCTGAAGACCTTCTCTTAGGGGCCCTAGGCATTGCCAGTGGTCTTCAATCTGAATGGCCCCTCAAGACTTAACCTGTAGTCTCAGATCATGAGCTTTCTGGGCCCCAGCAGAAAGAACTGGAATGCTGTCCCCATTTGAACCCAGCCACACTCCCCGTCCTCTACGGCCTGCTAACCTGAGACTTTGACCAAGGGGCTGGCCCAGTGATATGGCTCCTAGAGAACTTCATACTGCTGCTCAAAGGTTCATGATTATAACCAAAATGATGCCTCAGCATGCATTGTGTTTCCTGCATTCCTGTTTAGAAAACAAAATGAATCTAGGTCCCACAATAAAAATGCTTTTCCTAGTTGTTATGTTTTATCTTGTTGTGGTAGGCAGAATTCTAAGATGTCCCCCAAGATTTCTGTCCCTGGTGTACCATGTGCTGTATAACACCTCCCCCCAACCCCTGCCAGTTGTGTCTAGGCAGGACCTAGGAATATGATGGCATCGCATTCCTGTGACTGTGTTACATTATATGGTACAAGGGATTTGCAGATGTAACTAAGGTCCTTCATCAGTTGACTTTGAGTTAATCAAAAGAAAGACTATCTTGGATAGGCCTGACCTAGTCAGCTGAGTTCTGAAAAGAGACAAGATGCAGCCACAGTCTCTCTCCTGTAGACCTGGGAGAAAGCAAACAGCCCTGTTGTGACTGCCTATGGAGAGAGCCAAGTAGCTCAGACCTGAGAGCAGCCTTCGGAACAGTGAGCAATCCCTGCCAGCAAGGAAAGAGAGGGCCTAATGTAACCCTGTATCTGTTTGTTGTTGTTGTTCAGTCACTAAATCGTGTCCGACTCTTTGTGACCCCATGGACTGCAGCATGCCAGGCTTCCTTGTCCTTTACCATCTCCTGGAGTTTGATCCAACTCATGTCCATTGAGTCGATGATGCCAGCCAACTATCTCATCCTCTGTCACTCCCTTCTCCTCCTGCCCCAATCTTTCCCAGCATCAGGGTCTTTTCCAGTGAGTCGGTTCTTCACATCAGGTGGCCAAAGTATTGGAGCTCCAGCTTCAGCATCAGTCCTTCCAATGAATATTCAAGGTTGATTTCCTTTAGGATGGACTGGTTGGATCTCCTTTGTGTCCAGGGGACTCTCAAGAGTCTTCTCCAGCACTATGGTTTGAAAGCATCAATTCTTTATGGTCCAATTCTCATATCCCTACATGACTATTGGAAAAACTATAGCTTTGACTATACACTTCTGTTTCTGTTTAGGTTAGCCATCTTTAGCTTTTTTCCCCCAATACCTCTCACACATCTCTTCATTTTTGGCTCAAAACTCTGTCTTTTTACCAATAGGCTCTCAGGTCTTGGTCCTTATCCTGCTTGGAAACTACTGTCAAATATTCATTTCATCCAGAAATCTTCAGCATCCCATGCCACAGTGACCTGCCAGGTTCTCTGTTTGATGGCCCAGCATCAGCATCTTACCACAGCTTTATTTTTCTCTACCTAGCTGTGTCTCCTCAATACTCCCCAAGAAACACTACTATTGAGTCCCCATATTGGGGATTGCAGACTTCTCTTCGACTGCATCCCTTGGGGATCTCCAGGGGCTCATGTGCCTTGGAGTTCCAGCAGGATACAATTGGCGAATATAGTAACTGGTATTCTCAATGAAAGTGAGGTATTTGAGTGAATGACCACAAACATAAACACAGTAAAACTCCTCTATCAAACCAAAGGCAGCCACATAAATGAGGTTCTACTGTATTTGATTTAGATTGCAAACAGTTTCTCTATGACTGGCACATGGGTGTGATCAGTAGTCTGTAAATGAATGAACATATGAATGAATGAACAAAACATTTTACTCAAGCAGCAATAGAATGAAGGGTCAGTAAGGAAGGTGCCTAATTCAAGATATGTGGTCATGGTTCTTTACCTATTGATGAAATTGTGTGTCACCTACCCAAATACAATTTCAGTAATATTAGTTACTGTTGATGTTTAGGTTTTTGCTTTTGTTTTTTTTAAATAAAAAGGCTCTATGTTTACCATCTAATTGGGGGTGGAAGAATAAGCTAATTTCTCTCTACACATGCCCACGGGGAGAACAGGTAGTCAGCCCACAAGATGGAACTAAGATTCTGGAGGTGACTGTGGATGGCAAAGTGCCTTAGAGAAAATAATTGGCAGCCTGGATATCATCTCTGCACAATTCCAACCTCAGAGTGACAGCCAGCAACTTGAAATTTCTTTCTAAGTATTTTCTAATTCTCAAAAGTTGGGAATAATGTATATACCCATCAATAATGGATGAGTTAAATAAATTATGTGATTTCCCTGATAGCTCAGTTGGTAAAGAATCTGCCTGCGATGCAGGAGACTCCAGTTTGATTCCTGGGTCAGGAAGATCCACTGGAGGAGGGAAAAGCTACCCACTCTAGTATTCTGGCCCAGAGAATTCCATGGACTGTATAGTCCATAGGGTCACAAAGAGTCGGACATGACTAAGCAACTTTCACTTCGCTTCACTTAAATAAATTATGGTACATCCAAATGGAGTGTTATGTAGTCATTAAAAATAGTGATAAAGGTCTACACTTACTAATGAACAGATTTCATGACATATTGTTAAGTAAAAGAAAAGCAGGTTAGAAAACAGTATTTATAACCAAAGTATAAGGTAGGAAAAAGACTAGAAGGCCATGTAACAAAAATGCTAACCATGGTCATCTTTGGGGATTGAAGGTTGTAGGTGGAGTGACCATACTTCCTGGCTTGCCTGCCACAATCTATTGTAAGAAACACCCTTTCACTTTCAAAAGTGTTTCTATTTATATGATAAATTAAATGGTCACCCAAGTAGTTTTACTTTCTTCTTATATTTTTTGCGTTTTAGCATGCCATTCAATCATCAGGAAAATAGCTATTTGGAGTGAGGGAAGTATTTTATAATGTTCATTTCTCAGTCATTTCAACTAACCATCCCCAAGTCAATCTAAGGTATATATTTTGATTCATTTCAGTGATGCCACCTAAACACTGGGCACTGTTCCAAGCACAGGAGGTCCAAGGAGGATTTCAGTGGTGTCCGTTCTCCAAGCCACAGAGCTCAGCACCACTGACTACTCTCCACGTCCCAGGCTAAGATTTTATGTGTATCATCACAATACTATGAAGCGAGCACTGTGGTTATTCCCCTGTTCCAGGTGAGAAAGCATCAGAGAGGTTAAGCTATTGCTCAAGGCTGCACAAGCAGAATTTAGAGCTGAGCTGCCTGCTCCAGAGTCCATGCCCCTAAATACTGGAGCTTACCATGTGGGGGCCCAGGGGATAGGCAGCAGACAGCTGGCAATCAGTCAATACAATACCTTACCCTAGGACAGCCCTGTGATAGAAGTGTGCCAAGTGCCATGGGATAACCCAGTTCTGGATGAGTGGCATCCTTGAAGTTCCTTAAAGGATGAGTAGAAAGAGGAGGTGGAGAAAGTGAGCAGAAGCTATAGATGAGTACTTGATGTTGGAATATTAAGGGAGTAACAAGCACTGAGGACTTCCCCGGTCAGACAGTTGGGTCAGGAAGATCTCCTGGAGAAAGAAATAACAACCCACTCCAGTGTTCTTGCCTGGAAAATCCCATGGATGGAGGAGCCTGGTAGGCTACAGTCCATGGGGTCGCAGAGGGACGTGACTGAGCAGCTTCACTTTTCACTTTCACTTTCGAGCACCGAGGAGCTGGTGGGAGCTGGTGACCTGTCATATGCAAAGAGGAAGGAGAGGGACTAGGCTGGTCCATAAAGGGTCTGGGGTGCCTGCTGAGGGGCTTCACCTATGCCTAGGAGTCAAGGGCTGCTGTGAAGGCTGGTGAGCGGGGCCCTCCCACAGACTGTGCTGGAGGCCATCTGGAAAGGGAATTGGAGGCGCAGAGCAGAGCCCAGGAGATCAGTGAGCCCCCACCACAAACTGGCAAGATGATTTACTGTGAAGCTATTGATTTAAGCTTCAGGGCCCACCCTCAGCAGAGGCCCCTTCCAAGGCCTGTTTCTAATTTGGTATGCATAATTTTGTAGTCTTTCCCTTAGAACACCCTCTCCCCAAACTGTGTGAGTTTCTGACCACACCCCCACCCCACCAAACCTAGATCTGCCCCCTCTGTGAATAGTAATTGTTTTCTTGTGCCAGCATCCAGTTTCCAGCCCTTTAATAAAATTCATCTTCTTTAAATTCCTCTTTTGACTTCGGTTTCTCTTCCTCTTTTAGTTTTCTAAAGAAATACCTTGTTTTTCTTAATATCCTAATCTATTCTTATCTTCTTGTTTTCATTTTGCCACCTAGTTACATTTGTTGCTGTCAAACTTCTGCTGTGTTTCATACCGTTCCTCTCTTTCTGCTGTACCTCATAATATTTTAATGTATAAACAACAACAGAGTCTGGTAAAATGGAAATAGAAGTCTACTGTGTAGAAGGGCCCTCTGCTAGCAAAGAGCCCCAGCCAGGCCCCCTCTGCCCCTTGCTGCCCAAACTCTGACAGGCTCCTCCTCTCTCTGGGCTCCTCCTTTACTTCTTTACTAACTGTGCCCAAATTTTCTGCTAATATCCTTTCCCTCTAAATGTTTCCTCTTAGCCTAAAGTCACTGCCCCCAGGTCCTGTCTCTCCTCCCAAATCAAGCTGCATCCGTCTTCTTAGTGTGGCGCTCATTATGCACTCTAGCAAAGTGAGCGATTACCATAGGCAGGGTTCCCAAGACAAGCCCTTAGGGGTACCTGAGACAAGTGTTAAGAGGAGGAAGCAGAAAGGTATAGTCCAGTGGATCTGTATTTTGACTGCATATCCAGGTCACTATGCAAATCTCATCTCCAAATTTTGCTGCTCAAACTTGCTCTGGGTATTCATCCTCAGTGCTGAAGCTCACAAAATTTTCTCAGTATTTGGGTCCTTACCACCCTCCTGAGACCTATATCTTCTGAACCTTCTGGCAGCACCTTGGCTTAGAGATTTAGCATCAATGATCGTGTGCCCAACAATGCAACCAATTAGGTATCTCCATTAACAGATTAGTTACTGTGGTCATCTCATTCATATTTCAGAATATAAACTTCTTGGGGAAAGTTGGTCTTCTTTGCTGTCTAGTACTGGAAGTAAGTGTTATATTTGTTGTATGGAAGAACACCTCCAAGGACACAGCCTCAAAATGTCTCATTTCTCAAAGTGATCATTTCTCACTTTACAAATCAACCCACTTCTGGACCCCTCTCCCTCTTCATCCCTGGCCTGGAAAACATGCCTTCCTGTGCCTATAGCTCCATTCTCTCAGCAGCCAAAAAAACAGGGCAGAGAGCAAAAGAGACAGGCACCAATGGCCTTAGTAACAAGTTCTAGGCCATTGAGTCTCCCAGCAGGGTCAAACACGATTCCATTTTCTGAGTGCATTTTTCACCCTCTTGAGTCAAAGCAGCCAAACAAATGACCACAGGTCCACACTTTCAATGTCAGATCAGTCAATAGCAATTAAAGGTCTCACTTAAAAATTGGCTGGTGGGTCCACAGTACTGACAGGATTCCTGCTCAGGCTACTGAAGATCAATGTCAGCTCATGTATCATGACGCCACACTGGTTATAGTTAGAAAGATGTGTGGACAGAAAGGTCACGGGTGTCATCCACGGAGAGTCAGCTCCTGGGCCTTCAAGAGCCCTCACAATTTGGGTGGTCTTGATGAATATCTCACTGACCAGCATAAGACTCTCAGCCTTATGTATTTGAAAATGGACTTGATTAACAAATTCGGAGATAAGCCAACTTTCAGTGGTAAGCTCCAGCTAACTAAACTCACAAGAGACTGAACTATAAATCAGAATACCAGTTTCTCTGTTTACATGAGTTCTCTCTTTCCAGGAGCCAGAAAGTTCCACTCCCTAAACCCAAGCTCTACCCTTTCTCCATGTCATGCTGAATTAATAATCTGCAAGTTGCTTGGTCAGATCATTATTATGATAACTTTATGTTTCACTCCTCAAAGAACAACCAGTCTGTTTCCCAAGGTAGCTGCTCTATTTTACATTTACCTGGCAGTGTGCCAGAGTTCCAATTTCTCCATACCCTTGCCAGTACTTGCTATTATCAGATTTTGTGGTGATAGCCATCCTGCTGAGGATGAAGTGATACCTCAGGATTTTGATTTGCATCTCCCTGGTATTGAGCATCTTTTCATGCATATTGGCCATTTGTATATCTTCTTTGGAGATGGCTACTCAAATTGTTTTTTAACTAAGTTATTTTTATATTGAGTTGTAAGACTCATCCTAGATTCAATCTACTTATCAGCTACACATTCTTTGTGTTCCATGTTAATGGCACTGACTGAAATATGAAGGCATTCAGTCTCATTCCCCTTGCACTGTATTACTTTAGTTCCAGAACTCAAGATTTTTTTTTCTACTGTAATATATCTGGCATTGAAATAATTTTGTAACATGTGTACGAATATATTTCTTTTCTATCCATATCCTGAAGCTGGAACTCAAGCAATGTGAGTCTGACAATCAGGGATGATCTATTAAAGAGGCGGGAAGTGGGAGAGAGGTTCTAGGGGGAGGGAACACATGCATACCTATGGCTGGTTCATGTTGATGTGTGGCAGAAACCAACACACTGTTGTAAAACAATTATCCTCCAATCAAAGACAAATAAATTTTTAAAAAGAAAAAATATATGATGTATGTAAAATACATACATCATATACACACACATAAATATGTACATTTCATGCACAACTCTAAGAATCATGTTTACACTAATGGGCATTATGGTGCTCTAAAGGGAGATGATGGTATGCAGATTTCCCCAAATTTACTTGATCTCCAATGCTTCTTTCATGCAATATCTATTAACATTCTGAAGCACCAGTTTACCTTGGACCAAGTTTTAAGAAATGTTGATCTGGTACCATCTCCTCATTTTGCAGAGACAATTAAATCTCAGATAAGTAAAGTGACTTGCCATAGTAATTAATGGCAATACCGAGACTAGGACTCAGGTGTTTGGATTGCTAATCTAGCATTCTCCATTCATTTATAACCTCAGAGCCTCCCCAGGCCACATCTTCACTGGAAGGGATTACAACACAAACCCCAGCATATTTGCACCAACCAGCATTTCTGATCTGTTGCTTTGGAGAGATAATCCTAGAAAGTGCAGCAGAATGTAGATCCCCAAACCTGCAGAGATTACTTTTTATGGGAGGGGGATTATCTCTGTAATCCAATTAACACAGCAAGCCATGAGCTTTAATCTAAACATAGGCTTTAGATTAGCACTGAGGGAGGAGTTGAGAAAAGAAGTTAATTCATATTAACAGGTTTGCAAACCTTTTACATGTATTTACAACTTCCTGACTCCTAATCATAAACCTGCAAGGTGAGCTAGTAGCTTTTGAAAAGAACGCTACAGCCATGAACCAAGTAATTTACAGTACTTCCTCATGAATGTCCCTTTTGAGTTTCCTTTGAGAACTGAATACATTTCTTCTTCCTAAATGATGGGTTTGTAACCCACTACATTTCCCTCTTCATCTTGGCTACCAGGAAGCTTTGAGTCAGATTACAGAGCTAACTCATTGGAAAAGACCCTGATGCTGGCAAAGATTGAGGGCAAGAGAAGAGGGCAGCAGAAGATGAGATGGTTAGACAGCATCACTGACTCAGTGGACATGAGTTTGAGCAAACTCTGGGAGATAGCGAAGGACAGGGAAGACTGGCATGCTGCAGTCCATGGGGTTGCAAAGAATCCAACACAACTAGACAACAACAGATGAATCCAGATAACCAAATCATCAACATGATGCCATAGATGATCCCCAAATTCCTGGAGACAGAAGACTACGTATGTCACAAGAGACCTCTCAGTGGGTCACTTTTCCCATCTGTTGAGTCACAGTGAAATGACTGGCTACCACCAAATTCCTCTACCATCGTCCCTGGTCTCCAAGCAACTTTCTGCCAAAACCCACGGCTGTAGCTGCTGAGAATCAAAGCGGTCATCGGATTGCTATTCTGCCTTCTTTTTAAGCATCTCCTATGCTAATACGGTCAATAATTATGCAGAGGGCAATAAAATTAAACCAATTTTATCCCCTGAAGGAAATGCTTATGTGCTCAAGATAGCTTGCATTTTATGAGTATATTCCAAAATCTCTGAAGATTTTATTCATGCAAGGTAAGTTTGACCTTCAACTAAACTCAAATCTATAATTTAAAGTGGCCTCTTTGACTCAAAATCCTCTTCATTTCAATGCCAAATGGATCATCAGCTGCTCTCCAAGTAATATTCTCTCCAAAGGAAGGTTCCTGCTACTGATCAACGCACATTTTTGCATTTCCACTCACAGACTAAAGTTCTCTCCAATATGTGACTGTAGCTTAATTGACGGAGGAATGCAAAAAGAGATTTGCCAGCGTCTGACTACTGTCGACTCATTGACTTCCCTCAGAGAATTCTTTCACTTGTCTTTTAAATTTTCCTTTCTTGTCAAAATTGCAGGTGCAGATAAATGCTGGAATCTTATTTCAATCAGAAAGTGCCAAGAACAAGAAAAGATGGAGAATTTTGATTGTCGTTGAGGACAGAGCCTCAAACAGCTGGAGGCCTTCCATTCTCTTTTAGCTTCCATCCATCTAAGAGAAAAAAAAATGCACTAAGGATTTCACTCAATTTGTGCAGAAAGATGAGGAAATTCACACTGAAATGAAGAACTGCATTCCCAAAATAGCATTAACCTAGAACAGCACTGCTGGGGGAATAAGAGACCTTGAATGCGGTGGGTACGACCCCTGGTAAAAGGTCAGGGGATGCCCCAGATGGGATCCCTGTGTGGTGTTAGTTGATGATACACTGGTTTTCCCTTTCACAGAATCTTAGAGCCAACTCGGATTTTTACCTCAGCCAGATTTTCTTTCTCCAGACCAAACAAATGTGTGTTACAAACAACTTCTGAGTAAACCTGGAAATGATTATATTAAGGAAAAAACAAAACAAAGCCAATTTGACTTAGTTGTCCTTTGGAGCCTCTCCCCCAGGGTAGGTCAAATGATTTGTCTTGGGGTCCACCCAGTGCCTGCTCAGAAATTTGCTGCAGCATGTTTTTTTGGGATCTGAGAGATTCTGGAAACAGGCCACCACTCCACTAGTCTGGACCCAAGTTCTCAGCATCAGAGACTGTGTTGGAGGGTTTATGTATCTCCAGCTTTCAGTCCTACTCCTTGCATTGAGTAGGCTCCTCAATAAAGAATTGGAATGTAGCTTTTCAGTGAATAACTGATCAAGGACAAAACTCAAGACTCTGTCCCCAGGCCAGATGCCCTGTTTGTGGTTCTAGTCTTCCCTTCACCCCCACTCTTATAATTTTCCCTTGGCTCTTCAACAACTCAGAACTGTGCTGACCAGTACTGAAACCACTAGCCGCAGGTGGCCACTGAGCATTTGAAATGTGGCTGGTCCAAACTGATCTGTGCTCTAAGTATAAAATACACTGCATTTCAAAGAGTTCATGCATGCACAAAAATAAACTATCTCATTAATCATTTTATACTGATTACATGTCAAATATCATACTTTAGATATATTGAGTTAAATAAAATATGTTATTAATGTCACCTGCTTTTTGTTTGTTTTGTTTTTAATGCAGCTTCTGGAACAGTTATGGCAACCCACTCCAGTATTCTGGAGAATCCCATGGACAGATGAGCCTGGTGGGCTACAGTCCACAGAGTTGCAAAGGGTCGGACATTAATGAGTGGCTAACACACACATTTCTAGAAATGTCAAAATCAGTATGGTTCACATTCTATTGCTATTGGACAACACGGGCTCAGACCTCACCAGGCTCCTGTTCAGACCCAGCCAGTCTACCGAGAACCCACTGACATGACCAACATAGTGTCAGTCCAGCCAGACTCGAGGTCCACCAACAGCTGCAGAAAGTCCCACAAGCAAGTCTTTCTGGACGATCCACACCGCACAGGCCTCCTAGTTCTGCATCAGGGCGTGCTTTGCTGCCCTCTGCTGGCAATTCCAGTGTCCGCAGCCTCAGAGCCTCTACTGGGCGCCCAGAGCCTCACCTGCCAACCTCTCCTGCCACACTCGGTTCTGACGCTGCCCCACCACTTCCCACCACCCCATCCTCAGCATTCTGTCTTCAAGAGTACCCATGAAAAGGAAAAGGGAGACCACACCTTTTCAAAAGAAAGACAGGCTCTGGAGAAAGCAGTTTCTTGTTGAGATCAGTATGTATTTCCTTCAAAATATCAAAGTATCTTGTCGTGTTCCTCACACGTCACTCAGGACTAGTACCACCTGGGACATTTGTTAAACGTGCAGATTACCAGACCTCTCTGCTGAAAATTCTGGGCTAGTAGGTACAAGTTGGAAGACCAGGAATCTGTTTTAAAAAAGACTCCCCTGACCTCGCCCCCATCCCACTGGATAATTATTGGTTTCTGGGAAGTCAGAAATGTGGCTGTGGAACAGAGCTTCTCAAACTTGAAGGTGTTCACTGACTACTCAGGACCTCATTACATGCAGAGTCTGATCCAGTGGATCTGGGCTGTGCCGAGATCCCGTATTTGTAACGGGCTCCGGGGTGATGCTGATGCTGCTGGCTCACGGCTACATGTGGAGGAGCCAGGTTGTACAACAGACACCCGGATGCATGCCTCCAGGTGTGACCTAAGGAGCGCACCTGTTGCATTAAGAATCACTACGAGCTCTGCTGCTGCCTACCACTCTGACCCAGGCTTCTCTGAAAAGCAAACTCAAATTATCCTTTTGTCTGGAAAAGCAAGGATGCCCCCTTTTGACAGCTCAATATATTTTCAGTAAAATGCTAGGAGATGAGTGGTAGGTATATTTTATTCCAGAACTTTTAAAAAATGATCAGTTGGAAAGAATTCCTTTCCCTGATAGGCTTTTAAGCCCCATGAATTGAAACCATGTAGGGATCCAGGCCATTTAAGCTGAAGATATAGGGATGACTCAGATTGGCTTTCTAAGACTGTGTCTTCTGAAACATTGTCCCCAGGATGAACCACACAGGGGAAGCTGAGGCTTGGAAGTGACCGGTTGCCTTTGAGGACTGTCCATGGTCTATTAATACAATCTTTAAACTCGGTTTCTGCCTCTGTTTCTTAACCTTTTCCCTCATAGCACCCGCAGACATTTTGAGTGCTGTCATCTCCGGCATTCACCCTGGTCAGGCAGCTGTTGCCTGTGATTCTCTGGCTGTTTGGAGGGTGAGTGACGAATGCTCCTATTATATCAGCTGTACTTAAACTATGTGCTTGAAACTTTCTCTTTCTAATGGTGAGCTTTGGATTTACCCAAGGTTTTGCCTTAATTTCCCAAGACTTCATGAGACTTCACCATACACCGATGCAGTTTCCAGATCACTGATGAAAATGCATTTATTAGGTAGAAGCCCATTTGGAGGAGAGCCTTAAATGACCCAAACATTAGGAGACAAAAATTATCTGACCCTTCTGGGTTAATTTCTAAGGCTCTGAAAATGAATCCAGCATCTATCTACATAGCTTATATGCTGGGGGATGAGTAGTGTGTGTGGCGGGGGGAGTGTTTTTTTTTTGCTTTGTTTGTTTCAAGGCCAAGAAAATAATCCATCTTAACAGTTAATACTTTCCCATCCTCACCCCTGCATTTTCAAAAGACTCCATCCTTAGTTTGCCACATATCTCCCATTAAAGTCAAATTTCCTTAGATGAGGAAGTCACTGAATGCCTAATTACACATGCAGTGCTGGAAAAAAAATATTAAGACTGCATTTACATTGCCAGCTTTCTTTTCCCATTATACAACAGAAGATTTACCTTTTCATCTAGTACATGAGCATTGCTCTTGGAAGCTTGTGATTCCATGTAACATATATTAGTATATCATTCACTATTAGCACCAACCTTGACAATCTAGAAGTTATGCCTCTCTTCATGTTATATATAGTCTTCTGAGCTAGAAACAAACCAACGCCAAAATAATCACCAGATCCCACATCCTGGCTGTGACTTAAACCCAGGCAGAGCGACACTGCAACACCCCGGGGTCCCACAGATCTCCTGTGAGCAGTGCGGATTCCTGCCATGGGCTGCCCCCACACAACTGTCACAGGCAATTCACTGGCAGAAAGCCCGTTTAAACCCTAATCCAGTGGCATGTTCAGGGTTATCTCTGGACAGGTTGCTGCTTCTGCCTGTGGAATTGAGTGCTCAGTGATCAGTTGTCGTCCAGGGATCAATCCCAGGTCATACTGAAAGTGACCCAATAAAACGTGTGATACACACGTATGCAGCCTCACCGACATTCACTTCCAAGTGCTGAGACCTTGGGACATTCACGCGGTTTGGTCAGAAGCAAAGCCGAATACTCATAGTCTGCAACTCCAAGGTCAGAAAGTAACTAAAGAAAACACTACAACCTTTAATTGAGCTGCTGCCAAGGCCTCAGGTGTGTGGGAGTCACCCAGTTCTTCCAGGTGTCAGCAGAGAGACACGGTTTGATAGACAGATAACTTGGCCCGCACCTCCCGGGAACTGCTACTTCAACGCCTGGATTGCCTACTGATTTACATCGCTAGCGGGTTCCCAATAAATTCCACTGACAGACTGTCGAGCTGAGGCAGCTACACCTGGGTAACAATTTGCCGAGAGGTCCAGCAGGTGCTGTCATGTCACACGGAGCCTCAGCAGCTCACCTGGAGAGTGATCCAGCTTCCAGGGCTCCTGGTCCCATATCTCCCAAGATTCCACCAGGATAAACCAAGTCATAACCATTCAGTGCCCCAGACGCTGGCGTGAGGAGACTGGGCTGGACAATGAGGCTTAGGTTTTTCTGCTCCTCATAGCTGCTGTTACAAATAGTCCCAACTCTAACTTCCCAGGCTCCTAATTAGTGTCTTATATTTGCAAGACTAGGGGTAAGAGGTGGAAGCCCCAGAAGAGTCTCCCTGGGGTTCTTCACTGTCAGGAGTTATTCTACATTCTATGAATGTAAAATAATTTATTGTGAAATGAATGTTCTAGAAAACAAGGTTTAAAAAGTAACTATATTAAGTGATGTCTTAAAACAGCCATATTATGAAAAACACTGCTTTACAATGTCATTATAAGCTAGAATTTGAACACTCAACATCATTAAAGTATTTAGTATATTTTGATAAAAGGGGTTTGTTTCTTGATAACTTTCACTTTTTAAAAAAACTTTTATTTGTATGGCATTTATTTTTGGAAGTGTCTTTTTTTCTGTATTAAAGTTTTAAAGCTTGCCTAAAAAGAGAGGAAGAAAGAAGCTTCCTATTGATGATTGGCACTGGCCAATATTGTCCCCTGAGAGCAAGGCATCAGCTTGTGGCCACTTTACAAGGGAGATGCCTGGTGGCCAGGTTCCCAAAGTCCCCGAGGTTGTTCTCAGACTCAAGGCTTGTGCCTCCCTGGAGTTACTTCTCGACCCTGCCCAGAGGGCCAGCTTGCACCCCAGGGCCCACGGCACACCCAGCTGAATAGCATCGATTATTTTTGCACAGATCCCATTGTATACAGATTTCCCCACCACCCAGGCTCTATCACAGTGATTCTCAAACTACATGGCCTCAGGACTCCTTTACACTCTTATACATTCTTGAGGGGACTTCTCTGGTGACAAGTGATTAAGAACCCACCTGCCAATGCCGGGGACCCGGCTTCAGCCCCTGGTCCAGGAAGACCCCACGTGCCACAGAGCAACTAAGTCCATGTGCCACAACTACTGAGCCCGCACTCTAGAGCCTGGCAGCTGCCACTACTGCAGCCTGTGCACCCAGGGCCTGAGGCTCTGCTGCCAGAGAAGCCACCGCAGCGTGAAGCTCGTGCGCCACAAGGAAGAGTAGCCCCTGATCGCTGCAACTCAGAGAAGTCCCACCACAGTAATGAAAGCCCAGGGCAGCCCAAAATTAATTAATTAAAAAAATTATTGAGAACCCCAAATAGCTTCTCTCTGTGTGACTTATGTGGGTTATATCTACAAATATTTACCATATTACAATATTTTCTAACCATTCTCCCCAGAGTAGCTCCCCTCTCCATGGTCACCACTGAGAACAGTTTTCTTCAGAGGCACAGGGACCTGGGGAAGCAGGTGGCTTTCTAAGGGGATGGAGACGTGAGGCTTATCTTAGCTGGGATATCCAGAGAAGGCCACTGTGGCCAGAGCAGAGAGTGATCTGAAGAGGGAGGCAGAAGCTAGGTCACGTAAACTTCATGTCATCCTTGGAAAAAGAGGGGCTTCATTCGAAGTGTGACGGATGGATGCCATCAGATAGTTGTGAGTAGGGGTGACATTGCTGACTTGCTCTTTATACAGAGCATTCTCACTGCTATGCAGAAAATAGACTGTAGGTGTAGGAGGAAAGCAAGAATGACAGCAGAAAGGCCAGAAGACAGGAGGCTATTTTAAGGGTCCAAATGAGAGATGGAGTGACTTGGATCAGTAAGGGGAAGTGATGAGAGGTTGTCTGACCAGGATTTATTTTGAAGATGGAATTGCTATAACTTGTGGTTAGACTGCCATGGGTATAAGGGAAATAGAATAATAAACAATGATTCCTGAGTGTTCAACCTGAGCAAAATCTGGATCAATACACTGAAATGGAGAAGATAGAGGTAGGAGCAGGTTTGAAGGAGAAACTTAAGTTCCATATAGAAGAGGTCCAATTTGAGATGCCTGTTTAGCTCCCAGTTAGAAATGGACAGATGGACTTATGTAAGTATGGAGCTCCAGGGTGTTGCAGGGATTGGAACTGAAGATATATATTTGGAAAATATTGTCATGTAAATGGTATTAATCCAACAGGTCTGCATGTCACCCAAGAGACTGTAACTAGAGAAGAGAGGAGGGGTAGAGGATGGAGCCTATGATACTGCAGGGTATAGAGGTGAGACAGAGGAGAAGCATAAAAGGAGACCAAGAGGTAGCAGGAAGAACAGGAGGGTGTGATGCAAAAAGAAAAGGCGATTAATTGCACCAAATTCTGCTGAGAATTCAAGTAAGATAAAGCCTGAAAATTAACCACTAGATTAGGCAAGGTTTTGCCCTTGATAAGAAGAGTTTCAGGAGTTGCTGCCTTGGCCAGAGTCTGGAGCAGCTGCCACCCGAGCACATCGATCTCAGTTCGCAGCCCGCGCTGGCTCCCATCCCGGTCCGACCCCTACCCAGCCCGGCCAGGCTCCAAACGCAGCAGCCACCACGGACGTGATGAACCTGGTCAGACAGCCCATCAAGGTGACGGAGTGGCAGCAGACATATACCTATGACTCTGGCATCCACTCGGGGGCCAACACCTGTGCGCCCTCGGTCAGCAGCAAGGGCCTCATTGAGGAGGACAAGGCCTGTGGGCGCCAGTACACACTCGAGAAGACCACCACCTCCACCCAGTCGGTGCCCCCGGGCCAAGGTGACCTGGAGTACCAGATGTCCACAACCGCCAGAGCCAAGCAAGTGCAGGAAGCCATGTGTCCCGGTGTGACAGGAGAGGACAACTCGCTGCTGCTGGCCACCCAGGTGGAGGGGCAAACCACCAACCTGCAGCAGCTGGCTGAGCCATCCCAACTCCTCAAGTTGGCCATCGTACATCTCATCAACTACCAGGACGATGCTGAGCTGGCCACCCAGGCCCTGCCTGAGCTCACCAAGCTGTTCAACGATGAGGAACTGGTGGTGGTAACCAAGGTGGCCATGATCGTGAACCAGCTGTGGAAGAAGGAGGTGTCTTGGTAGGTGCTGATGGGCTCGCCCCAGCTGGTGGTGGCTGTTGTGCACACCATGCGGAACACCAGCAACCTGGACACGGCCCGCTGCACCACCAGCATCTTGCACAACCTCTTCCATCACCGCGAGGGGCTGCTTGCCATCTTCAAGTCAGAAGGCATCCCTGCCCTGGTCTGCATGCTCAGCTCCCCTGTGGAATTGGTCCTTTTCTATGCCATCACCACGCTGCACAACCTGCTGCTCTACCAGGAGGGTGCCAAGATGGCAGTGTGCCTGGCAGATGGGCTACAGAAGACCGTGCCCCTGCTCAACAAGAACAACCCCAAGTTCCTGGCCATCACCACCGACTGCCTGCAGCTCCTGGCCTATGGCAACCAGGAGAGCAAGTTCATCATCCTGGCCAATGGAGGACCCCAGGCCCTTGTCCAGATCATGTGTAACTACAGTTATGAGAAGCTGCTCTGGACCACCAGCCGTGTGCTCAAAGTGCTGTCCGTGTGTCCCAGCAACAAGCCTGCCATTGAGGAGGCTGGTGGGATGCAGGCCCTGAGCAAGCACCTGACGAGCAACAGCCCCCGCCTCATGCAGAACTGCCTGGGGACCCTGTGCAACCTCTCAGATGTGGCCACCAAGCAGGAGGGCCTGGAGAGCGTACTGAAGATTCTGTTGAACCAGCTGAGTGTGGACGATGTCAACGTCCTCACCTGTGCCACGGGCACTCTGTCCAGCCTGTCGTGCAACAACAGCAAGAACAAGACACTGGTGATGCAGAACAGCGGCGTGGAGGTGCTCATCCACGTCATCCTGCGTGGGCGACAAGGACGACATCAGGGAGCGAGCCGTCTGTGCCCTCCGCCACCTCACCAGCCGCCACCCCAAGGCCGAGATGGCCCAGAACTCCATGCGTCTCAACTATGGCATCCCCGCCATTGTCAAGCTGCTCAACCAGCCCAACCAGTGGCCACTGGTCAAGGCAACCATTGGTCTGATCAGGAATCTGGCCCTGTGCCCAGCCAACCATGCCCCACTGCAGGAGGCAGCGGTCATTCCTCGTCTTGTCCAACTGCTGGTCAAGGCCCACCAGGATGCCCGGCGCCATGTGGCTGCTGGCACACAGCAGCCCTACACGGATGGCGTGAGGATGGAGGAGATTGTGGAAGGCTGCACTGGAGCCCTGCACATCCTCGCCCGGGATCCCATGAACCACATGGAGATCTTCCAACTCAACACCATCCCCCTGTTTGTGCAGCTCCTCTACTCCTCGGTGGAGAACATCCAGCGTGTGGCCACCAGGGTGCTGTGCGAGCTGGCCCAGGACAAGCAGGTGGCAGACGCCATCAATGCGGAGGGTGCATCGGCCCCACTCATGGAGCTACTGCACTCACGAAATGAGGGCACTGCCACCTATGCCGCTGCCGTCTTGTTCCGCATCTCCGAGGACAAGAACCCAGATTACTGCAAACAGGTGTCTGTGGAGCTCACTAACTCCCTCTTCAAGCACGACCCTGCTGCCTGGGAGGCTGCCCAGAGCATGATCCCCATGAATGAACCCTATGCGGATGACATGGATGCCACCTACCGCCCCATGTACTCAAGCGACGTGCCCATGGACCCACTGGAGATGCACATGGAGATGGACGGAGACTATCCCATTGACACCTACAGTGACGGCCTCAGGTCCCCCTACCCAACTGCAGACCACATGCTGGCCTAGCTGCCCGGACCCTAGTATGGCGCCCCCTCCCCATGCTTTGCAGCTCTCTCTCCCGCTGTGGGCTGCTGAGACTTGGGCTTCCCTTCCCTTAGGACCTCCTTCTCACGGGAGGCCTCTCAGGCTTTCCCTGAAACTCTGGCTCCTTTAGTGGGGAGCAAGCTTAGGCCTCTGGGTGCTGAGCTGCCACAGGGAAGGCATGCCTCGCCTGCCTTGTTCTATTATCTTTGCTCTGGGCAGTGAGTCCCTGCCCCTTCTGTGGATGGCGGGCGGGGGACGCAGGAGTGGCACGAGCTCCCAGGGGCCACGGGCCTGGCCTAACACCTCTGTGTCTGCCCACGCCCTCCTCCCCCAGGTGCGGTTCCCCATCTGAGAGGTTCTCCGTGCAGGTGATGGGGCCGGATAGCTGAGTGCCTGAACCTGGGCAGCAGGGCTGCGACTTCCTGCCGAGCCCTTTGCCTCCAGAGGTCCCCTGTGGGGAGTTTCTTGGGATGGTGATCTGCTCCTGCTTTTCTGTTCTGGGCCATGGGTCCAGGGCCCGACACTCCCTCCCCACCCTTGAGGCCCTGGCATTAAAACTTTAGACTCGAGGCACCCACCTTGTCCCCCCTCGAAGTTCCCCCCTCCTCCTGGGCTGCCCATCTCCAGCGGCCTGGCCCCACAGGCTCTGGTTTCTGATTTGGTCACTGAACTCCAACTGTGCTGAGCCCCTGGGATCTCCAGGCCCCAAGTTCAAGGCCAAAAGGCCCAGAATCCAAAGCTTGTCTTGGAAAGTTCAGGGATCCTCTGGGAAGATGGGGTGGAGACACGAAGAGATTGTCCCCACTCCAGGACTCTGCCTGCTTCCTCCCCGGGATACTCTGTTGACTTTGGCCCCTCCTAGGGGAGCTTGAGGACAGCACCCTGGAACCCCTCTCCTGTCCACACAACTACCCTAGCTGACCCCTGAGAAGTGCTCTTGGCTGACCCCTCTGGTGTGCGGTGAGGGGCTTTCTCTTCCTCTTCCTATTTCAAACTCACCACCCCCACCTCCTGCACACAGGTGTTGGGGGCTGGGGAGGGTCCCAGCAGAGTTTTATCATGATCGCTTTATGTTTTTGGTTATTGGTTTTTGGGGTTTTTTTGTATAGACCAAAGCAAAGAAAATAAAACTAACACACTGAAAAAAAAAAAAAAGAGTTTCAGCAAAATGACGAGGTTAAAAGATTGGAGTTGAAAGGACGGAAAATTCTAGATTGAATGGAGGATTAGGTTGAATAGCTGCACTTCTGTTATCTCTTGAATTCCTGTTAAAATGACAATAAAGAGTTTTAATTACATAAAACGATGGAACAGAGAGAATAGGAGAGCTGATGAGAGCATGTGAGAGATGTCAATAAAATCTTAGAATCTGGAAAACAGATGGATGAATGGAAACTTACCTAGCAACCTGAAGAAAACTGAAAGATGGGTATGTATAGTCTGGAGGAATAAGAAATAGCCTCATTTACACCAAATAAGGAAGGCTCAGAACAGCTCAGGAATTGAAGATACCAGGTACTTATGAAGGTGGGGGTGTTAGCAGGAGCTAACAGTAGGAATGAGTGAAAGTCTCCTTTAAGAAGAAAACTCTAGAGCACCTCCTCTGCCCCCACACAGCTGGGTGACTGACCATCCCTCACCACCACCATCTTAGCCTAGAGAGGATGAACCATAGGAACTCTGGATTGGGAGAACCAAATCAAACATGAGAGTAAAATGAAGACTATTTCCAATGAACAAAGTCTCAATTTACCACCTATGCATACCTTCTTAGAAAGGTACTGGAGGATGTATGCCATTGAAACAAGAAGCCAAACCAAGAAAGAGGGACCCAAGAGTCAAGGAACCCAACACAGGAAGCCCAATAAGAATTCTCAGGAGAAGAACAAAGGGACATCCCAGAATGACATCCGTGCAGACTAGAGAGCAACAAACTCAGCCTAGAATATGGGGTGGAGAACACTAAGAGGATGTTCCCAAGAAAAAGAAATGAAAAGAAATATATATTAGCTGTCTTATACTTCTACCAGAGAAAAAATGAAAGTCTCTCAGTCGTGTCCGACTCTTTGCCACCCTATGGACTACACAGCCCATGGAATTCTCCAGGCCAGAATACTGGAGTGAGTAGCCTATCCCTTCTCCAGGAGATCTTGCCAACCCAGGAATCAACCCAGGGTCTCCAGCATTACAGGCAGATTCTTTACCAGTTGATCTACCAGAGAATTCCATCTAACAGAGAGTCTGGGGCTAAATTGTTAGTAACTACAAAGAAAACCAAGCAAAGGGGGAAAAAATGAGGAAATAACTCCAAAGAAACAGATTGTACAAGAAAGGAAACACAATCATAGTACAAGAAAAGGCTCAATTACGACTATTAATAGTCACAATAACAATGACTATTGATCCAACCAAAATTGTAATAGATAAATATCAGGAGGATGACAGGAAGAGAAAGAGGATTAAAAAACTAATTTTTCATTTTTATGGTAGGAAGCCAACAGATCATATATATAACTGGAAAACCAAGAAATATAAATATTCATTTTTAAAAAGTCAAACAGTTCACAAGGCTTATAACAAATATGTTACCCAATTTCTTCCCATCAGAGACAACTGCTTTCTTTTTTTAAAGTTTATTTATTTTTTATTTTTGCTTGTGCTGGGTCTTTCGCTGCTTTTTCAAGGGCTTTCTCTAGTTGCTATAGGCAGGGGCTACTCTTTGCTGTGGAGCATGGGCTTCCCATTACTGTGGCTTCTCTTGCTGTAAAGCAAAGGCTATAGGGTGTGTGGGCTTCAGGAGTTGCGACTCACAGGCTCTAGAGCTCAGGCACAGTAGTGGTGGTGCACTGGGCTTAGTTGCTCTGTGTTACGTGGGATCTTTGCAGACCAGGGATCAAACCCATGTCTCCTGAATTGCCAGACAGATTCCTAACCAATGCACCACCAGGGAAGTCCCCCCTTTTTTTTCCTTTTACTGTTTTGTTTTTTAATACTTTCTTTATCTTTTCCAAAATAAATATATATAAAAATCTCACCAGGAATCTTACCCACTCTGAGAACTCTGGATTCCATGAAAGCCTTCAGGCAGCCAACATCACTTGATTGGAGCCTCTAGCTGGTGTTAGGCAGAAGGCTCTGGAGGACACAGGACAGCAGGGCCGATTATTTTGTGCAGGCACTTAGGCTGTGAACTCACTGACTAGAACCGAATCTCTTCGGTTTGTACTAATATATGTATAAGAAATATTCCCTTGGATGGAAAGAAATTAGATAATTTCTTCATTATAAGACTTGAAACACTGATTCTTTAACACTTTTTAAAGGTTTAGAAATAGTTATATGACTTATAAAAACTACTTAAATATCACTCTGATTTTAAAAATACATTTAATTTTAAAAAATAAAGAGAAAGAGAACAAGATATGAAAAAGGAGAGACAAGCATAGACACAACTGATTGAGGAGACGTCTAGACTCAGTGAGACACAAACTGCAGCTTTACTTTTCTTTAATCATTGCTTTCAATCATTTTCCAGTTGAATTTCATTTTCCCATTCTTTACTGAAACACAAAGCAGAGCTTATAACTTTCTGGTTAGTTTCAGTTAGTTTCTTTCAGTAAAAGAAAGAGACCAACTTGGCGGGGGCAACGGGCAGGACCCCGGGGTGGGGCTGTGGGCTCTGGAATTTCTGCAGAGTGGGCTCCACTGAGATCCTTCCCCAGCCTCATCCCACTGCTCAGGGGTGCAGGCAGGGAATTGGGGGGCGGGGTGGGGAGGCGGGTCTGTAAAATTTCATCAGAGTTGAGGTTTTGCCAGGGAAATACGGAGAGTGGGAGCAGATAGACTGAACATTATATAAGAATATGGTTTTAGGGATGAAACAAGAAATCCAAACTGAGCAAGGAGGGAAGTAAGGGCATGAGGAGGGCTTTGGGAAGTTGGGCAGGGAGCTGAGGTTGGTGGATCAGAAGTCTCAGAGAGGTAAACGATGCTGGACCTTATAAAGACTGACTGTGTGAGGGTTTTCATTTAGAATTCTTACGCAATTCAGCACACTCCTTACCCCTGTTCTTGTTGTAATTGTCTAGCTTTGCTCCACTTCCTACCTTTGTATTAAGTCACCCTGAAGTTAGCTTAGCTCTGTCTGCGCCCTCGGAGGTACGCCTGGTCCAATTCCTCTGATTCGTGAGAGCCATGGTTCACTTTCACTAGTAAGAGGGAGACATTTCCTTGCGTTCGCTATCAGTCGTCTCCCCCTCTCTCCGTTACCTTCCTCCTTTACAGCCACCTGTCTCTCCATGGCCACCCCAAGGCTCAGGAGAAACCTTTTCTCTCCAACCGACCCACTGATTCCTTTCTCTATGGCACGTCCTACACCATGGTTGTGTCCTAGCTTTTCTGTTGACTACTTTTCCGTGCATCACGTTAGAATGGTGAGGAAGTTCAGAAAGGGTTACCAGGGAAGAACGCGGCTGCCGCCCTCTTTACAGAAAGTAACCGGCAGCAGTGAAAAACTATTCTAATCTGCAATGACTCATGCCGTTGGATGGAGAGTTTACTGTCTCTGATCTCCGGTGGCTCAGATGGTAAAGAATCTGCCTGCCAATGCAGGAAATTTGGGTTGGATCCCTGGATTGGGAAGAACCCCTGGAGGAGGAAATAGCAACCCACTCCAGTATTCTTGTCTGGGAAATCACATGGACAGAAGAATTTAGCAGGTTGCAGTCCGTGAGGTCACAAGAGAGTTAGGCATGACTGAGCAACTAAACAACAACAAATGATAGTATAATAATCTGGGAGCCTGTCTTGCTCAGGAGAATGACTAATGCAGGGCAATAGATGCCTCTGGCCATGCACTTTAAAGCCCCAAAACTCCTACGGAAGAATTAAAATTCTAAGATTCTAGAGACTACTCATCTGTTAAGAGGTTGGGATTGATTCGCTTCTGCACAAACCCAAGATCTCTTCTGACTGCAATTTTTTTTAATTTGCTTTAAAGTAGTTGCTCTAGTTTCTATAATAGCAACACTTCTATGTTAGCCAAGGTTATTCTTTGTATCTCAAAACCTACTCTCACCTTTTAAAATAACAGTACCCCTAATTTTTAGCTGGACATATGGCCATCAGAATAAAAACTGTATTTCCCAGAATCCTTCCTAGTGGAGTGTGACCACATATCTAAATCCAGGACACAGTGAGAATGGACTTCTGGTCACACTCTGGAAAGTTAGGGCTGTGTCATCCCTTCACCCTTTCCTCTACTTCCATTCTGCTGCTTGGAATGGCATAGAAACAGGAAAAAAGGAATCAAGGACCCTAGATGACCCTATGGAGAAGAGCCATACCTGCCTGGACCATCTTCACAAGAGAGAAACAAACTTCTC
Organism: Antilocapra americana; assembly: GCA_007570785.1. NCBI lineage: Eukaryota > Metazoa > Chordata > Mammalia > Artiodactyla > Antilocapridae > Antilocapra > Antilocapra americana. The sequence goes on from ML664199.1 coordinate 23,120,973, forward strand.
TCTTGTTCAACCCATTGTTATTTGGGAGCTCTATTACATACATCTGAAATTGTAACCTAACACCCTCATCCTCTTTTTTCTTAGCTGTGAATGTGTCAGACAAGTACAAAACAACTAATTCATGCTTTGATCTTCCTATCCTTCATTTCATTCTTGAATCCATCATGGATAAGATCTTCACCTTGGTAAGTTCCTCCTTAATAATGGAAATGTAAAATATGTACCTAAGATAAGGATAAATCATCTTTATGAATGTCTAGTGTCTGCAAATGCAATAGCTAGATCCTGTTCCCAAATTTCTGGTGATAAATGAGTGTCCTTAAGTAAATCAAATAGCAAATGTCAGAGTAATTGAACAGTAATCCTTAAACAGAACTAGTTGTATTTTCTAGTTGAGTATTCTAATAGAAATGATTTCCCTTTCAAGATGCCATGTTGCCCCTTCGCCATTCATATTGTTCTTGCTCAACCATCCAATTTTAATTATCGTTTAATTATCTTATCTACAGCTGAGTACCCCCCTTCTGTTGGAAAGCCTATTCTATATAAACCAAACCATGGGTAATTACCTATCAAAAGCAGATTTATCTAAGGTCCCATTGAAACTAGATGAGGCAGTTCCTTTAAGTCATAAAATCATTCAAAACTGGATCCAGGAGAAAAGGACAGCATTTAATTTGAATTTTTAGAATACCAACAACATTATAGTTACCACAGGAGATAAATTCTTGTCCATATTGCCTGCCATGGGAGTAGAAAATCTCAGTTTCAGATTGATCTTCTAGGATGTACATTGTGGTGGATACTAAAGGGCCATTAACTGATCACTTTTTTCCAGTTCACATTTTCTTGCCTTCCTCTTCTACAGAGGCTGGGTAAAAAATGAAAACTTCATGTTCTCAACTCCATCTTATCCTTTTGCAGCAAGGAGACATCACATGACAAAGTTCTGGTCAATGAAATACATGTAGAGATCTATTTTAAAACATATTGAATTATACATTATTTTCATTCTTGTGTATACATCCAAAAGATCTGAAAACAGAGACTCAAACTGATACTTGTACACTCATTTTTATAGCAGCATTCTTCACAAGAGCCAAAAGATGGAAATAGTCCAAGTATCCATCAACAGATGAGTAGATCAACAAAAGTGGATTATATATACACACAATGGAATATTGTCCAGCCATAAAAAAGAAGGAAATTCTGACACATGCTTCAACGGGGATGAACCTGGGAAACATTATGCTAAGCAAAATAAACCAGACACAAAAGGATAAATATTGTATGATTCCATTTATATAAGCTACCTAGAATAGGCAAATTTATTGAGACAAAAAGTAGAAGAGAAATTACTTGAGGTGTGGGAAGGAAAAAAGGGAATTGTTCAATGGGTACCAAGTTTACATAGAGGGTGATGAGCAAATTCTAGAGATGGATAGTGGTAATAATTACACAGTATCATGAATGTACTTAATGGCACTGAATTGTGCATGTAAAATTTTTTAAATGCTAAATTTGTATTATGTATAGTTTACCACAATTTAAAAATATGATTTAAAAATTTCTATGCCAGGGTAGGATAGCCAGTGGGAGGAAAGCTCAAGAGGGAGAGGATGTATGTATATGTACTTATGACAGATTCTCGTCATTGTACAGTAGAAACCAACACAACATCATAAAGCAATTATCCTCCAGTTAAAAATAAATTTAAAATGAAAAGAGAGAAGTAGCCACACTTTTGAAATATGAGTCAGCCTAAGGCAACATCTTTTTTCCAATGGACTTATTAATAAATTAGTAAGTTCTAAAAAAAATAAAATAAAAATCTTTTAAAATCTCTATGTCTATTCTTTTACTTAACAAATTAAGTCTGGATCTCTCAATTCTATATTTTGCTTAAAGTTTCCACATGCTTCTGACTTTAAATAGAATTCTGTTTCATCACTCAAGTTGCCCTGAAGGCAGTTCATTTTTACCCCAAGGCTAGCCAGAGACAGAACCAATAATAAACAATAGCAGAGGTTTGTGGGTAAATATCCCTTTTGCTTCTCCACCTTGGAGACATGGAGGACAGAAGGGATTTAAGAGGAAAATGAAAGAAAGATGTATATATAACCTGCTACTTGGTACTGATGAAAGAAGGAGTCCTTCTAAAAGGCAAGATATGCCTGTGGCAGCCGAGTAGGAAAGAGGGACATTCTTTGCAGAAATTTGAGGTGCACCTCCATTTTGGTGTGTCTTACCACAAGATTTTATCTATCTAGATGAGAAGTGTGTCAGTAAAGGATGGTGTTAGCCTGAAGATTGAGCAGCCATCGTGGCCTGAGTCTCTACACACAAAGGCTTTCTCCTCATCTCCTCTGGATTCTGGGTCTTGCCTGGCATGATTCTTATTTACTAATAATAGTAAGCTAACATCTGTCCTGGACTTACTTTGCCAGGCACTGCTGGAAGCATCTTATGTATATTGTGTGCATGCTCAGTCACTTCAGGCATATCCAACTCTTTGCAACCCCATGGACTGTAGCCTGACAGGCTCCTCAGTCTGTGAGATTTTTCAGGCGAGAATTGTTGCCATTTCCTCCTCTGGGGATCTTCCCAATCCAGGAATCGAACCCACATCTTCTGTGTCTCCTACATTACAGGTGGACTCTACCACTGAGCCACTGGGGAAGTCCCTTAAGTATTTACTTCATTTAACTTTGACAAGATTTGCCTGTGAAGTACATATACATCATCATTATTATTATTTCCACCTTACAGCTGAGGAAATTAGGGCAAGAAGCTTCAGTTCAGTTCAGCCACTCAGTGGTGTCCAACTCTTGGCAACCCCATGGTCTACAGCATGCCAGGCTTCCCTGTCCATCACCAACTTCCAGAGCTTGCTCAAACTCATGTCCATTGAGTCAGTGATGCCATCCAACCATCTCATCCTCTGTCGTCCCCTTTTCCTCCTGCCTTCAATCTTTCCCAGCATCAGGGTCTTTATCAAAGCTCTTTGCATCAGGTGGCCAAAGTATTGGAGTTTCAGCTGCATTGCAAGAAGTTTAGATAATCTGCTTAAGGTCACACAGAGAACAAGTGACAGAATAGGGACTGGCACCCAGCCACTTTGGCCCCTCATGCTTAAGCACTACTTTATGCTGCTTCTTAGATTCTGCAGAAAATTGTTTCCTCTGGGTTGTATCTCAGTTTCCAACTACACTTAACTTTGGAATACTTTTAGCTAGTACCCTCTCTGCCATCATCATGGCTTTGTCTGTTTTACAGAGGAATAAAAATGTGTCTCTGCATATATGATTATACAAGTCAAGTAACCTTCTATTTTATAATTAATTAGGGTAACATTAACAGCTATTATGGGGCTTTCCTGATAGCTCAGTTGGTAAAGAATTGGCCTGAATGCAGGAGACCCCAGTTCAATTCCTGGGTCAGGGAGATCCGCTGGAGAAAGGATAGGCTAACCACTCCAGTATTCTTGGGTTTCCCTTGTGGCTCAGCTGGTAAAGAATTCGCCTACAATGCAGGAGACGAATTGATTCAATCCCTGAGTTGGGAAGATCCCCTGGAGAAGGGAACGGCTACCCACTCCAGTATTCTGGCCTAGAGAATTCCATGGATTGTATAGTCCATGGGGACACAAAGAGTGGGATGCGACTTTCACTTTCACTAACAATTATTATGGATACAACTGCAAAGTCTCATTTCCCTAATCCAGTTGAATTTAGTAAGAATTAAGTCTGATTCTTACTAAAATAAAGTACAAAATAGCTGTTTCCCATTAGATGATGAGGATCATAAACAGACTTCCATATTATGGTTCCACTGTCTTGGGAATTCATAGCTTCTAAGGATGCTCTTCTGGATAAAGCAAGAAAGAGAAAGGGCAGGGAGGCTTATGTGTTAGAGGTTCTTATGAGCCAGGGGCTTCCCTGGTGGTTCAGATGGTAAAGAATTCAAGTGCAATGTAGGAGACCTGGGTTTGATCCCAGGGTCAGGAATATCCCCTGGAGGAGGGCATGGCAACCCACTCCAGTATTCTTGCCTGGAGAATCCCATGGACAGAGGAGCTTGGCAGGCTACAGTCCATGGGGTTGCAAAGAATTGGACCTGACTGAGCAACTTAGGAAATGACACACAGTACATGAACTCACATGCCACTGGCTACGGTTCAGTAACATAGCCATACCTGACTGCAGAGGAGTCAATGAGAGTGCCCAGGAAATGAATTTTAGGTGCGCACATGGCAGTCTGCCATAATAGCCTTCCCACCCAATAATGTACTTACACAAAGTTTTCCCAGCTCTCCTGAACCAGAGATTTTAGAAATCGCAAAGTGTCATAAATAGATAGGATAAACCACCACCAACTGAAGATTTTCCCTAGTGATCCTCTGGATTGCATCTGTTATTAATGATGGCTATTACTTTTTTAAACTCATAAGTTAAAAAGACCACAAGTAATGTAGGACACTTTGAAGCTTTCACTGATGGCTCCAAGAGAGAGGTACCAGCTAAGGTCTGATAATATAAAAGCAGATGGATACCCAGCTATCAAAATTTTTGTGAAGCTTGTATTTTAATATTATGTGGGAAAACATCACAATCTCAAGCAGCAGAAAATGTGGCTAGGATTTTGTCCCCTTTTCTGTTTAATTTATTCTTTAATAGTCTGATACAACTTGTTGGTTAACTCAATGCATGCTTACATGTTGACCAAATTAAAAGGGAAAGGTAATGAAGTCTCTCTATCAAAATTAGAAATGATCCCAAAAAGCAATTGGTCTGACAAATGTCATGTGATATTGTTTATAAGTGGAATCTAAAAAAAGGGTACAGGGACTTTCCTGGCAGTCCAGTGGTTAAGACTCTGGGCTTCCACTGCAGGGGGCGAAGTTTCAATCTCTGGTCAGGGAACTAAGATTCCATATGCCACATGGTGTGTCCAAAAAAAAACATAAAAATTCAAATAATAATAATAATAAATAAAAGGTACAGATGAACTCATCTATTTATATAAAACAGAAATAGAGTTATAGATCTGGGAAACAAAGTTGCAGTAACTGGAGGTAGGAGGGGGAAGGATAAATTGGGAGATTGGAATTGACATATATACACTATTACATATAAAATAGATTACTAATAATGACCTACTGTATAGTACAGGGAACTCTACTCAACAGTCTGTAATGGCCTATATTGGAAAAGAATCTTAAAAAAGAGTGAATACATGTATATGCATAACTGATTCATTTTGCTGTCCACCTGAAACCAACAAACATTGTAAATCAACTAAATTACAAAAATCAAAAAAAATTTTTTAAGAAAAAGCAACTGGTCTGAGTGTCTATAATCAGAAGAAAATGTAATTATCCCCTCTAGTAAAATAATAATTAAGCTGTAAGATAAGACATGGCTTTTAAAAAACATTAACATCTGATGATTTTTAAGGAAAAATCTTATTCCTTAAGAACCTGTATGACATATCTATAAATTGAGTTGGTACTTGCTATAAATATCTCTTGCAACGATGCCAAAAATATGCATGTATTTAAATAAGGACCAACAGGCAGCATTCAAAAATGAAAGGAATGCTATGTTCAGGGACTGAACATAGGATGACTTATAAGTGACTTACTTCCCCTTTTCAAAATTTCCTCTAATATTTTTACACCCCATTACCAATAATGTTTGAATAATTTATTGCCAAAAATGAAGAAAATGAATTTTTTCCTTTCCATAATACAACTGTGTAACAAGCCTTCCAATTTTCCAGTGAGAAACAGTCACCATTTCTGCCTGGTTTGTCAGAGTTCTAAGGTGTAGGATCTTTTTTAAAATTATTGTTCCCTGATAAATTAATTTTTTAAAGAACGAGAAAAGAACTCTTTTCTAGAGGATATACACACACTGGTCAGTCTTTTTGTAACACTGAGGATGCCCAAAGCCTGCTACCCTGACCAGCAGTTTCATTATTAAGAAGCAGAGAGGTGTACTCTTTGACTTAGAGAACATTTTATTGGCTGAAGCTCCGAAGAGATCCTTTCTTTAAATATTCAGTGTTCAGTGTTCCCTATCACCTCAATGGTTTACTGAGAACACTTAGAAAGTCTGCTTTGCATCTTTAGGCAAAAGTTAGCCACTTCAGGGGCTTGGGGTATATGATATGTTTTCTTATACACACTTCTGTCCCTGAAAATCACTTTTTTCCTACCAGGTCTTTTCAACTGCCTGAACATCTTTGAGATTCTTAAACTCATCACTGAGTATCAAAAATTGTCACTTGTATCCAAATCCACAATGTCTCAAGTTCATTAAAACATCTGTCTTTATGGCCACATCTGGTGCCACAGAGTCCTTGCCTCACCTAGCTGGATGTAACTTAATATCTGAGAAGACTTAGGGGCAATGGGAGCTTTTCAGAGGGTTCTCATCCTCCTTTTATTAAATGAGGGCTCTCATCCTCATTTTATTCTGATAATCTGACCTGAGACATAGGCAGAAAATTGTTCTAGTTCTCCACATCCTGGGTTCATAATCCAGCATTTTTTCCAATCCATCCTTTATGTATAAGAATGTTACCTATTAGCAGAAGATGATACTTTGCACCGAGAACTATATCTTAGTTCTAGGAAACATAATGCAGAAGAAAACTAGGAATTCAGACCTGACAACCGGTCAGGGAGATGTTTCTACTTCTTGTGGGCAGACAATTCCTCACGGGTATCTTTGTGTTCCCGTCATCTTGTAACTGCTTTTATTCTGAAATATATGTTCAGATGAACAGTCTTAGAAGAGAGAGATTGTCTCCCTGCAGGACAGAGGGAAGATTTGTTTGCTGTGCAGGATGATAAAAGTATTTCCTTCCAGAGCAAAGTTTGCAGATTTGCAAGCAACATCCTTGTAAGGTTGGTTCTTAAGATTAGCAGTCCCTCAGCTATGACACAAGCCAACTGTATATGCAGCATTCCTTTGCGCCTGCCTCTGCCCTGCCCAGGTGGAACATGGGGGGCAAGGGAAACGGATGAGAAGATGAAGGTCACACCACCTACTGTGCCATGAGTAATGAAGTCCTTTGTTTTGGACCCAGGAATTTCCTGTCTTTTTCCAACATCCACGAAACTGAAGGACTAATCTCCTAGCTTGAAAGTAGGTTAAAATCATAAGCCCTTCACAATACTTGACTCTTCTAACAAGAGTTAGCCCACAGTTAGGATGAGGGATCCCCTTAACCAGAGTTGAAGGAGAATTTTGATTTCACAGGCAAAGCAAATAGTTCTCTACGACTAAGTACGCTAAGTACTAAAGTGTGCATTCCACTCCCACGCACTTATCTCTGATGACTTCCCATGTTAAACATCCCCTTCACTTACCAGAAGACATAATTAACATAAAACTTCACCCAGACTCATTAATAGTGCTCCTTGAGTATCTTGAGCAGATCTACTGCCACCATAAACACCAGCCATGGGAACTGGCTACACATCTTTTTTCTTTTTATTTTTTTAATTGAAGGATAATTGCTTTACAGAATTTTGTTGTTTCCTGTCAAATCTCAACATGGATCAGCCACAGGTATACATATATCCCCTCCCTTTTGAACGTTCCTCCCATCTCCCTCCCCATCCTACTCCTCTGGGTTGATACAGAGCCCCTGTTTGAGTTTCCTGAGCCATACAGCAAATTCTCATTGGCTATTTATTTTACATATGGTAATGTAAGTTTCTATGTTACTCTTTCCATACATCTCACCCTCTCCTCCCCTCTTCCCCATGTCCATAAGTCTATTCTCTATGTCTGTTTCTCCATTGATGCCCTGTAAAAAAATTCTTCAGTACCATTTTTCTAGATTCCATATATGTGCATTAGAATACAATGTTTATTTTTCTCTTTCTTACTCACTTCACTCGGTATAATAGGTTCTAGGTTCATCCACCTCATTGGAACTGACTCAGATGTGTTCCTTTTTATGGCTGAATAATAGCCCATTGTATATATGTACCACAACTTCTTTATTCATGTCAATGGACATCTAGGTTGCTTCCATGTTCTAGCTATTGTAAATAGTGCTAGCACTATTTTGGTTTCTTCGGGGTATATGTCTAGGAGTGGGATTCCTGGGTCATATGGTGGTTTTATTCCTAGTTTTTTAAGAAATCTCCATACCGTCTTCCATAGTGGCTGTATCAATTTACAGTCCCACCAACAGTGCAAGCGTGTTCCCTTTTCTCCACACCCTCTCCAGCATTTATTGTTTGTAGACTTTTTGATGATGGCCTTTCTGACTGGTGTGAGGTGATATCTCATTGTGGTTTTGATTTGCATTTCCCTAATAATTAGCAACGTTGAGCATCTTTTCATGTGTTTGTTAGCCATCTTTATGTCTTCTTTGGAGAAATATCTGTTTAGGTCTTTTTTCCACTTTTTGCTAGGGTTGCTTGTTTTTCTGGTATTGAGTTGTATGAACTTTTGTATATTTTGGAAATTAATCCTTTGTCAGTTGTTTCATTTGCGATTATTTTCTCCCATTCTGAGGGTTGTCTTTTCACCTTGCTTATAGTTTCCTCTGCTGTGCAAAAGCTTTTAACTTTAATCAGGTCCCATTTGTTTACTTTTGGTTCTATTTCTATTACTCTAAGAGGTGGGTCACAGAGGATCTGGCTTTGATTTATGTCATCCAGTGTTCTGCCTATGTTTTCCTCTAATAGTTTTATAGTTTCTGGTCTTACATTTAGGTCTTTAATCCATTTTGAGTTTATCTTTGTGTGTGGTGTTACAAAGTGTTCTAATTTCATTCCTTTACATGTAGCTGTCCAGGATTCCCAGCACCATTTATTGAAGAGGCTGTCTTTGCCCCATTGTATATTCTTGCCTTCTTGGCCGAAAAGAAGATATCCATAGGTGCATGGGTCTATTTCTGGGTTTTCTATCTTGTTCCATTGGTCTATATTTCTGTTTTTTGTTCCAGTACCATACTGTCCTGATGACTGTAGCTTTGTAGTATAATCTTAAGTCAGGAAGGTTGATTCCTCCACCCTCATTCTTCTTTCTTAAGACTGCTTTGGTTATTTGGGGTCTTTTGTGTTTCCATTTAAATTGTTAAATTTTTTGTTCTAGTCCTGTGACAAATGCCATTGGTAATTTGATAGGGATCACATTGAATCTGTAGGTTGCATTTTGTAATATAGTCATTTTCACAATATTGATTCTTCCTACTCAGAAACATGGAATATCTCTTCATCTGTTTATGTCATCTTTGATTTCTTTCATCAGTGTCTTATAATTTTCTGTGTACAGTTCTTTTGTCTCCTTAGGTAAGTTTATTCCTAGATATTTAATTACTTTTGTTGAAAAGGTGGGTGGGATTGATTCCTTAATTTCTCTTTCTGCTTTTTCATTGTTAGTACATAGAAACACCCAGTTGTGGATGTGACTGGTGATAGAAACAAAATTTGATGTAAAGAGCAATATTGCAAAGAGCAGTATTGCATAGGAACCTGGAATGTTAGGTCCATGATTCAAGGCAAATTCAGCTCACCTCACTTCAATCACTTAGTTGTGTCTGACTCTTTGCGACCCCATGGACCACAGCATGCCAGGCCTTCCTGTCCATCACCAACTCCCAGAGTTTACCCAAACTCATGTTGCTTGAGTTGGTGATGCCATCCAACCATCTCATCCTCTGTTGTACCCTTCTTCTCCTGTCTTCAATCTTTCCCAGCATCAGGGTCTTTTCAAGTGAGTCACCTCTTTGCATCACGTAGCCAAAGTATTGGAGTTTTAGCTTCAACATCAGTCCTTCCAATGAATATTCAGGACTGATCTCCTTTAGGATGGATTGCTTGGATCTCCCTGCAGTTCAAGGGACTCTCAACAGTCTTCTCCAACACCACAGTTCAAAAGCATCAATTCTTCGGCGCCCAGATTTCTTTATAGTCCAACTCTCATATCCACACATGACTACTGGAAAAACCATAGCCTTGACTAGACAAACATTTGTTGGCAAATAATGTCTCTGCTTTTTAATATGCTGCCTAGGTTGGTCATAACTTTCCTTCCAAGGACTAGGCGTCTTTTAATTTCATGGCTCCGATCACCATCTGCAGTGATTTTGGAGCCCAGAAAAATAAAGTCTGATACTGTTTCCACTGTTTCCCCATCTATTTGCCATGAAGTGATGGGACCAGATGCCATGATCTTAGTTTTCTGAATGTTGAGCTTTAAGCCAACTTTTTCACTCTCCTCTTGCACTTTCATCAAGAAACCCTTTAGTTCTTCTTTGCTTTCTATCATAAGAGTGGTATCAACTGCATATCTGAGGTTATTGATATTTCTCCTGGCAATCTTGATTCCAGCTTGTGCTTCATCTAGCCCAGCGTTTCTCATGATGTACTCTGCATATCAGTTAAATAAGCAGAGTGACAATATACAGCCTTGATGTACTCCTTTCCCAGTTTGAAATCAGTCTGTTGTTCCATGTCCAGTTCTACGTGTTGCTTCTTGACCAGGGCAGGTGGTCTGGTATCCCCATCTCTTGAAGAATTTTCCACCGTTTGTTGTGATCCACACAGTCAAAGGCTTTGGCATAATCAATAAAGCAGTAGATGTTTTTCTGGAACTCCTGCTTTTTCGATGATCTAGCAGATGTTGGCGATTTGATCTCTGGTTCCTCTGCTTTTTCTAAAACCAGCTTGAACATCTGGAGGTTCACAGTTCACATACTGTTGAAGCCTGGCTTGGAGAATTTTGATCATTACTTAACTAGCGTGTGAAATGAGTGCAATTGTGCGGTAATTTGATCATTCTTTGGCATTGCCTTCCTTTGGGATTGGAATGAAAACTGACCTTTTCCAGTCCTGTGACCAATGCTGAGTTTTCCAAATTTGCTGAAGCACTTTCACAGCATCATCATCTTTCAGGATTTGATGACACCACCCTTATGGCAGAAAGTGAAGAAGAACTAAAGGGCTTCTTGATGAAAGTGAAAGAGGAGAGTGAAAAAGTTGGCTTAAATCTCCACATTCATCCAGCCCAGCATTCCTCATAGAATGAGTTTGGAAGTGTTCCTTCCTCTGCAATTTTTTGAAAGAATTTTAGAAGTATAGGCATTAGCTCTTCTCTAAATGTTTGATAGAATTCTCCTGTGAAGCCATCTGGTTCTGGGCTTTTGTTTTTTTGGGAGATTTTTGATTATAGCTTCAATTTCAGTGCTTGTAATTCAGTTGTTCATAATTTCTATTTTTTCCTGGTTCAGTTTTGGAAGATAAACTTTACTAAGACTGTGTCCATTTTTTCCAGGTTATCCATTTTATTGTCATATAGTGGTTCATAATAGTCTCTTATAATCCTTTGTATTTCTGCATTGTCTGTTGTAACCTCTCCTTTTTCATTTCTATTTTGTTGATTTGATTCTTCTTTTTTTTTCTTGATGAGTCTGGCTAAAGGTTTGTCAAGTTTGTTTATCTTCTCAAAGAATCAGCTTTTAGTTTTATTAATCTTTACTGTTATTTCTTTCATTTTTTTTCATTTATTTCTGCTCCCCTTGATCCGTCTTTCCGTGATCAAAAGCAGCCCTTGCCCTGGGATTGCTTCACAATCAACACCAGCTCCCAGCTGCTGCACCTTTCAGGGGATCTATGTCCCTGTCCGAGATATATATGGCTGAGGCAAGGACTGTCTGATTCTCATTCCATTTAGGCTGCCACAGATCAGCTGTTTCCCTCTCAGTCTTAACTGCTTCTCCTCTGACTCAGACAATTGCCCCATTGTGGGGATCAGACCTCTGCTTCAATTCCCCCACCCACTGAGGGCAGGTCCATCCTACTAACACTCCTGTTTTTCCCTCTAATTCCTTTGTCCTACAGAGTTTTGAGTGGGCCTATATATTCTTTTCCGCTGGTCAGGTACTCTTGTCCACTCTTAGCTGGTGTTCTGCATGCACTTCTGTGTTTGAAAGTGTATTCCTGTTGTATCCGTGGAGAGAGATGTACTCCACGTCCACCTACAACTCTGCCATCTTATTCTCTCCACATTTATTTTTGAAAGTAGGTTTGCCAGAGAGGAGCTAGTCCCATTCTCATGGAGCAAATCAGGGTTCCTTCAAGAAAAAATGGTACTACGGAGAATGAAAGCTGAGATATTGAATAATTCCTATTAAATAGAATAACCTTCAACTGGAAAACTGGAAAGACCTAAAAGCCACCCACAGATACCTGAATTATAAAGTGGACCATTAATACCATGCTAGTCACTCCTAGGAACATCCTGTAGCTTTAAAAAAAATTCAGTTACTTTCTATGTAAAGTGTTAATCTTTTTCTAAGAATGCAAAAAGCTAAAGGAAACAATAAGAAGGTAGAATCCAGCCATCTTCAAAAGTAACAGATTTATGATAATGACTTAGACTTGTGTTAGAACACTTAGGATATATATACATATATATTTATGTATGTATATATATATATGTTAATATTGGGCTATTATGATAACCCAAGGGACAGTTTAAGAGAGAAATTTGCTTCCAGTATCTATGCTTTGTCTTTCAGGCTAATACAATTCAAACTTGTCCTAAAGATGTATAATTACATTAAATCATATATTTATAAGACATTATTCTCAAGTAATCCTATGTATGTTTCCTCTGTAAGTTGAGAGCAGGTTTAACAACTTAGTTTGTACTTTACTCTCTTGCTTTCTGCTAAAATGATGGAACCTTATAGTATTATCATTTGTTACCTGAGTAGTTCTTTAATATCTTTTAGAAGAGGGGCCAGTATTCTAAAGATAACTTTTTTTTTTAATTTTCTTTACTTTATTGTGTTGGTTTTGCCATACATTGACATGAATCTGCCATGGGTATACATATGTTCCCCCTCCAGAACCCCCCTTCCTCCTCCCTCCCGATTCCCTCCCCCTGGGTCATCTCAGTGCACCAGCCCCGAGCATCAACCCTGGGCTGGCAATTGATTTCACATGTGATAATTAACATGTTTCAATGCCATTCTCCCATATCATCCCACCCTTGCCCTCTTCCACAGAGTCCACGAGTCTGTTCTATACATCTGCGTTTCTTTTGCTGTCTTGCATGCAGGGTTCTTTTAAATGGACATTAAATTCAACCCAAAATGAAATTTCTAAACTTTTTCTTTCCTCTTCTTTTTCATAAATACCCCCAAGGGATCAAACCCATTCATAATATTAAAAGCTCACATTATAATCACACTGCCATGCTGAAGTGTGTTTTTTTACCTATATTTGCAAAGATAAACAGATTTGAAAAGACCCTGTTATGAGTATGGGAAAATAGGCACTATCATATTTTGCTTATTAGGAGAACAAATGGATGCAACATCTATACAGAGCAATAAAGCAATACACAAGAATTTTAGATACAGGAATTCTTTGGCCCAGAAGTTGAACTTCTAGGAACTTACGTATATAAGTTTCTATCTATCTATCTATGTAATATCCAGGGCATATAAGAAATTGGATATGGTAGTTGAATCTCTAGAGAGGAATAGAAGTAGAGTGACTAGAAGAGGGGAAGGAAGGCATACTATTTGTTCTTTGAAGTGTTGTACTATGCGAATCTATGACCTGTTTTAAAAAATGTGTTTAAAATGTTTAAAAATTCCTTATATTATCTTTCGCATATTTGCATGTGGAAATACAGAAATATTTACCCTTCCTCTCTATCTCTTTAAATAGGTTCAGATTTGTTTTCTATATTTATCAAGTTTTGCATGTCGTAGGGGACAAAGTGAAGGGAAAGGGGAACTTGTATGGTTTCTCACTCTAGAACCAGCCCTAGGCAAAGAGAGCAAAGTTGCTATATCGGTTCTCATGTGCCCTTTGTCTCTCTTTCTGACATCCTCCTCTTCACAAAAACTAAGGACTCAGAGGGCATGTGACCTGCCAAGGCCACCTAGATAGGACAAAGTAGAAATCAAATTAAGAGCGTTTGACTCTGAATGTCACACTCTGGTTTACTTGACCCCAGCTGATTGTAATGCGTGTATAGGAGTGCGTTATTTGACCATGTATTCCTCACAGAGAATTGGTAAGTTCTTCTGACTGTGAATAACTAGAGGCATAGTCTGAGGCTGTCATGATCCTGGATAAATCCTTTCCTTCTTTCTTTGAGGGGGAGAGGGGTCCTAGAACGTGTTGTCTGTTCTTGGGCATCTCAATAGGCCTGAGGTCAGCAAAGAAATTTCTCAGACTTCTGCAGTTTCCTTGAGTCTGATTATTAGGACAGTTTCCTGCTCTTATAGCTGCTTCTACAGACTCAATGAATCAATCTTTATAACAGTGCCTTCTCCCTACATCTAGACCTTATCATCTTTGTCAAGGCTTGCTTTCTTTCAAGTGTCCCTTTTCATGTTACATCTGCATTCACGTTAGCTCTTAAGATGGATTTCAAGCTTCTGAATTTTAGACAGTAGTTCTCAGACTTGTTCGTTTGTGCTACACAGTGGAGACCTACAAGCCTTGCTCAGCCTCAGGACGGAAGAACTCGAGACAGTGACATCAGTGGTTTATTGGATGGAGGGATCTTACATGTCCAAAGCAAGGTCCTGGAGTGTCCAGGCTGGACACAGCAGCAGTCTTCCCTGGGAGGTGGGGGAGGAAGTTACACTGATGTCACACTGGCTTATCAGTTACCAGGGTAACCAACTGAGGGGCACGCCCCCACAGAGCCCCTCAGGTTAGATTTTCATGGGGCAGATGTTTCCCTTTGATAAACCAGCAGATCGAGCCCCGCTGGCTTAAGGATTAGAACAAGCACTAACTGGGGCAAGAGGCAAGCACATAGGCAATTACTGACCAGACTCTATGATTAAGGGGGAATTTGGGTCAGGTGAGTAGTAGGTGAGGCAGGGACTGGTCAAGCAGAGGATTTACAGAAAGCAAGAGAACAGCTGTCGTGAGTGTCCTGATTATACATGTCCATGAGCAGAACACTTGAAAATCTTGTTCTTGAAGAAGTACACTAGGATTTCCCTGATGGTACAGTGGATAAGAGTCTGTCTGCCAATGCAGAGGACACAGGTTCGATCCCTGGTCCAAGAAGATCCTACATGCTGCAGAGCAACTAAGCTAACGCACCATAACTGCCGGTGCCTGTGCTTTAGCGTCCTCGAGCCGCAGCCACTGAGTCCATGAGCCACAACTCCCGAAGCCTGTATGCCTAGGGCCTGACCACCACAATGAGAAGCCTGCACACTGCAACAAAGAGTAGACCCCTCTCACCACAATTAGAGAAAGCCCACGCACAGCAACAAACACCCAATACAGCCAAAAGTAAATAATTAATTAAATAAAAGAAAATGTAAACTAGCAAATCTAAGTAGCAGGTCAGGACTTCAAGAGTGAAGAGCAACCTCTAAGGAAATAAGCAGGAGTAGGGTCCAAGGTCCTGAGGCAAGACTTGTCATTTTGCTTTTAAAATTTTTTGAAATATTCATAACAAATAGTAAACACAAAAAATAACGTACTGAACACCTGGGTGCCTGCTGCCCTAAATTTTCCAAAACTAATAAAAGCATCAATTCACAAATCAAAATAAAATTGCTGAAAAAGAATCATTTCTAACTCAAAGCAACCAAAAAGAAACATTACCTTCAAAGCTGGAACAATACTGACAATTGACTTCTCATCAGAAATGACAGACATCAGATGACAATATAAAGATATTTTTATAAGGGCTGGGGAAAAAAAATACCTGCCAAACTAGAAAGCCATATCCAAGAAAAATATTCTTCAAAAGTGAAAGCAAAATAAAACCATTTTCCAGAAAAACAAGAAAGGAGAGAGTTCTCACCAGCATGCCTGCATTTTTAAAAGGAAAATAATCCCTGATGGGTGCACAATGATGCAGGAAAAAGTGAAGTACACTGCGGGGGTCCAGCCCCGGCTGGGTCCAGGGGTCTTGAGGGATAAGTGGCGTCGGTGCAGCACTGAGCTGAGTCAATATGTTGATGAGGCAGTCTCTCTTTATTGTTGTTGGTTTACAGTTTTATACCCCCCAAAAATCCCCATTACATCACCTATCATTCTATACAATCTTTTGTTTTCTGTCTTCCATAGCAACCTTATCATTGAGCTTATTCCCCAATCTATCACCGAAACATTCCCCTTGCAGAAGTCAGATTTCTGCGCAATAAGATTTAACAATAATATGTTTATTATTTTATTGTCTTCAGGATACTTCATTCAGTCATGGTATGTACATCAGTCTAAGCAGAAAGGTTACATTTTTCTCTTATCAGGAGCAGCTGTGTAGAGGCTAGAGGGAAGGGCTAAGCTTGAAACTGCTTTTATTCTAGTAACCTCAACCACTACCTTTCTCATTCTATTCTGACACTCCGGTTCTTACAAGGAAAGAGGACAATGAGACAGTCTAGCAGCACTGCTTTAGCAATAAAACCCTATTAACCTTATATAAACACTATAATGAATTCCTATGTCTACACTATCCTAAAGCAATCAGTGTTTCCAACTATGCTGGCTACAGTTATGAGCATTCCTAAGTCCCATCCCCCCTGGTCTCTTCAAGGAAAGGAGCTTCCACCATGGGGTGGTCGGGGGAGTAGGAGGTGGAAAGGTGACCCAAGTACGAACCCGTCTGGTGGTGGCTTTGCCATGACCTCAGGACGAATTCTTTCTAACTGGAACCGACCTACTGAGATGAACTAATGTTCCGAGCATGAACAGAACTTCCAAGAAAAATACCAGGAGGGGCCTTGCCCGGGATGCCCCGATAAGGAAAATCCGCTTTGCAGTTTCCTTCCAAGGGGGCATCCTGATGGCTCCCAGCAGTACACCAGAAAAAGTAAGCACATATGAATATTATCTGCACCATGAAATATCTTATTGTAGTTTGACATAGAGAATTAAAATGCATGATAAAAACAGCACAAAAGTCAGGAGAAGGTGCCAAAAGGAATTTAAGTGTTTTACATAAGTAAATGTGTTAGGGGAGAGAGATAAATTAGGAGATTGGGATTGACAAATACACACTACTTACTATGTTGTAGCCACGTGCTCCGGGAAGCAAACTCACTCAGAAGGACAATGCAGATAGTGAAGTGCAGTTTATTACACCAGTGGGCCCAAGGCAGAGTCTCCTCTTAGCCAAGGACCCTGACCAGCATTTGTGAGGATCTTTTATACCCATGTGTATGTGTCCAAACCCGCCACCCCAAATCACCTGAAACTTACATAAACAAAGGAAAGGTAAATACAATCACAATAATGCCATCATTCAAGTATCATGTGTTCGAACAGTCAATAATCATTAAGCCTGAGGTTACATTCCAAATAGTTAATAGTCGATAAGCTCAAGGTTACTATCAGAAAGTTTATGACCTGTCAGGAGCCAGGGTTTATGACCTGTCCGGAGCCAGGGGTGATTAGTGCATGTTTTCTCTTAGGTGTTGAGTATCCTGGATATAATCTTTGAGATTCCCCTGTCCAGAGGGGGGTCTTATCCCTCCATTGTAATTTCCACAGGCACTAAGCACAGAGTTCAGAGTCCATTGGAGAGGTGCCCGAGCATGATCAGCATGAACAGGCCTGAAATGGAGATCGGGCCCTATGAATTCCTTCTTCAACTATATATAAAATAGATAACTAATAAGGACCTGCTGTAGAGCATAAGGAACTCTACTCAGCACTCTGTAATGGCCTACATGGAAAAAGAACCTTTTAAAAAAATGGATATATGTACATGCATAACTGATTCACTTTGCTGTACACCTGAAACTAACACATTATAAATTAACTATATGCCACTAAAAATTTTTCAAATAATAAAGTAAATGTGTTAATACACATTTCAAGGAATATCAGAAAATAAATTAATTTGTATAAAAAACAAATTATTAAACATCTTTACAATAAACTAATGAAAGTCATCAAGATCAAAATTATGTATATCTAATATATTTAATCTATTTTATACTAATTTTTTTTTAATTTTTTTTTTTTATTATTGTTTTTGCCATACATTGTTATGATATCACCATGGGTTTACATATGCTTCCCCTCCGGGTCCCCCCTCCCTCCTCCCTCCCCCCCGGGAAATCTCGCTGCACCAGTCCCGAGCATCAATCCTGGGCTGGCGATTGATTAGACACATGACATTAACATGCTTCAATGCCCTTCTCCCATATCATCCCACCCTTACCCTCATCCACAAAGTCCACAAGTCTATTCTATACATCTGCGTTCCTTTTGTTGTCTCCCATGTTGGGTTCTCATTACTGTCTTTCTAAATTCCATATATATGTGTTAATATACTGTATTGTTGTTTTTGCTTCTGGCTTACTTCACTCTGGATAATGGGCTCCAGTTTCGTCCATCTGAGTAGAATTGCTTCAAATGAATTTTTTTTTAATGCTGAGTAATATTCCATTGTGTATATATACCACAGCTTTCTTATCCATTCGTCAGTTGATGGGCATCTAGGTTGCTTCCATGTCCTGGCTATTGTAAACAATGCAGCGATGAACATTGGGGTGCACGTGGCTCTTTCAATTCTGGTTTCCTTGGTGTATATGCCCAGCAGTGGGATTGCCGGGTCATATGGCAGGTCTATTTGCAGCTTTTTAAGGAACCTCCACACTGTTTTCCATAGTGGCTGTACTAGTTTGCATTCCCACCAACAGTGTAAGAGGGTTCCCTTTTCTCCACATCCTCTCCAGCATTTATTGCTTGTAGACTTTTGGATGGCAGCCATTCTGACTGGTGTAAAGTCAGAGCATCAATCCTGGGCTGGCGATTGATTAGACACATGACAATTAACATGCTTCAATGCCCTTCTCCCATATCATCCCACCCTTACCCTCATCCACAAAGTCCACGAGTCTATTCTATACATCTGCGTTCCTTTTGCTGTCTCGCATGTTGGGTTCTCGTTACCGTCTTTCTAAATTCCATATATATGCGTTAATATACTGTATTGTTGTTTTTGCTTCTGGCTTATTTCACTCTGGAGCAAACCTACATGCTGTTTCTCATATTTAATTTATAATAATACAATCCAAGATGCAGCTAAAATAATGAATTTTGAAAGCAAGAAGTATGTAAATGACATGATTTTATTCTGTAAGTATGTGCATGTATTATATATACTCTAGTGCTTGGCTTTTGGAAAATATTTTTTAAATTCTGTATAAAATTCAAAATAATTTTTATACATTGTAATGCACCTCTGTGCATTTGGTAGAAAAGAAAAGCATCCTTGAACAACCAAACCAGTTTAGGTTGATGACATTGATCCTGGCCATTGAAATGTAAAGAAGGTATATGACTTTTTCTTGTTTTGAAGAGTGGAAGAAGGGCAGTTATGAAAAGGAGGGTGAGAGAGTTGCCAGGGAGTGGCCAGGCAGTCTGTGGGGTGGAGATAGTATATATGGAAACTGAAGGTTTTTACCTGTCAGTACCCCAGTACTCCAGCAACATCTTCATATAACCACAAGGATAGGCACACCCCAGTTTGAAGACCATTCCTCTGGGCATATACTATGTGAGGAATTACTGAGTCCCAAACCATGCACATTTTCAACTTCACTAGATATCGACAAGCTGCTTCTAAAGCAGTTAAATCAGTTTATAATCCCACAGCAGTAGGTTTGATACAGTACCACAACATCATTTTCATTTTTCATTGGCATTATACTTTTTTTTTTGTTTTTTTTTACGATTTTATTTATTTATTTTTGGCTGTGCTGGCTCTTTGCCATTGCTGTGTGGACTTTTCTCTCCTTGCAGAGAGTGGATGCTAACCCTAACCCTAACGCCCCTCTCTAGCTGTGGTGCACAGGCTTCTCACAGTGGTGGCTTCTCTTGTTGCAGAGGATGGGTTCCAGGGTGCAGGGATTTCAGTAGTTGTGGCAGGTGGGCTCAGTAGTTGCGGCTCCTGGTCTAGGGCACCGGCTCAATAGCTGTGGCACAGGCTTAGTTGCTCCAAGGCATGTGGGATCCTTCTGGTTTAGGGATCAAACCAGTGCTTCCTGCTTTAGGAGGCGGATTCTTTACCACTGAGCCCCCAGGGAAGCCCCTTTTAGCTTTTGTCTTTCCCTATCTGTTCTTTATTTTGTATTTCCCTGGTAACTAGTTGAATCTCTTTTCAGATGTGTATTCACTATTTTTGATTCCTCTTCTCAAATGCCTGTATATAGCTTTTGTCCCTCTTTATCCTGGGTTGTCCCTTTTCTATTGCTTCTTAGGTTTTCTTTATATATTCTGAATACATGTGGCAAGTCGTTTCTCCCAGTGTGTGGCTTCTCCCTCTTTTTTTAAAAATTGAAATAGGAACTTCCCTGGTGGTCCAGTGGTTAAGGATCTGCCTTGCAAGCAGGGAACACAGGTCCAATCCCTGGTCAGGGAACTGAGATTCCACATGGGTTGTTGGAGAAGCTGACCTTGTGTGCTGCAAGTACTGAGCCCTCAGGCTACACTAGAGTCGGTGCACCACAACAAAAGATCCCATAGGACACAATGAAGATCTTCGCATACTGCAACTAAGACCCAAAATAGTCAAATTAATTACCAAATTGGAATATACTTGACCTATAATATTATCTTAGTCTCAGGTGTACTACATAGTGACTTGATAGTTGCATACATTATAAAATGATCATCACAGTAAGTCTAGTAACCATCTGTCCCCAAACAAAGCTTGTCACAACATCATTGATCACATTCCTTATTCTGTATATTATATCCCGTGGCTTACTTACTTTATAACTGGAAGTTTGAACCTCTTAATCCCCTTTGCTGTGGTTTCTCTTTTTGTTCTCCTTATGCTGACACGATGAGAACATGCTCTAATTTTAATACAATTTACTTTGTTTACCCTTCCCTTTTTGGTTACACTTTTCTTGAATTTATTACTTACTTTTAATTTAATCCTTTTCATACCATTCTGGTATAGGTGTATCTTTTATAAGAAGCATAATCAAATCTGATATCTTATCTCTCAATATCTGAATTTGTTTATATTTGTTGCTATCAGTGATGTAGTTAGACTTATTCCTACCATCTTACATTTTATTTACTACTTGCAATCTTTTTTATCATAATTTGTCCCCTCTTTTGTTTTCTAGTAGATTGATAAATCTTCAGGCTCGCTGCAATTTTAGAATCTACAGATTTTATGTCTATCTGTTTTTCATGCATGTTCACTCACTTCAGTAGTGTCCAACTCTGTTCAACCTTATGGGCTGTAGCCCACCAGGCTCCTCTGTTCATGGGATTCTTCATGCCCTCCTTCAGGGGATATTCCATACCCAAGGATGGAACCCATGTCTTCTGAGTCTCCAGCACTGCAGGCAGATTCTTTACCACTGAGCTACCGGGGAAGCCCATCTATCTGTTTATGTTGTTTTAAATATTTAGCATATAGACTTAACTATAAATTTTTAATACATTATAATATCATTCCATATTTGTATGCTGTTAAGGGCTTTAGCAGTATATGAAGCAAAACTGGTAAAATATTGATTGCTGCTAGACCCAAGTGGTGGGTAAACTCTTGTAAAGGACTCTGCTACTTTACTACCCATTAAGTACACACACACAAAATATTATTATTAAGAAGAGATTTTTTTTATATAAAACCAGGCTTCCCTGGTGCCTCAGGTGAAGTGTCTGCCTGCAATGCAGAAGATTCAGGTTCGATTCCTGGGTTGGGAAGATCCTTGGAGAAGGGAATGACTACCCATTTAAATGGATAATTAAATACCCATTTAATTATCATTTCTTTGTGAATTTCTTTGTTCCTCTGGCTGCTCTAAAATTTTTCTCTTTATTTGTAATGCAGTGTCATCACAATGAAATTTCTGTGTGAACTTTCTTTCTTTTTCCTTTTGGCCATGCCATGCAGCTTGTGGGACCTTAGTTCCCAGATCAGGGAATGACCCCTAACCCAGGCCACTTCAGTAAAAGCACCGAGTCCTAACCACTGGACTGCTAAGGAATTCCCTAAATTTACTGCTATGTATACTACTTGATATTTCTATATATACTGCTTGGCACTTTCATTTGAGACTATACATCTTTTTTCAATTCTAGAAAATTTTTAATTATTATCTCTTCAAATAATGCTTCCCATAATTCCCTCCATTCTTTTCTTCTGGAACTCCTGTTAGATATGCCTGAAGCCTCTGAAATGCATCCTTCACACCTTTAACTGACTGTTCATACTTTCCTTCATTAGTATGCTGGGTGAACTCCTCACCACACTTTTTCAGTTTACTAGTTCTCTAATTGATTCTGATCTAGAGTTTGTCCCAGCTATTGATTTTTCTTTCAAGAGCTATTTTTGTTTCTGCTTGTTCTGTCTCCTTAATGGATATTATTCCTTATTAATCCTTTCGAAAGAGTAGCATTTACATTGAGAAGCTGGAAACCCCATGAAGTGGCAGATTTGGAACATTTTAGGCAGAAAAAGCAACTTTGGGACCTGATCTTGCCCAACCCCACCTCCTCCCTCCCAAATAAAAACCTCTGTGTGCTTCTTAACCAGCATTTATTTTCAATTTGGCCCTATCATATAAGCATAGCTGATAACTCAGCTTGTTGAATAAATCTAGAGGTTTTTGGTGCTATATCCATGTGTTAATTACCTAAGTTTGGGGTGTAAACAATATGATGGACAGAACTCTGAGGTGCTGACTGGGTCTTGCCTCATTGAGTAAGTGTACATTCTCTGACATACAGAAGCTCAGAAGCTTTACTTCCAATAGGCCAACTGAGCCACGTTATATCCCAGAAATAAACGTGGCCAAGCACTTACTGACAACAGACTGCATGGCTGTTGTTGGAGTAAGTAACAAACTGCGAATTTTAAGCTAATCATGCGCTTTATGGAAAACAATAAAATAATCCTGTGAATAAAAACAAAATAGTTAAATGACATCACTTAGCACCATCTTAATTATACACAAAAGTGCAAACTTGGGCATTAAGAGCATGTGGCAATACTCACTTTAAGATGTCGAATATATGATTCAAATATTCCAAACTATGCTTATACTAACATTTTTTAAAATAGGATTTAATTTGCAACAACAACAAAAAAGAAATGTAATCCTGGTTAGAATGTGAATATCCTTGGTTGCAAAACTACTGCTCCCACCCTCTAAATTCTGGGTGGTATTTTGGGTGGTGGTGGAAGTAGTTAACTCTGATATTCTTTTGCTCGTGTCATACTCCCTTTGATGATGCAGTCATAAGTCTCTTCTCTCCCTCTTCCTCCCTCACTCTGGCCAAGTACCATTCTTACAGCTGCCTGTTTTGAACTGGAGTCTAATCTTGTACTTTTGACTAGAAAACTAGCACACAGCTCTTGCAGTGAGCTTGACCACCAACATCTTGTTAGACTGTCACTTCAGTAACTCAGGATACTGACACACAGGCAGGTGAGGCAATCTCCTTGAAACAACCACTGGCTGTGTCCTTGCCATCAGCCAACCATGGAGTCACACTGAATGTCTTCTTTTATACACGTAACAGTGTTGCCTTTGTCTGGCAGTCACCTTCCTCATTTCTCACAGTGCTTCTAAAGTAAGAAATATTTAGATAAAAAAGGCTGACTACATCAAGCTTTAAATGTTTAACTCTCTCCTGAAATTCCTTGACAAAGTATAAATGACGCTAAGTCTTTCACATTGCAGAAGGAAAACAATCACACTATGGAGCTTGGCTAATTCCAGTAAGGCTTCTTTTTGGATGAGGTCATTCAAATACAGAAGTCATCGTCAAGAAAACAGCACTCTCTCCAATTTCTTCTCAGGAGGAGATAAGTGCTTTGAAGTGATGTTCACTTCCTTCAAGAGAACAATGGCCAATATAAGTGGAAATGTTTTTCAACAAAGAACATGCTGTTTTCAATTCAACATCCTGTTTCAACTCACAACCAAATGCCTGTATAGAAGGAAGGCTTAGTGCCAAGGAAATCTATGGTCTCATAAGTCAACAGAACAAATCGGTTAATACGAAAACAAATTCACATTTAAAAAAATAATTTTATTTATTTTGGCTGAGATGGGTCTTTGTTGCTGTGCAGGCTTTTTCTCTAGTTGGGGTGGCTTGTCTTGTCACAGAAGATGGCTCTAGGGCATGCAGACTTCAGTAATCACAGCAAGTAGACTCTGTAGTTGAGGCTCCCAGGCTGTGAAGCACAGGCTCAATAGTTGTGGCACTTGGACTCAGTTGCTCCGAGGTGCATGGAATTTTCCCAGATCAGGGGTTGAACCCATGTCTCCTGTATTGGCAGGCAAATTTTTTGGAGGGAAGCCTTGCAAATTCACATTTTAAAATAGTTCTTCCACTGATTTAGATGCTAAGTATAGGTAATGTTAACTTCAATAAAATTTGTTTTTAAAATAAGTGCAACCTGCTAAGATAGGATGAATGTTCTCATTAACAAACTTCCCATGGCATTTGAGGTTTCTCCTGCCAAGCCAACAAGAGCTGGCATGATGTGGTCCCTGCCATCACCTCCGACCACAATCCACACCTTATGCCACTTGCCAATTTTGTTCTATCAATAATTGTCAATCCTAAAGGTAATCAACCCTGAATATTCATTGGAAGGACTGTTGCTGAAGCTCCACTACTTTGGCCACCTGATGCAAAGAGCCGACTCATTGGAAAAGACCCTGATGTTTGGAAAGATTGAAAGCAAAAGGAGAATAGGATGGCAGAGGATGAGATAGTTAGGTAGCATCATCGAGTCCATGGACATGAGTTTGAGCAAACTCAGGGAGATAATGAAGGAGAGCGAAGCCTGGTGTGCTGCAATTCATAGGATGGACATGAGTAACTGAACAATAGCTGCACCAATCTTCTGTTAGCAACTAGAAATGCAAAGATATTTCCAATCACTGGGTTTTTGCTCTTAAATTTTTCTTTGCCCAGAGTATGCTTCTGCCTATTCTTAACTATGAAATCTTCCCTGACCACCCTAATCCAAATTAAGTCATCTTTCGTAGCCCTTTACATGCACTCCGTTGATTTCCTGCACAGCACTGATTAGAGGCTGCAACTTCTTATTTACTGATTACTGGAGGTCTGTTTCCCTGCACTAGAATGTAAGCCCCATGAAGATAGAGGATCTGATTTTTCTTATGCTCAATCCCTAGACCTTGTGTTTCTGCCAAGAAGTCTACTAGCCATGACATCTTATTGATTTAGAAAAATAACCATTGTGATTCAAACAATAAGTGCACAAATGACTATCTTGACTTCATGCAGCATTGACTTAAAATGGTATTTAGGGACTTCTGAAAGCCATCAGCGCTAGGCTTTTGGTTTGAGATTTTTGAATTCAATTTGTTAATTTGCAGGATGGCCACCAGAGGGAGACATAGTCAAATACTATACTCAAGTTCTAAGTTTTGTGTTTTTTTTCCCCCTTAGAATTTTGGAAGTCCTGCAGCCCAAGGCTCTTTTCAGCTTCCCTGAAAGATGTCCAGCCACCCAGTTGCTTTTAAAACAAACTGAAAAAGTTACGATGAGCAATTTTCTATCCTGTAGGACCGACTCCACCAGGCACAAACTCACTTAGAAAATCCTCTTTCTTGTTGATCTATTCGTAGCTACCCCTTCTTGCCCTCCTCCAGATTATTAAGAAAATGACACTATCTTGGGCCCTATCCTCAGCCTCATTGTCTAGGATAATCTTTGGAACCTGAAGCTGGCCAATCCCAGCATGTCTCACACATTTCTCATCGTAGGTCATGGCTCAAGATGGAAAGTTCTTGGGTTTTCTCTCCTGTAACCCTTGGCCAACTGCTTCTTCCCTTATCTTTACACTGTACCTTGTTCCACAGTAAATGAGCTCCCCAACATTGTCAACTCTCTGCTATCCCAGAAAGCACCTCCATCCTCTTGCCTTGAAAGCTGGCTCTCATGAAGTGCTGGTGGGCTTCCCAGGAGGCTCAGTGGTAAAGAATCTAAGTGGTAAAGAATCCACCTGCCAAGCAGGAGACGCAAGTTCAATCTCTGGGTCAGGAAGATCCCCTGGAGGAGGAAATGGCAACCCACTCCCGTATTCTTGCCTGGAGAATCTCATGACTAGAGGAACCTGGTAGGCTACAGTCCATAGGGTTGCCAAGAGTCAGACAAAACTAACCAACTAAAAAACAACCACCTTCATCTGCCTCCAGTGAAGACGCTGGTTTTCTGAAGTTCCCAGGACCACAGGCAGAGTTGGCATTCACTCCACACTGTCACCTGCTCATCATCATTCATCCAGCCAGTGTAGAAGACTGTGGGGGGGTCATTTCCACCCAGCACCACTCATTTTAAGTGACCTTAGTAACTATGTATAACAAGCCCATCACCCTAGCTCCTTCACTCCACCCACACTTGGGACCTTCCATTGGATCTCTAATTTACTCTAGTAATTGTCTCTCCAGCTCACACAGTAACCCCCTCTACCATATGCATCCTTCATTCGCATTAAGATGTCCAATGCATTTTCTCCCAATTGACCAAGTGACTCAGTCTTGTCACTTCTTTCGTTATCCAACTTACACTCCCACTATTATTTTCCACCTAACTACCCTTTTCTACTTATATATCTTCCCTAAGCTTTCTCCCAGCCAAAAATCACAACTGAATAAATCTAGCTATTCTCCTTTTTTGTTACACCAATCACTGCTAGTGAGGATATCAGTAGCAAATACACTGTATGTATGTAGGAGATAGTACTGTTATTAGTTTGGCCACCTGATGTGAAGGACTGACTCATTGGAAAAGACCCTGATGCCTGGAAAGATTGAGGGCAGGAGGATAAGGGGATGACAGAGCATGAGATAGCTGGATGGGATCACCAAGTCAATGGACATGGGTTTGGGTGGACTCTGGGAGTTGGTGATGGACAGGGAGGCCTGGTGTGCTGCGGTTCATGGGGTGGCAAAGAGCCGGACATGACTGAGCGACTGAACTGAACTGAAATATATTAGAAACTAAAACTGAAAGATGATTTTGTGCTTATTAACAATAAAAATGTATTTAAATTAACAACAATACCATTGTATGTTAACATAAGTAACATTCTTATGAAAGATAGCTTCTTTGAATTAGTGAGAAAAAGAACATTGTTTCACATTTTGTCAAGTTTCCTTAATGCTTGTCACAGCTGGAGCTCTGTGACAACCTAGAAGGGTGGGATGGGGTGAGAGGTGGGAGGGAGGTTCAAGAAGGAGGGGACATACCTATGGCAATTCATGTTGATATACGGCAGAAGCCAACACAATATTATAAAGCAATTATCCTCCAATTAAAAATAAATTTTTTAAAAAAGAAAACAGCTGGATTCTCCAGCAGCTTCTGCTTACCATCTGTTGTGATAGGTTGTTTTGTGATAGTGGTTTAGTCACTGAGTCATGTCTAACTCTTGTGACCCCATGGGCTATAGCCTGCCAGTATCTTCTGCCCATGGGATTTCCCAGGCAAGAATACTGGAGTGAGTTGCTATTTCCTTCTCCAGGGGATCTTCCAGACCCAGGTATCGAACCCAGGTCTCCTACATTACTGATTGAGCTAGGTTGTTTTGATGGAAGTCTGTGAAGAACGCCCAGCCTCACCCATGAGAATGAGAAAAGCAGCCAGCCCCCGAGGCCCAGCAGGACCTGGTGTCACCAGGAGCAGGCCTGGCACTCACAGCTGGCCTTGGTGGTCAAGGTTACAGAACATCCCCATCAGACAGAGCCACTCTGTGATCATAATGGACCAAGACACAAACAAGACCGTGAACTTGTCTAAGCCACACAAGTGCCCAAATAGCTCCCTGCTCTGGCTGAGAAACCTCAGCTTCTTTACAGCTACAGCTTTGCTCCAGTCAGCCCTTCTGTGGTAGTTTTCTGTGGCTGTGGAAGAAATTGCCTTGTACTGGTGACTGGAAACAACAGAAATGTATTCTCTCCCAGTTCTGCAGTCAAAAGGGAGAAGGCCAGGTGTTGGCAGGGCGCACTCCATCTGAAGGCTCAACAGGAAGATCCTTCCTCATCTCTTCCAGTTTCTGGAGGCTCCAGGAGTTCCCTGGCCTGTGGTTACACCACTCCAGTGTCTGCTTCTGTCCTCCCATGGCTGGGTCCTTTGTGTCCTCCTCAAATGTCCCTCTGCCTTTCTCTGCAAGGAAACTTGTCATGGAGTTAGGACCTATCCAGACAAACCAGGAAGAACTAATCTGGAGATCTTAATTGTAACTGTCTGCAAGGAGGTTTGTTTTTTTTTTAATTCAAATATGCTAACATAGATTCTGGGGTAAGGATGTGGACATATTTTTTGAGGGGTCAACCCACTATCTATACATAAGATTTTATAAGAAGCCCAATCATAGAATTACCCCCACATCATGATAGTATCCAATCCAGAATAAAGCTGTCTTCTTAAACCCCCTTCCCAAATCACCGAACCAAACCCAGATCCTATGTCTTT
The DNA here is from genome assembly GCA_007570785.1 of Antilocapra americana. Lineage (NCBI taxonomy): Eukaryota > Metazoa > Chordata > Mammalia > Artiodactyla > Antilocapridae > Antilocapra > Antilocapra americana. The sequence continues at coordinate 23,149,435 of ML664199.1, forward strand.
TCTCAAATCATCTTAGCAAGGCTGTAGACAACTCCTGCTGGTGTATATTCTCCTTCCCTGCAATGAGTGATAAACCCACCTGGTTCAATTACTGTTCTGTTCTCGGTGGTGTTTACCCAGAAGGCACTGACACATAGATATGTAGCTAGCAAAGGGAGGGGTATTTTAACAGCCTTTTCAGATCATCGTGAATGTTCTTCTCTGATACTACACCCACATTCAGCAAGTGATCATTTCTTAAAGGTTACTTGACAGTGGACTCTGAAACCACACCAGTGAACTTTACACACCCTGCGATATGAAAATCCAGCAGACTACTGTGCACCTTGAGTCCATCTTTTATGCGGTAGGCATAACTTTGGACATCATACATTGGTCATTTGGAAAATAATTGTTCATGAAGTATATATATCTGTCTAAAGTTGACACATTTCATTACATAACATGTATTTTTAAAATTATATTTGTTGATATCATCACCAATCTCATAAGAAAAGTCCTTATGTATTCAGTTCAGTTCAGTTCAGTCACTCAGTCCTGTCTGACTCTTTGCGACCCCATGAACTGCAGCACACCAGACCTCCCTGTCCATCACCAACTCTCGGAGTCCACCCAAACTCATGTCCATTGAGTCAGTGAAGCCATCTAACCATCGCATCCTCTGTCATCATCTTCTTCTCCTGCCTTCAATCTTTCCCAACAACAGGGTCTTTTCAAATGAGTCAGCTCTTCGCATCAGGTGGCCAAAATATTGGAGTTTCAGCTTCAGCATCAGTCCTTCCAATGAACACCCAGGACTGATCTCCTTTAGGATGAACTGGTTGGATCTCCTTGCAGTCCAAGGGACTCTCAAGAGTCTTCTCCAACACCACAATTCAAAAGCATCAATCCTTCGGGGCTCAGCCTTTTTCATTATCCAACTCTCACATCCATACATGACCACTGGAAAACACATAGCCTTGACTAGATGGACCTTTGTTGACAAAGTAATGTCTCTGCTGTTTAATATGCTCTCTAGGTTGGTCATAACTTTCCTTCCAAGGAGTAAGTATCTTTTCATTTCATGGCTGCAATCACCATCTGCAGTGATTTTGGAGCCCCCAAAAATAAAGACAGCCACTGTTTCCACTGTTTCCCCATCTATTTGCCATGAAGTAATGGGACCAGATGCCAAGATCTTAGTTTTCTGAATGTTGAGCTTTAAGCCAACTTTTTCACTCTCCTCTTGCACTTTCATCAAGAGGCTTTTTAGTTCCTCTTCACTTTATGCCATAAGGCTGGTGTCATCTGCATATCTGAGGTTATTGATATTTCTCCTGGCAATCTTGATTCCAGCTTATGCTTCATCCAGCCCAGTGTTTCTCCTGATGTACTCTGAATAGAAGTTAAATAAGCAGGGTGACAATATACAGTCTTGACATACTCCTTTCCTGATTTGGAACCAGTCTGTTGCTCCATGTCCAGCTCTAATTGTTGCTCCCTGACCTGCATACAGATTTCTCAAGAGACAGGTCAGATGGTCTGCTTTACCCATCTTTTGAAGAATTTTCCACAGTTTATTGTGATCCACAGTCAAAGGCTTTGGCATAGTCAATAAACCAGATGTAGATGTTTTTCTGGAACTCTCTTGCTTTTTCCATGATCCAGCAAATGTTGGCAATTTGATCTCTGCTTCCTCTGCCTTTTCTAAAACCAGCTTGAACATCTGGAAGTTCACAGTTCACGTATTGCTGAAGCCTGGCTTGGAGAATTTTGAGCATTACTTTACTAGTGTGTAAGATGACTGCAATTGTGTGATAGTTTGAGCATTCTTTGGCATTGTCTTTCTTTGGGATTGGAATGAAAACTGACCTTTTCCAGTTCTGTGGCCACTGCTGAGTTTTCCAAATTTGCTGACATATTGAGTGAAGCACTTTCACAGCATCATCTCTTAGGATTTGAAATAGCTCAACTGGAATTCCATCACCTCCACTAGCTTTGTTCATAGTGATACTTCCCAAGGCCCACTTGACTTCACATTCCAGGATGTCTGGTCTAGGTGAGTGATCACACCATCATGATTATTTGGGTTGTGAAGATCTTTTTTGTACAGTTCTTTTGTGTATTCTTGCCACCTCTTCTTAATATCCTTTGTTTCTGTTAGGTCCATACCATTTCTGTCCTTTATCAAGCCCATCTTTGCATGAAATGTAACCTTGGTATCTCTAATTTTCTTGAAGAGATCTCTAGTCTTTCCCATTCTGTTGTTTTCCTCTATTTCTTTGTATTGATCGCTAAGGAAGGCTTTCTTATCTCTCCTTGCTATTCTTTGGAACTCTGCATTCAGATGGGTATATCTTTCCTTTTCTCTGCTTTTCGCTTCTCTTTTTTTCACAGCTATTTGTAAGGCCTCCTTAGACAGCCATTTTGCTTTTTTGCATTTCTTTCTCTTGATGATGGTCTTGAGCCCTGTCTCCTTTACAGTGTCACAAACCTCCGTCCATAGTTCATCAGGAACTCTGACTATCAGATCTAGTCCCTTACATCTATTTCTCACTTCCACTGTATAATCATAAAGGATTTGATTTAGGTCATACCTGAATGGTCTAGTGTTTTTCCACACTTTCTTTAATTTCTGAATTTGGCAATAAGGAGTTCATGATCTGACCCACAGTCAGCTCCCAGTCTTGTTTTTGCTGACTGTATAGAGCTTCTCCATCTTCGGGTGGAAAGAATATAATCCAATCTGATTTTGGTGTTGACCATCTGGTGATGTCCATGTGTAGAGTCTTCTCTTGTGTTGTTGGAAGAGGCTGTTTGCTGTGACTAGTGTGTTCTCCTGACAAAACTCTATTAGCCTTTGCACTGCTTCATTCTGTACTCCAAGGCCAAATTTGCCTGTTACTCCAGGAAACTGTCAAAATTCCCTAAATTTGAATTTTATCTCAAAGCTCAAATATTATCACTGACCATAATCATTTCATAGATTTTCCTCAAAGTGGCAGGCTTACTACAACCATTTTCAAGAAAATACCCACCAGATATTCAAGTCTGAATAACCAAGGTTTGTTTGTCAGTTGTTCTCTCCAGTTTGAAAAAACAACAACAACAACAACAACGAAGTATTTCATTAAAAAAAAACAAACAAGCTGATTCTGCTTTCAACTGATCCACACAAGTTCTTTTCCATGGGAAAATCATCACACTTTGAAAAACAGCAAAAATGCTTTATGTGTACTTTCTATTTTGTTAAACAGAGTAGTAAAGAGATGTGCTCTCAAGGTAAATAAGAATTATTAAAAATATAACTTCTTTACTGCTTCATCAAAGACATTCTCAAGTGAAACTGAATTGTTTTTCCTGCAACTTTATGGTGGTGAAGAATACAATGACACATAGTTTCAGGCCACCACCAGGATTCATGCCAAGGCACGAGCAGTTTGGCCTGTCACATGCAAATAGCAACACAGTAAGAAAAGCAAGTAATATCCCAGTATTGTTATGAAAATAGTTTTGACTTCATAGTTCTTCTAAAAGGGTCTTGGGAATCCCCAGGGATCTGCAGACCACACTTGAGAATCGCTGAACTAGGGTGTAAAGCAAGTCTCAACAAATTGAAATGAATAGGTATCAATCATACAAAACAAAATCTCTGCCCACAATGCAATTTAATAAGACTCCATTACACATACACACAGAAAATGTCCCCTTACATTTGGAAATTTTAGAACATCCTTTAAACAGTCTGTTGGTCAAAGGAGAAGTCATAACAGAAATTTTTAAAAAATATGCTTAGAACTGAATGGTGACAAAAATATAACATGACAAAATTTGTGAGATATAGCAAAAGTAATATTTAAGGAAAATTTGAGTCTTAAATGCTTATATTAGAAAAGAAGAAAAGTAATCACCTAAATATTTGTTAAGTTTAAAGTATTAACAGCAACAGAATGGGCCCCAAAACAAAGAAAGATGATGATGATAAGAGAAAAAATTAAAGACAAATGATAGAAGGATCAACAAACCCAAAATTTGACTCTTTGAAAAGATACAAACTTCCAGAAAGGGCACTCTCACACACTATTTGTAAGTTGATGCAGCAACTGCAGGAAACAGTGTGGAGATTGCTCAAAAAATTAAAAATAGAACTGCCATCTGATTCAGCAATTTCACTTTTGGGTATTTACTAAAGAAAACAAAAGTTACTAGCTAGAAATGATATATACACTTCAATGTTCATCACAGCATTATTCACAATAGCCAAAATATGGAAACAACCTAAATGTCCACTGACAGATGAAGAAAATGTGGTGTATATACACACAATGGAATATAATTCAGCATTTAAAAAAAGGAAGGAAATCCTGACATATGTGACACCATGAATGAACCTGGAGGACACTGCTTTAAGTGACATGAGCCCGTCACAGAAGGACAAATACTACAAGATCCTACTTCTGTGAAATATCTAAAATAGACTGAGAGACGTGGATAGTGGAATGGTGGTTGCCAGAGTCTAGGGTGGAACAGGGTGGGGTAGAGGTGGGGGAATGAGGAATTATTGTTCCATGGGTATAAAGTTTCAGTTATGCAAAATGAATTAGTTCTTGACAGTTACTATGCTGTGACCTAGAGTTGACCATTAAAACAGTCACCCATGCAAAGTTATGGAGGTCTTTTTGGTTATTAATGACTATTGGTACATTCTATGCAATAAATCTAAATTGAATTATGGTACCAAATAAAGTACCCACTCCAGTATCCTTGGGCTTCCCTAGTGGCTCAGATGGTAGAGAATTCACCTGCAATGAGGGAGACCTGGGTTTGACTCCTAGGTCTGAAAGATCCCCTAGAGGAGGACATGGCAACCCATTCCAGTATTCTTGCCTGGAGAATCCCCATGGACAGAGGAGCCTGGTGGGCTACAGTCCATGGGGTCACAAAAAGAGTCAGACAAGACTGAGTGACTAAGCACAACACACACACAGCACAGGAATAAAGAGGAATTGCCTCAACTTTTTAACCCCATAGCTAACATGATTATTCATGATAAAGGAACAAATTCCTTCCTCCTAAGATCATAAACAAGGTAAGGTGTCCCTTCCCACCCCTCTTGCTCAGTATAGTGGTAGATGTTTGCAAATAATGGTTTGTCTTATTCTGATGTATCTTGGAAGTGATTAAACACCCATTGTGGAGATCAAACACTCATATAAGTTGTCCGATACAGAGGAGCTGCAGGTGGTTGGGTAAGGTATCCAAGAAGAAAGAATCTTCTAAGAAGCTCATCTCGCCCTACCATCTATTTATTCCAAAAGAATGTGTCTGGAATGCAAAATGTACAGGTAATATCTGGAAACCCACAGGTCCCAAGAGGCCCAGGCAGGTGTCCAAACAAGTAAAGAGAGGCTACTCTGATTTCCTGCCCCAGGAGACTATGGCCACACACATATCCAGCCCCTCTAAAAAGTAAACTTTATTATTTTTCAGATTTACTGTTTTCTTAATGATATGATTTGTAATGTATTTCAGAGTTGAAATATTCTAGACATCTCAAATCCTTTTTTAAACCAAATTAGATCCAAATAAGGTTCAAACATGAATATATAATCCCCTTGGTTCTTGCCAGCTAGATAGTCCTGCCCAAAATGCACAGCTGAAGAGATAAAGCAGGGCACCTGGCCCTTCCTTAGTATCTCTCTGCCTCAGTTTCCTCACCTGTAAAGTTATGATCATAATAATTCTTACCTTGTAGGGACGTGAAAGGGATGAAAGGCACTAATTCAAGGGAAGCACTCAAAGCAGTTCTTGCACCTGGTAGGCTTCCTGAAGAGAAGTGCCCCCAGCCTTCTGCCCACATTTATTGAGGGATCGGTCTTTTGGAAGAGCACAGGGGAGACCGCTTTCTGTGAATCTCGTTCTGCACCCAGAAGTGATTAGTCAACACTGTCGTTGTTCATCACCATGAACGGAAGGCTGATGAAAAGAGATAGCATTAGCAAAGGGAGCCTGAGATCACCCACTGGCTTGCCTGCAGCTGCATCCATTGATGTCTTATTTGGTCTAATTTTTTTTTACCTGCCTGGCCCCCTGAGGCATTTGCGTCTGTGATGTCTGATGTTTCGCTAATCTTCTACATTAGAGAATTCCCCCACTGCTTCAGCCAAACAGCCTTGGTTGAATGGCTGAGAGAGAGCAGTCTTCTCAGAAGTAAAGGAATAAAGGAAAGATTTTAGCATCTGCCACCACTTTACAATAAGTCACTTATTTAAAGTTTCATGTGTGAAACCTTAAGACTAAGTGGAGGAGGGGTTGAGGGTGGACTTCAGGGATTTTCAAGGGTACTTTGGTTACCCACTGTGCAGATGCCTTCTGTTTGCCCTTCTGATCCTCACTCTGCCGTCCCCATCATGCTCTGTGCCCAGGACCACATCACCAGGCTGCTCTGCCCTCTAGTTTCTGGTTGAATTCAGCCAAAGAGTGGGGCAGGAGGCAGAGGAGAGACAGAGGGGCAGGAGAGTAAGGTTGAGTGTTTTATTTCCCAGCAGGGTCACTTCAGAGGTCCCTGCTCCTGTCAGGTGACTATGTCCATTCAGCTGTGTCTCTGGATTCCTGTAACTACTCCATCCCATGGTCTCAGTAGGTCTAAGATGGAAACAGAGCCTGCTGTTACACACACTGGGTACCTACATACAGCCAACACCTTGCTTAAGTAGTCTCTGTGAAGTAATAAGAAATACACAGTGGTCTCTGGCACCTGGTTCCTGACACAGAGCTCCTAAAATCCTTTTAAATAAGAATGCTAGGAAAATCTTGTGCCCAAATATTCAGTCCTGATCCAGATCTCCTAAGACCTTTGTAATTTTCTGGATGATAGGAATGTCTTTTGTTCTAATGAGGCAACTCTGGGTGAGCTCTTGGAAGGAGGCTGGTCACCAAAAAGCCCAAGTTATGATTAGAAGCTTGGAAATTTCAGTTGCCCCCCTTCCCCTAAGTCTCTGGAAAGGGGAGAAGGGTTGGAAAAGAAGCTAATAATGAAGAATTGATGCTTCGGAACTGTGGCGTTGGAGAAGACTCTTCAGAGTCCCTTGGATTATAAAGAGATCAAACCAGTCAATCCTAAAGGAAATCAGTCCTGCATATTCATTGGAAGGACTGATGCTGAAGCTCTAATACTTTGGCCATCTGATGCGAAGAACTGACTCACTGGAAGAGTCACTGATGCCAGGAAAGATTGAAGGCAGGAGGAGAAGGGGGCAACAGAGGATGAGATGGTTGGATGGCATCACCGACTCAAAGGACATGAGTTTGAGCAAACTCCAGGAGATGGTGAAGGACAGGGAAGCCTGGTGTGCTGCAGTCCATGGGGTCGCAAAGAGTCAGACATGACTGAGAGACTGAACAACATAGCCAGAAGATGAAGCCTCCATAAAAATCCCCAACATATAGGATTCAGAGAGCTTCTGGGTTGATGAACACATCCATGTGCCAGGAAGGTGGCAGACCCCAACTTCACAAGGACCAAAATTCTTACCCTCAGTTTCCTTCCAGACCTGCCCGATGAGCCTCTTCATACGGCTCTGCATTTATACCCATTAAAATATCCCTTGCAATAAATCAGCAACAGTACATAAACTTTTTCTTGGGTCCTGAGAGCCACTCACAAATTACTGAACCTAAGGAGAGGGTGGTGGGAACCTCCAGTCTGTAGCCAAGTCAGACAGAAGCTGTGGGTAACCTGGGGACCTACTACTTAGGGGTGGCCTCTGCATTGAGGTGCCCTCTTGTGGGATTGAGCCCTTCACTTATGGAGTCTGCACTAACTCCAGTTAGTGTAAGGACTGAACTGATAGCAGGACACCTAGCTTGTGTCAGAGAAACAGTCATTGTGGGAAGAACCTACAACCTGAGGTCAGAAATGTAGGGGGATACTCTGGTTTCTCTTCAGATCGTATAAATCTTTGGCCTTTTACTAAAGATTTCCGTGGAGAGGAACAATTCTGAGTCTTAAGCCAATTTTTTGAGGCCTTGCTTTCGCGAGGCTCAAAAAAAAGAACAAAAGAAATGTAGGGGAGAGTAAGGGAAAAGATGGTGAGTTTTTCCTAGACATCCTCTTAGGAAACTCTTCTCAGCTATCTTCATTTGACAGAGCCATCTATTTCCTAGCACTACATCTGAATGTATCTGAGTATATGGCACAAATATATCTATCTTCACCTTCTTCATCTTTGAACCTAACCGCTGGGTGAAGTGTGATTAGAGCAAGGGCCAGGGTCAACAAGGATGGTAGATTCCAACCTCAGTCTGAAAACTCTCAAGAATACAGAAAGTACAACTTTTTATACTTTTCTATAACCCAACTTAATTTCTATTTTAGCCCCAGTCTTCCAGGGTTGCAGAAACATATCAGTTTCAGGGTCCCCCCTGACAATTAAAATACAATTAATAAGTTTAAGACTAGAACTACCCACTAGAGATTTGGGAGCCAAGAGGAGGAATACCTAACACGACATCAAAAGAGAGACAGAGGAGTGCCAGGGAACTTCCTGGAGAGTGTGGTGTCTGAGCAGACAAAAGTATGAATGGAGTTAACCAAGTAAACAAAGAAAGCTTCATGATAAGCACAGGGTACAGCCCAAGCATAGGCATGGAGGCAGGAAACAGCAGGATGCCTAGGAGACTACAAGCAAGTTAATGCTTTTGCAGTTGACAGGGAGAGATGACTGATAAACTGGTGACCAGATCTTTTTTTTCTAAACTGAGATATAACTTATTTACTATGTTGTGTTAATTTCTGCTATACAGAAAAGTGATTCAGTTTTATGTATATATATATATATATATATATGTATTGTATGTTATATATGTATATATATACATATCCTATTAAAATATTCTTTTCCATTATGGTTTATCACCAGACATTGAATATGGTTCTTTGTGCTATACAGCACAACCTTGCTCTTTAATCTATCCTATATAAATAGCTTACATTGGCTAACCCCAAATTCCCAGTCCATCTCTCCCTCAATTCCCTCCCCCTTGACGATGTTTGTTCTCTATGAAGCAGGGACCAGATCTTGAAGGGTTCTGTTACATCAGGTTAAAGACCTTAGATTTTCTCTTAGATCAGTGATCCCCAAGGGGGAACAGTGTGTGTACACAGGAAGCTTTACTTGAATATAGGCAGAAAGTACTAGAGCTCACACTTTAATTTGGGGTGTGTGTGTATGTTTTATAATATATTAGTGCCATTGGGAAATGTATAATACACAAATAAATACTAGACATACACTGAAGTTTGGGAACAACCTCAGATTCAACTATAATCTGAACTGACTTTGGTTTTGACTAAGTACCCCTTTGAATGTCATTTCTTTCATGCTGGAGTCTCTGTGTAATCAGCGACCCTATGGACGTATACAGTTCAGTTCAGTCGCTCAGTCATGTCTGACTCTTTGCAACCCCCTGGACTGCAGCATGCCAGGCTTCCCTGTCCATCACCAACTATCAGAGCTTGCCCAAATTCATGTCCATTGAGTCGGTGATGCCATCCAACCATCTCGTTCTCTGTCATCCCCTTCTCCTCCTGCCTTCAATCTTTCTTTGGAAAGATTGCTGTGGAAGGATATACAGCCTATCTAATCAGTGTAACAGCAACAACTGAACAAGACATTGGTTTGGTTTCACTGTATTAGAATATTTGTTTTCCAAAGTGACTGAGCTTTCTAGATGCAACTTTGAGTCAATTTTCCTTAAGTGTTTATAAACAGAAATTCTACCTGTTGGATAAAATATATATAAATGTATATTTATTGCTGCCAGAGTAAAATGCTGCAATTATTAGTGATGACTGTGAAGCTAAAAACTTTACATGTGAAATCAACTTAAAACTTTCAAATTATTAAATAAGAAGAGAAATAGATTGCCACTTCATATGAAGATTTAGAAAGAGTAGGGTAGTTGAATAACTTTATGAAGAATTTTGTATTGTTTTTTATTGAAGTATAGTTGATTTACTGGAGAAGGAAATGGCAACCCACTCCAGTATTACTGCACAGAGAATCCTGTGGACAGAGGAGTCTGGTGGGCTGCTGTCTATAGGGTCGCACGGAGTCGGATGCGACTAAAGCAAATTAGCAGCAGCAGCAGCAGCAGCATAGTTGATTTACAATATTGTGTTAGTTTCAAGTGTATAGCAAAGGGAGTCAGTTATACATATATGTTTGTATATATCTATATTTCTTCAATTATTTTCCATCATAGTTTATTACAAGATATTGAATATAATTCCATGTGCATACATATAAGGTCATGCACATTCAGTAATGTCCAACTGGTCATGTCCAGGTCAGTCAATAGTGTCCAACTCTTTGTGATCCCATGGACTGTAGCCTGCCAGGCTCCCCTGTTCATGGGATTTCCTAGGCAAGAATACTGGAATGGGTTGCCATTTCCTCCTCCAGGTGACCTTCCTGATGCAGGGATCAAACCCATGTTTCCTGTGTCTCCAGATTCTTTACCAATGAGTCACCTGGGAAGCCCCTATACTATACAGTAAATCGTTTTTGTTTATCTATTTTATATATGGTAACGTGCATCTGTTAATCCAATACTCCCATCTTACTGTCACCCCCCATTTGCTTTGGTAACCATAAATTGCTTTTCTATGTCTGAGGGTCTATTTTTGTTTGGAAGTAAGTTCATTTGTACTATTTTTTAAACTTCACATATAAGGGATATCATATTTGTCCTTTTCCATCTGACTTACTTAGTGTAGTGATCTCTCAGTTCACTTCAGTCACTCAGTCACGTCTGACTCTTTGCGAACTGGTGGACTACAGCATGCCAGGATTCCTTGTTCATCACCAACTCCCAGAGCTTCAAACTCATATCCATCAAGTGGGTGATGCCATCCAACCATCTCATCTTCTGTCGTCCCATTCTCCTCTTGCCTTCAATCTTTCCCAGCATCAGGGTCTTTTCCAAGTGATTTTGCAGCCCGCTAAAATAAAGTCTGTCACTGTTTCCATTGTTTGCCTATTTACCACGAAGTGGTGGGACCAGATGCCATGATCTTAGTGTTTTGAATGTTGAGTTTTAAGCCAGCTTTTTCACTCTCCTCTTTCACTTTCATCAAGAGGCACTTTAGTTCCTCTTCATTTTCTGCCATTAAGTGTAGTGTCATCTGTATATCTGAGGTTATTGATGTTTTTCCCAGAATCTTGATTTCAGCTTGTGCTTCATCCAGCCTGGCATTTCTCATGATGTACTCTGCATATAAGTTAAATATGCAGGGTGACAATATACAGCCTGGGCATACTCCTTTCCCAGATTGGAACCAGTCTGTTGTTCCAAGTCCAGTTCCAGTTTTAACTGTTGCTTCTTGACCTGCATACAGATTTCTCAGGAGGCAGGGAAGGTGGTCTGGTAGTCCCATCTCCTTAAGAATTTTCCACATTTTGTTGTGATCCACACAATCAAAGGCTTTGGCATAGTCAATAAATCAAATGTAGATGTTTCTCTGGAACCCTCTTGTTTTTTTGATGATCCAACAGATGTTGGCAATTTGATCGCTGGTTCCTCTGTCTTTTCTAAATCTAGCTTGAACATCTGGAAGTTCATGGTTCACATACTGTTGAAGCCTGGCTTGGAGAATTTTGAGGATTGCTTTGCTAGCGTGTGAGATGAGTACAACTGTGCAGTAGTTTGAACATTCTTTGGCTTTGCCTTTCTGTGGGAGTGGTATGAAAACTGACCTTTTTCAGTTCTGTGGCCACTGCTGAGCTTTCCAAATTTGCTGGCATATTGAGTGCAGCACTTTCACAGCATCATCTTTTAGGATTTGAAATAGCTCAACTGAAATTCCATCACCTCCACTAGCTTTGTTCATAGTGATGCTTCCTAAGGCCCACTTTTTACACTCCAGGATGTCTGGCTGTAGGTGAGTGATCACACCATTGTGGTTATCTGGGTCATGAAGATCTTTTTTGTACAGTTCTTCTGTGTATTCTTGCCACCTCTTCTTAATATCTTCTGCTTCAGTTAGGTCCATACCATTTCTTTCCTTTATTGAGCCCATCTTTGCATGAAATATTCCCTTGAGATCTCTAATTTTCTTGAAGAGATCTCTAGTCTTTCCCATTCTGTTGTTTTCCTCTGCTTCTTTACATTGACCACTGAGGAAGGCTTTCTTATCTCTCCTTGCTATTCTTTGGAACTCTGCATTCAGATGGGTATACCTTTTCTTTTCTCTTTTGCCTTTTGCTTCTCTTCTTTTCTCAGCAATTTGTAAGCCCTCCTCAGACAGCCATTTTGCCTTTTTACATTTCTTTTTCTTGGGGATGGTCTTGGTCGTTGTCTCCTGTACAATGTCACAAACCTCCATCCATAGTTCTTCAGGCACTCTGTCTGTCAGATCTAATCCCTTGAATCTATTTCTCACTTCCACTGCATAATCATAAGGGATTTGATTTAGGTCATACCTGGATGGCCTAGTGGTTTTCCCTAATTTCTTCAATTTAAATCTGAATTTGGCAATAAGGAGTTCAGGATTTGAACCACAGTCAGCTCCTGGTCTTGCTTTTGCTGACTGTATAGAGCTTCTCCATCTTTGGCTACAAAGAATATAATCAATCTCATTTTGGTTTAACCATCTGGTGATGTCCATGAGTAAAGTTTTCTCTTGTGTTGTTGGAAAAGGGTGTTTGCCATGACCAGTGTGTTCTCTTGGCAAAACTCTGTTAGCCTTTGCCCTGCTTCATTTTGTACTCCAAGACCAAACTTGACTATTAATCCAGGTATTTCTTGACTTCCTACTTTTGCATTCCAGTCCCCTATAATCAAAAGGACATCTTTTTTTTTGGTGTTAGTTCTAGAAGGTTTTGTATGTCATCATAGAAGCATTCAACTTAAGCTTCTTCGGCATTAGTGGTTGGGGCATAGACTTGGATTACTGTGATACTGAATGGTTTGCCTTGGAAATGAACAGAGATAATACTGTCATTTTTGAGATTGCACCCATGTATAGCATAATGTAATGCTGTTACTGGCCATGGGTTTAACTATGGAGGGCTCCTCTCATCATCCTTCAGCTAAAAGCAAGCTATTAAACATATAAGAGATTTAGGAGCGCTCTTATTTTTTACTTATTATAAAAGATACTCAAATAAGATGCAACAGTGATGATTACATGTTTTAAAGGCACTTGAACAAAAGAAAGCCTTAATAATGCACACCACAGAAAACAATGGCAACATAGCAGAGTTTAGTAGCAATTCAATAGTTGGTTGCAGAGAAGATGCCTCATTTGCTGGAACCTGATGTAGAAATACCCTAACTGATGTGCCTTGTGAGTTCAAGTACAACCTTTCCTGAATGATACCTGTTGTAGGGTGTGCATGTGTGCTCAGTCACTAAGTTGTGTCCGACTCTTTTCCAACCCCATGGACTGTAGCCCATCAGGCTCCTTTGTACATGGGATTTTCCCAGCAAGAATACTGGCTTGGGTTTCCATTTCCTCCTCCAGGGACCTTCCCCACCCAGGGATTGAACCCACATCTCCTGCATTGGCAGACAGATTTTTTTACCATTGAGCCACCAGGTATAATTCTATTTCAGGTAAGATGCTGGAACTGGCATCTGTGCAATGACAGCTGAGGCACAGATGGAAATTCAGAGATTATTTTGTTATTGCAAAAGCCATATTTGTAGTCCTGTAACCATTTTAAAATTTCAGTTTATAATTAAAAAGTTTCCCCCAAAGAAAATTTCAGTTCTAGATGGTTTCACTGAAGAGTTCAAACTTTAAGTGATTTCATGCCAAATTTACATAATCTCTTCCAGAAAATAGAAGAGAAAGGAACATGTCCCAACTTATTTTATGAGGCTAGTATTACCTAATACCACAAAGAAAATACAAAAAAAAAACCACTACCAATATTTCACAATATCTCAAGTCACAAAAATCCCCAGCAAATACTAACAAACCTAAGCCAACAATGTATAAAAAGAACTATGCAATTTCACCAAGTGGAATTTATTCCAGGTATACAAGTCTAGCTCAATATCTTTAAAATGATCAGTGTAGTCTACCATAGCCACAAGCTAAAGAAGGAAATTCACACAGTTATATCAACTGATAAGAGAAAAAACATTTATTACCATCCAACACTCATCAATACACAAAGATCAATTGCATTTCCATAGTCTAATGATGAACATGTGGAAATTGGGATTTATAATGGTACTACTGTTATAAATTGGGATTTATACAGTACTACTTATAGTAACTCTAAAGAAAATTGAATACTGAGGTATAAACTTACAAACAACATGTAGGATTGGTATGCTGAATGTACAAAATGCTGATTGAAGGAAATCAAAGATTTAAATAAATGGAGAGAGAAATATACCATGTTCATGCATAGGAAAACTCAACACAGTAAACATGTTAAGATTTACCCATAGGTTTCATACAATTTCTATAAACATCCTAGCAAGGGTTTTTGTGGACATAGACAAGCTCATTCCAAAATATATATAGAAAGGCCCATGCCTTAAGAGCAGTTCAAATAATTTTAAAAAATAAAAATGAACTGGAAAGAATCACTCTACTCAATATTAAGGCTTTCTATTTAACTAGTGACTAAGAGAGTATGATATTGGTAGACAGACATGTAAATCAATGGAATAGAAGAGATAACCCAGAATAGACCCACACAAATACAACCAAATGGTTTTTGATGAAGGTGTAAAAAAAATTTAACAGAGGAAGGATAACCTTTTCAACAAATAATGCTGGAACAACTATAATTTAATAAGAAAAAACAAAAATTAACCAAAGTGTAAACTATACATCTCTTACAAAATTTAACACAAAACAGATTTTGGACTTAAATGTAAAACTAGAAAGCTTTTAGGAAAAAAAGATGGGAGAAAGTCTTTGGGATCTCCGGCTAGATTTGACACCAAAACATGATAGACCATGGAGTAAAAATTGATAAATTGGACCACATCTATATATATATATATATATATATATATATATATATATATAGTTTCACAAACAATTCTGTTAAGAGGAAACTATCCTCTGAGGAAATATTTGCAAAGCTTTAATCTGACAAAGGGCTTCCCTGATAGCTTAGTTGGTAGAGAATCTGCCTGCAATGCAGGAGACTCTGGTTCGATTCCTGGGTCAGGAAGATCCCCTGGAGAAGGGATAGGTTACCCACTCCAGTATCTTTGGGCTTTCCTGGTTGCTCAGACAGTAAAGAATCCACCTGCAACCCAGGAGACCTGGGTTCAGTCCCTAGATTGAGAAGATCCCCTGAGGGCAGGAAGAACAACCCACTCCACTATTCTTGTCTGGAGAATCCCATGGACAGAGGAACCTGGCGGGCTACAGTCCATAGGGTCGCAAAGAGTTGAGCAACACAACTGAGCAACTAAGCACAGCACAGCCCAATCTGACAAAGGACTAGTATTTACAATATACCGGACTCTGCCTGGTGGTCCAGACATGAGTTTAATCCCTGGTCCAGGAAGATCCTACATGCCTCAGAGCAACTAAGCCCATACACCACAACCATTAAACCTGTGCTCTAGAGGCCATAAGCCAAACTACTAAAGCTCCTGAGCCTAGAGCCTGTGCTCCAAAACAAGAGAAACCACTGCAGTGAGAAGACTGAGCACCACAAGGAAGAGTAGCCCCCACTTGCAGCCACTAGAGAAAGCCCACGCACAGCAACAAAGACCCAGTACAGCCAAAAATAATAAATAAATAGAATATATAGATAACACTCAAAACAGTAAAAATAAAAACAATGCAATCAGAACAGAAGACAGAGGAGTGAAACAAGAGAAAGGGTCAAGAATGACTCTTAAATTTCTAGCTTAAGTTGAACAGAGGTCACCAGCTAAAACTGAGAATATAAGGTTTCATATCTTAGTTAAAGTATGCATTAAGTGTGATTTCACAAATTTAATGTGAAAGAGAATTGCACAGATAAGAACAGGGACACAAGATGTGAGCAGATACATCATTGCAGAAAATATACAGATGGCATATAAGCACATAAATAGATGTTCAATGTCACTGGACATAAAAGAAGTGCAAATTGAAACCACAATAGATATCACTACATACATATCAGAACAGCCAAATAAAATATGGTGACAGCACCAAATGCTGGTGAGAATATGAAGAAACTCATTCATTGCTGATAGGAACGTAAAATGATAAAGCCACTCTGGAAAACAGTGTGGCACTTTCTTATAAAATTAAACATACAGCTACCATTTGACCCAGAAACTGCCCTCCTGCACTTTTATCCCCCCAAAATGAAACTAATATGCACACAAAAGCCTATATACAAATGCAGTGAAAGTCGCTCAGTCGTGTCCAACTCTATGACCCCATGGACTATTCAGTCCATGGAATTCTCCAGGCCAGAATACTGGAGTGGGTAGCCTTTCTCTTCTCCAGCAGATCTTCTGGACCCAGGGATTGAACCAGGGCCTCCTGCATTTCAGGTGGATTCTTTACCAACTGAGCTATCAGGGAAGCCCTGATACAAATATTACAGCAGCTTTATTTGTGATAACTAAAACCCAGAAACAAGCCAGGTGTCTTTCAACAGGTTATCAACAAACTGTGGTACCACAGAATCCTCTTCAGGGATAAAAAGGAATGAAATGGGACTACCCTGGTGGTCCAGTGGCAAAGCCTCCATGCTCCCACTGCAGGGGGCCTGAGTTTGATCACTGGTCAGGGATCCAGATCCCACATGCCGTAACTAAAGAGTCCCCAGGCCACAATTAGGCTCCAGCGCAGCCAATAAATAAATTTTAAAAAAATAGAAGAAGGAACTATTGACACACAACTTGCATGCATCGCCAGGGATTTTTGTGTAGTGGTTACAGTGCCATGTCAGCAATTTATGTTCAAACTGTTGAGGAAAAAAACCGTTCTTTGCACTAGTCTTGCAAGCTTGAAATAATTTAAAAGAAAAACAGAGTAAAAGTCTAACTGGACAGGAGAGAGGCAGGAGTTAAGAACGACTACCAGGTTTTTAGCTTAGGTAATGAGGGTTACCGGTGGAGACTGAGAATATAATGAACAGTAATGAGAATATTTATAAGGTAGAGATTCCCTTTTAATTTTGCATATTAATCTATCAAGATTATTTTTGACAAATTCTTGTATTTTTAGCTAAATTGTAATAGTTGCCTGTGGTCAGGTGATTTGCTGCCAGAAATCCTGAATCTCATTCTTGGCTCTAAATTTACACAGAGCACTTAATTTCTTCAATGCTTGCTTTTTCATTTACAAAGTGGGACTAATAATTGTCATCTGCAACATACTTTTCTCAGGAGAGAGTCATAATTTGAGCTCAATTAACTGCTTCTAATTTTTCAAACATCAAATTCTACTTGATGTTCACTTAATAGTAGAAACACAATGTCCCAAACTGTGTCCTAAAAGTGATTATTTTTTAAACCATCAATTCATTTTGAGGTAATTTTATGAAATGGAGATTAAATTGGAACTAACTCATATAAAAATAATATCCTTTAACATTAGCCATAACAACAGCTTGACATTCTCTCAATAGAAAGATTGTACAAGGTGGGGAAAGAGATTAAAAACAACAAAAAGTCAATTTCTAAATAAAACTCCACAGTTTCCATAATTATTGGTATCCACTTCTATAAATTTCCTTAGAAAGCAGCAGACTGAAAGATATATAATCCCAGCATGAAACTAATGAACTCAATACAAAGAATATCAGCAGACATAATGAGAGACTTTACCTTGGGGTATTAGTGTCAGACTTTGATGCCGAAGACCAGACTTGGAGCCATATCTTAATCTAAATGGGACTGATGGAGAGAAAGAGTCTTCAGGTAGACACTGGGGCCCAACGAGAAGCTTTTGTTTGCATATTGTTGAGGTTCTCTCCTACCTCTTCAGATGAAGTGTCTTTCAGGCTGTTCTTTAGAAGACCAGGAAAGCTGGGGGAGAAAAAATAGTTCGTGTATTTATCATCTCCTTCACAAAGAAACAATGATCTTTATAGTAATTTTTAAAATGCTATTCCTCCTTCCTATTTTAATGTGACATTTTAGTTTGAATAGACTCAAAATGATAAGTCATAAATTTATGAAATATGCCTACAGTAGCAGAAATGGAAGAGGCAAGTGCTTAGAACAACACCTCAAGAAAATTTCTACAGTGCAGGATTTAAGGGGTCATAGATCATAGAATTTATGTCAAAATTTTTTAATGTCAAAAAAAATGATTACTGAAGTATAAGATGCATACAGAAAAATACACAAATCCTAAATAGACAAATTGATAAATAGTCAAAAGCGAGCACATCTATGTAATCAACAATCTGGTCAAGAAATGGTAATCTATGAAAAAAACTAATAGGTCTGAATAGTGGTTAATACTGGGAGCTGTCATCTAGAAGGCAACACACTGGAGTTTGAAAATGTTCTGTATTATGATCCGGGTGATGGTCATCGTAACTGTTTGCATAGGTAAGAATCATCCTATACATTTCAGATCTGTGCATTTTCTCTACTTAAGTTATAATTTAATAGAAAGTAAAAAAAAAAATTAAAGATTGGTTTTGCCCGGTTTTGAACTTCATGTAAATAGAACTGTACCACAGGTGTTCTTTTGTATCTTAATCGGTATTATGTCTGGGAAATTCATCCCCATGGTTGAATAGGTTGCAGTTCATTCATCCTTATGGCCAGCAATACTAAATGGTATAAGTATGCCACAGTTTATTTATCCATTTTGTTTTTGCTTGTTTGTTTTTGGCCATGCCACATGTGGAATCTTACCTTAGTCCCCTGACCAGGGATTGATTCCATGCCCGCTGCATCAAGCAGTGCAGACACTTGACCACTAGACTGCCAGGGAAGTCCCTATTCATTCCACTTTTGACCTGTATCCAATTTGAGCCTAATACGAATACTATTGCTATACATGATGCAGGACAAATATCTAGAAGTGAAACTGTTGGGATCTTAGGGTGCGGGTGTATTCAATTGGATATACTGCCATTTTTTTCACCACATGGTCATTGCAATTTACCTATCATCAATGTATGAGAGTTACCACTAGCTCTGCATCCTCACCAATAATTGCTATGCGTCAATCTTTGTAATCTTAGCCATTCTAATAGAAGTGTCCAGTACATTGTATTGTTATTTTCATTTTTTTAATATTTGTTTATTATTTATTTGGCTACACCAGGGGTTTTTTTTTTTGGTTGTTGTTGTTCATTTTATTTTATTTTATTTTATTTTAATTTTCTTTACTTTATTGTGTTGGTTTTGCCATACAATGACATGAAACCGCCATGGGTTTACATATGCTCCCCCTCCAGAACCCCCCTCCCTTCTCCCTCCCTCCTCCCTCCCCCCGGGAAATCTCGGTGCACCAGCCCCGAGCATCAGCCCTGGGCTGGCGATTGATTTCACATATGATAATTAACATGTTTCAATGCCATTCTCCCATATCATCCCACCCTTGCCCTCATCCACAGAGTCCACGTGTCTGTTCTATACATCTGCGTTCCTTTTGCTGTCTCGCATGCAGGGTTCTCACTGCCATCTTTCTAAATTCCATATATATGCGTTAGTATACTGTATTGTTGTTTTTCCTTCTGGCTTACTTCACTCTGGATAATGGGCTCCAGTTCCGTCCACCTGAGTAGAACTGCTTCAAATGAATTTTTTTTTTAATGCTGAGTAATATTCCATTGTGTATATGTACCACAGCTTTCTTATCCATTCGTCAGCTGATGGGCATCTAGGTTGCTTCCATGTCCTGGCTATTGTAAACAATGCGGCGATGAACATTGGGGTACACGTGGCTCTTTCAATTCTGGTTTCCTCGGTGTGTATGCCCAGCAATGGGATTGCTGGGTCATATGGCAGTTCTATTTGCAGTTTTTTAAGGAACCTCCACACTGTTCTCCATAGTGGCTGTACTAGTTTGCATTCCCACCAACAGTGTAGGAGGGTTCCCTTTTCTCCACATCCTCTCCAGCATTTATTGCTTGCAGATTTTTGGATGGCAGCCATTCTGACTGGTGTAAAGTGGTACCTCATTGTGGTTTTGATTTGCATTTCTCTGATAATGAGTGATGTTGAGCATCTTTTCATGTGTTTGTTAGCCATTTTTATGTCTTCTTTGGAGAAATGTCTGTTAAGTTCTTTGGCCCACTTTTTGATTGGGTCGTTTATTTTTCTAGAATGGAGCTGCAGGAGTTGCTTGTATATTTCTGAGATTAATTGTTTGTCCATTGCTTCATTGGCTATTATTTTCTCCCATTCTGAAGGCTGTCTTTTCACCTTGCTTTTAGTTTCCTTTGTTGTGCAGAAGCTTTTAATTTTAATTAGGTCCTATTTGTTTATTCATGCTTTTATTTCCGATATTCTGGGAGGTGGGTCATAGAGGATCCTGCTTTGGTTTATGTTGGAGAGTGTTTCGCCTATGTTATCCTCTAGGAGTTTTATAGTTTCTGGTCTTATGCTTAGATCTTTAATCCATTTTGAGTTTATTTTTGTGTATGGTGTTAGAAAGTGTTCTAGTTTCATTCTTTTACAAGTGGCTGTCCAGTTTTCCCAGCACCACTTGTTAAAGAGATTGTCTTTTCTCCATTGTATATTCTTGCCTCCTTTGTCAAAGATAAGGTGTCCATAGATGCAAGGATTTATCACCAGGGTTTTAACTGCAGCATGTGGAATCTAGTTCCCCCATCAGAGATTGAACCCAGGCCCCCTGCGTTGGGAGCACTGAGTCTTAACCACTGGACCACCAGGGAAGTCCCCGTTGTTTTCATTTTAATTTCATTGATTTTTGAATACTTTTTCAATATTAGTAGTCATTTTGTGAAGTCTGTTTAGATCTTTTGCCCATTTTTAAAAATATCTTGTCTGTATTTTGTCTTACTGATTAGAAAGTATCCTTTATATACTCTGGATATAAATCTTAATGGCTAGCCTTTTCACTTACTTAACAGCGTCTTTTGGTGAACAGATGTTATTAATGTTGGTTTTGTCCAATTATCAATCTTTTCTCTCATGGTTAGTGCACTTTTTATGTCCTGGTGGTTAAGAAATTCTTTCCATCACGATTATGAAGATTGTTTGCTATATTGCTTTTAGACGCTTCATACAACCAAATTTGCAGTTTCCTGGAGGTTAATTTTCTATATATATGATGTAGAGGTCAAGTTTCTTCTTTTTTTCCATATGGATATACAGTTGTACCAGTACTATTTACTGAAAAAACCATCTTTCTTCACCGCTCTGAAGTGTCACTTTTGCTATAAATCAAATGTCTGTGTCTACTGCTGGTCACAGTATTCTGTCTAATTTTCTACTATCTGTCCTTGAATGATACTAGTGAAAGTGAAAGTGGCTCAGTTGTGTCCTACTCGTTGCAACCCCATAGACTATACAATCCATGGAATTCTCCAGGTCAGAATACTGGAGGGGGAAGCCTTTCCCTCCTCCAAGGGATAGAACCCAGGGATCGAACCCAAGTCTCCCATATTGCAGGCAGATTCCTTACCAGCTGAACCACCAGGGAAGCCCTGCATGATACTAAGCTCTCTTAATAACTGTAGATTTATAATAAGTTTTAGTCAGTAGCAAGTCCTTCTATTTTGTTCTTCTTTTTAAAAAGGTGTCTTAACTATTTTTGGTTCTTGCATTTCCACATAAATTTCAAAATCAGCTTGTCAAAACAAGAAAACAGAAAGTGTGCTAAGATTTTTATTGAGGCTGCATGAATATTTAGATCAATTTAAAGAAAATTATATTCTAGTCCATGAACATGGTGTTTTTCTTCATTTACACATTTTAGAGTAAATTGCAGACATTATTTCATTTTACCTCGAAATATTTCAATCTGTATTTTGTAAAAGCAATGATATTCTCTTACATAATCATGATACATGTATCAAAATCAGGAAATAAACATTGATGTAATACTATTTTCTAATCTGTGTGCATTATTTGAATTTCCTTTATACCTTTACTAATGTGCCCCACAACAAAAGAGAAAATAAGTGCTATGGCATTTTTGTTTTTTGAATCATATAGTGCATTTATTCATTATATCTCTGTAGTCTTCCTTAATCTGGAACAGTTCCTGAGTCTGTCTTTGTTTTGAAATGTTTAAGAATACATTTAAGTTCCTTTTTTTTTTTTTTTTTTGGTAGAATATCCCTGATTTGGTTTCATCTGGTATTTCCTCATGGTTAGACCTGGGTTTTGTATTTAGAAAAGGAAAAGTCATGAAAGTAACTTTGTGTCTCTCTTTGTGTACCATGTTGGCACGTATTAATACATAATGTCAACTTATCCCTTTGCTGGTAATTTTGTTCACTTGGATGAATTGCCAGTCTTCTCAACTGTAAGTTTACCTATTTTCCCTATTTCATGTGTTTTGGGTTTTTTGATGCTATTTTAATGTCATTTTTAAACTATCTGATTGTTGATGGTATATAGCAACTCAGTTGGTTATGGTTGATTAACCTTGTATTCATCAACTTCAGTAGACTCTTTTGAACTGTGCTGTGCTCAACTGCGTCTGACTCTAAAACCCCACAGACTGTAGCCCACCAGGCTACTCTGTCCATGGAATTCTCTAGGCAAGAATACTGGAGTGAGTTTCCTCTTCCATTTCCTCCTCCAGGAGATCTTCCCCACCCAGGGATCAAATCCACATCTCTTGCATCTCCTGCATTGGCAGGTGGATTCTTTACCACTAGCACCACCTGGGAAAAACTTTTCTATAATTTGTAATATTTTAACTTTTTAAATTCTTTTCATTCTAATAATTTGTCAGTAGATTATTATGAATTTTCTACATTTACAAGTATGTCAATCGTGTGTGTGCATGTGTATGTGTGTGTATTAGTCTCTCATTCGTATCCAACTCTATGGACTGTAGCCTGCCAGGCTCCTCTGTCTGTGGAATCCCCCAGGCAAGAATACTGGAGTGTTTTGCCATGCCTTCTCCAGGGGATCTTCCCAACCCAGGGATTGAACCCAGGTCTCCCATATAACCGATAGATTTTTTACCATTTGAGCTATGTGGAAAGCCCCCAATCATAAATAAGGACAGTTTTTTCCTTCTGTTCATGCTAAGTCACTTCAGTAGTGTCCAACTCTTTGCAACCCCATGTACTGTAGCCTGCAAATCTCCTCTGTGTGTGGAATTCTCAGGCAAGAATACTGGAGTGCATTGCCATTTCCTTTTCCAGGGAATATTCCTGACTCAAGGAATGAACCAATGTCTGTTAAGTCTTCTGCACTGGTAGGCACTTTCTTTACCTCTAGCACCACCTGGGAAGCCCTTCTGTTACAAAGCCTTGTACCTTTTATTTTGTTTCTTGCCTTTTTTACTGGGTTGGACAATATTAAATAGAAATGGTGATAGTGTACAACCTTCTCTTGTTCCCAACTTCAGGGGGAAATGTTTTGATATTTTATTCTTCAGTACAGTATTTGCTATAGATATTTGGAGAATCACTTATTAGATTGGGGAAGATTCTCTCCATCCATAGGCACTAGACTTCTCTTTTTCTTAAGTCATGAATATATGTAGAATTTTACCAAATTCCTTTTTTCCCTCTATTAAGTTAATAACATTTTGCTCTTATTCTGAAAAACATAGTTAATTATACTGTTTAATTATACATTTTAATGTTAAACAAACTTTGCATTTCTGGAATAAATTCAACTTAGTTATACACAATTGTTATGATATTTGCCAGGTTCTTATTTTTAAAACTAAATTGCAGTTACCCCTAATAGTTAAAAAATCCTAAATATTATTTGGGTTAATTTATGTCCAGGTTATATTCAATTTTGGTAAATGTTTTGGGCTCACTTTTCCAGATGCTATGCTGTGAAACAAACCACCAAAACTTAATTGGCTTAGAACAATAGTAACCATTCTCTCTTTCACAGTGTGTGGAGAATTCCTGAGCCGCTCAGCTCTGGACCTTGAGTAGTTGAGTCTGCTTAAGGTCTCTCATAAGGTTTAAGTCTGATTGTTTGGGATTGACGTTACCTCAAAAGCTTCTTCACCCAAATCCCTGGTGCCTAGGCTGGGGAGAGTCCAACAACTGGATTCGGGAACACTTGTGTGTATTAGTTGCTCAGTCATGTCTGACTCTTTGCGAACCCATGAACTGTAGCTCACCAGGCTCCTCGGTCCGTGGAATTATCCAGGCAGGAATACTGGAGTGGGTTGCCATGCCCATCTCCAAGGAATCTTTCTGACCCAGGGATCAAACCCAGTCTCTTGTACTGCAGGCAGATTCTTTACAGTCTGAGCCACCAGACAAGCCCAATGGAACACTTGGGGCTCCTCAGACTCCCTCCTCTAACTCTGTGTAGTATCTCCAACACACCAGCTTCTGTGTAGTAGGACTTCTTATACAGCAGCTCAGGGTCCCAAGGAACGTGTCCCAAGAGAGAGGCAGAGGGAAGCCACACTGCCTTTTATGACCCAGCCTTAGAAGTCATACAGCATCATTCCACCTAAACTACTGGCTACAAAAGCCTGCTCAGGTTCAAAGGTTGGGAACATAGGCCCCTGTCTCTCACTGGAGGAGTGTCAAGTCACATTGTAAGGAAAACATGTGATGTACATCAGTGAGGCCATCTTTAGAAAACATAACCTGACAGAGCAGCTTCCCACAAGTCCACAGCCAGCTTAGCATCTCTTCCTTTCCATCCACTTCAGCCTGTCTCCATCAGGACCACACTTCCTTTCTTATCTCTGCCCCCAATAGCATAGTGACCATCTTCACTACACTATCCTCAATGCACAACTGCATGGTGGAGTCCCACAGGCTAGTTCCTACAGCCCATCTCTCAGATACCGTCTGCAGATTTTTGGAGTGGGAGGAAGAGCCCCAGTGGGCTTACAAAATGGGTATCACACATCATCTAGGCTAGAGGTCTTGAGAACTGCCATTATGCCCTTGTAACAACAGGGCAGACTCTGAATGCGTCTTTGTTTCAATGTCCCAAGGTGAAATTCTTTCATCACTGCCCCAGGCATCCATTTCCTCAGTGAGGGCCTGCTCCCAACCAGGACTATGTTAGGAGCTGGTAGCCAGTGTTATAGGAAGAGGGAATGCATGACAGAGAGATATATCTGTAAACTTTTCAGACATGATCTAGAGGGGGACACTAAAGGATGGTAGGCCAAGAAATATCATGATTAGGTTTGCACTATAGTTCAGTTCAATCGCTTAGTCATGTTCCAACTCTTTGAGACACCATGGACTACAGCATGCCAGGCCTCCCTGTCCATTACCAACTCCTGGAGTTTACTCAAATTCATGTCCATTGAGTCGGTAATGCCAATTAATCATCTCATGGTCGTCCCCTTCTCCTCCTGACTTCAGTCTTTCCCAGCATCAGGGACTCTTCAAATGAGTCAGTTCTTCACATCAGGAGGCCAAAGTATTGGAGTTTCAGCTTCAGTATCAGTCCTTCCAATGAATATTCAGGACTGATTTCCTGTAGGATGGATCTCCTTGCAGTCCAAGGAATTCTCAAGAGTCTTCTCCAACACCACAGTTCAAAAGCATCAATTCTTCGGTGCTCAGCTTTTTTTATACTCCAACTCTCACATCCATACATGACTACTAGAAAATCCATGGCTTTGATTAGATGGACCTTTGTTGGCAAAGTAATGTCTCTGCTTTTTAATATGCTTCTAGGTTGGTCATAACTTTTCTCCCAAGGAGCAACCATCTTTTAATTTTATGATTGCAGCCACCATCTGCAGTGATTTTGGAGCCCCCAAAAAGAAAGCCTGTCATGTTTCCACTGTTTCCCCATCTATTTCCCATGAAGTGATGGGACCAGATGCCATCATCTTAGTTTTCTGAATGTTGAGTTTTAAGCTAAGGTTTTCACTCTCCTCTTTCACTTTCATCAAGCCGCTCTTTAGTTCTTCTTCACTTTCTGCCATAAGGGTGGTGTTATCTGCATATCTGAGGTTATTGATATTTCTCCTGGAAATCTTGATTCCAATTTATTCTTCATCCAGTCAAGCGTTTCTCATGATGTACTCTGCATATAAGTTAAATAAGCAGAGTGACAGTATACAGCCTTGATGTACTCCTTTCCCGATTTGGAACCAATCTGTGTTCCGTGTCCAGTTCTAACTATTACTTCTTGACCTGCATACAGATTTCTCAGGAGGCAGGTCAGGAGATCTGGAATTCTTATCTCTTGAAGAATTTTCCACAGTTAGTTGTGATCCACACAATCAAAGGCTTCAGCATAGTCAATAAACCAGAAGTAGATTTTTTTCTGGAACTCTCTTGCTTTTTTGATGATTCAGTGGATATTGGAAATTTGATCTCTGATTCCTCTGCCTTTTCTAAATCCAGCTTGAACATCTGGAAGTTCATGATTCACATACAGTTGAAGCCTTGCTTGGAGAAGTTTGAATATTACTTTGCGAGCGTGTGAGATGAGTGCAATTGTGTGGTAGTTTGAACATTCTTTGACATTGCCTTTCTTTGAGATTGGAATGAAAACTGACCTTTTCTAGTCCTGTGGCCCCTGCTGAATTTTCCAAATTTGCTGGCATATTCAGTGCAGCGCTTTCACAGTATCATCTTTTAGGATTTGAAATAGCTCAACTGGAATTCCATCACCTCCACTAGCTTTGTTTGTAGTGATGCTTCCTAAGGCCCACTTGACTTTGCATTCCAGGATGTCTGGCTGTAGGTGAGAAATCATACCATCATGGTTATCTGGGTCATGAAGATCTTTTTTGCATAGTTCTTCTGTGTATTCTTACCACCTCTTCTTAGTATCTTCTACTTATGTTAGGTCCATAACATTTCTGTCCTTCATTAGAAGTGGTCAAACAGGAGATGGCAAGAGTAACATTGACATTTTAGGAATCAGCGAACTAAAATGAACTGGAATGGGTGAATTCAACTCACATGACCATTATATCTACTACTGTGGGCAAGAATCCCTTAGAAGAAATGGAGTAGCCATCATAGTCAACAAAAGAGTCTGAAATGCACTACTTGGATGCAATCTCAGAAATGACAGAATGATCTCTGTTTGTTTCCAAGTCAAACCATTCAGTATTACAGTAATCCAAGTCTATGCCCTGACCAGTAATGCTGAAGAAGCTGAACAGTTCTGTAAAAACCTACAGACCTTCTAGAACTAACACCAAAAAAAGATGTCCTTTTTTTTTATAGGGGACTGGAATACAAAAGTAGGAAGTCAAGAAATACCTGGAGTAACAGGCAAATTTGGCCTTGGAGTACAGAATGAGGCAGGGCAAAGGCTAATAGAGTTTTGCCAGGAGAATGCACTGGTCATAGCAAACACCCTCGTCCAACAACACAAGAGAAGACTCTACACATAGACATCTCCAGATGGTCAACACCGAAATCAGATTGATTATATTCTTTGCACCCAAAGATGGAGAAGCTCTATACAGTATCAAAACCAAGACTGGGAGATGACTGTGGCTCAGATCATGAACTCCTTATTGCCAAATTCAGACCTACATTGAAGAAAGTAGGGGAAACCACTAGACCATTCAGGTATGACCTAAATCAAATCCCTTACAATTATACAGTGGAAGTGACAAATAGATTCAAGGGATTAGATTTGATAGACTGAGTGCCTGAAGAACTATGGACGGAGGTCATGACATTGTATAGGAGGCAGTGATCAAGACCATCCCCAAGAAAAAGAAATGAAAAAAAGGCAAAATGCTTGTCTGAGGAGGCCTTACAAATAGCTATGAAAAGAAAAGAAGCAAAAGTCAAAGGAGAAAAGGAAAGATATACCCATTTGAATGCAGAGTTCCACAGCATAGCAAGGAGAGATAAGAAAGCCTTTCTCAGTGATCAGTGCAAAGAAATAGAGGGAAATAATAGAATGAGAAAGACTAGGGATCTCTTAAAAAAAAATCAGAGAAACCAAAGGAACTTTTCATGCAAAGATGGACACTATCACTATATTAAAGTAAATCTATCCATTTTCCTTACTGTCAAGAACAATGCATACTCAGTGGCACTGTGCTTACAAATCTCCATTACAATGTGTTAGGCTGGAGGGAGATTCCTTTGATATGCAGACTCCTTTAAGAATAGGAACAGATATTAAAATGAGGTTTATTGTCAAGAAACCAATCAATAAATTTTGAAAAAATAGAAAAAAAAGAGAGAGAGCATCTTCCAGGCCTTGCTTGTTTTTACACCCACCCAGAAGCACACACTGAAGAAACCTGCAGTGGAATGGAGTTTGTTTTCCTCAGTCAGAAGACAGAATTCAGAATTATAATAGCAACTACTTTTTCTTTTTCTTTTTTGTCTTGCCAAGTGCCTTGCAGAATCTCAGTTCCCCAACCAAGGATTGAACCTTGGCCACAGCAGTGAAAGCCTGGAATCCTAACCACTAGATCACCAGGGAACTCCCAATCTCCTAAAGAATTTACTCCCAATTCAGAGTTTTCACCATCCCAACAGATAAAGGCTAATTTGATTCACTAGTTATGAAAAAATAGGCATAGCAACATCCTTTTTATTTTTATTTTTTTAATCTTTATTGAATTTGTTACAGTATTGCTTCTATTTTATGTTTTTTGGGTTTTTGCCATGAGGCATGTGGGAGCTTAGCTCCCTGGCCAGGAATCAAACCAGAAGCCCTGCACTGGAAGGCAAAGTCTTAACCACTGGTCCACCAGGGAAGTTTCCAGCAACATCCTTTTTAAAATACTTGGGTCTGTTAAAAATGCCAGGGATGCATTCAGCAAGAAAATCCTGTGAAAAGTCATTACAAAGGTTTTGTTTTCCCCATCGCCTTTTGTGGAATCTAGAGTGGCAGCAGCAATTCCTGGTAGGACTGTCTTTTTCTGCACCATAACCCATATTGGACAAGGAAACTGTATATCTGAATGATTCAGGAAATCAAAGTAATAAAACTGCCAGCAACAATGCAGCCAAGTGATTAAAGAAGGCTGGTTGAAAATTGAAACACCCTTTTACTCATTAATCTCCAACTGCTAAAGACAAACAAAAAGCAAAATTAACATGATTGTAAACTAAGCACTTGTGTCCTGTGGCTACCGTGTTGGCCTGCTGAGAGGGAATAAGCTGATCAAAGCCAGTGCGTCCTTGGAGAACTGCAGGATGAATGCTGCTTGGGGGAGCACACAGCTGGGATCCATTACCGGACCTGTTTCAGGAACAGGTGAATACCGTAATTAATCTTGGCTTCAATTTGGAGGGAAGCGGGGAACCTACCTGCCCTGTCCACTGAGTTTATATGTTAATCCCCCCAGCTCTGGGGAAAAGTTTTTAAATTGGTGTAAAGACTTCTTCTGCCCTTCCGAAAGTGTAGAGAGAAGAAACAGTTGAGGTGGGTTGCTGAGATCCTTAACTTCAGACAGTTAAGACACCTTCCAGGAAAGCTGTTGATTGCTACCATCCTTGGTTTGATGCATCTAAGCACACAGAGCCAAGGCTCTCCCAATGAAGCTCGCAGGGTTTTAATGCAAGAAAATACTTGAAGACACAGGGGGCCTCATCCCACAAACAGAAATCAGGAAATTCAGGTACTTGGAATCCGAGTTGCTCTCAGGGCAAACATCAAACCAATGGGTTCTTGAATTGCCTAAAGCCTGTCCAGGACTTTATATACTATTCTAGATAAAGAAAAATGAATGGGCACCTGCCTTGCCCCTCCTTTGCACCAAATTCTTTTTTTTTTTAATGCCATAAATTGTACAAACAAAATATATGCATGAACAATAGAAATTTCACAGTAAAAACACAAAGCTTGCACTAAAATTCAGTGCAGAATGAACTGGGTAGCAAAATAAAACCAGTGCACAGAAGCAATCCTTCTTCAAGACAACAAATTAGGGTGTAAGCAAAAGATGCTGGACAGTACCCTCTGACACCCCTAACATGGGGCAGTAGAGAGCGCCCTGTCACAGAGAAGAAAAGCCAGCTGAGAGGCTGTTAGGAACTGTAATACATGGGTGTCCCTCCTTCAACATGGCCTCTGTGTTAATAGGCTGAGGTCCCACTGAGACACAAACTAGTCAGCCAAGCATAAAAACTTGAAGAGTAGGGTCCTTTTCCCAGAGACACTACACATGTGGATGGAAATGTAGCTTCACTGTGACTGCCTCCCCCAATTGTTGCCAGCTTTTTTTTCCTTTTTATTTCATCTGGATCTGATGTCCTATTATTAAATTTTTGTTTGGGGATCTGCTTAATTCGGGCTGTTATAACAAGACACCATAGACTTGCTGTCTTAAGCCATAGAAATTTTTATCATAGTCCTGAAAGCTGAGAAGTACAAGATCAGGGTGCCAGCAGATTTGGTGTCTGGTGATATTAGGAGAAACACTGAAACCGTCCACCCTGACCAGGTCCATTTGCAAGAGTTATTTAATGACAGGAGGTCCTGGTAAAGAACATGGAACTAACAAGCCATCACCAACCAGAATTCCAGAAAGATCAAAAGGAGATACTAGCCCATATGTCCTACCAACATGCCAGAATCCTGCTTGCTGGGATCCATCTTGGCTGAATGATGCGTGTGCCACCAGGAAGGACCCTGAATCAGAATGATTGGCCAGTGACAACTCAGAAACTAATCCTATTACCATACAGTCTGCAGGCCACCAGGCAGAGTAGCCCTCCTTGGTTCCCTTCAGTTCAGTTCAGTTCAGTCACTCAGTCATGTCCAACTCTTTGTGACCCCATGGACTGTAGCATCCACGGGGTGCTCCCAGAGCTTACTCAAACTCATGTCCATCAAGTCGGAGATGCCATCCAACCATCTCATCCTCTGTAGCCCCCTTCTCCTGACTTCAATCTTTCCCAGCATCAAGGTCTTTTCTAATGAGTCAGTTCTTCGAATCACATGGCCAAAGTATTGGAGTTTCAGCCTCAGCATCAGTCCTTCCAGTGAATACTCAGGACTGATTTCCTTTAGGATTGACTGGTTTGATCTCCTTGCAGTCCAAGGGACGCTCAAGAGTCTTCTCCAACACCACAGTTCAAAAGCATCAATTCTTCAGTGCTCAGCTTTCTTTATAGTCCAACTCTCACATCCATACATGACTCTCCTACATAACATAACAAAGCTCTAAGATTGTGGAGTAGAAGGATGTGGGCTCATCTTCTGCAAGAACTCCAAAACTGCAACTCACTGCTGAACAACCATCGACAGGAGAATGTTGGATTCCACCAAAAAAAAAGATACCCCATGTCCAAGGGCAAAGGAGAAATCCCAGCAAGATGGTAGAAGGGACAGAATCATGTTTAGAATTAAACCCCACAGCCGCCAGAGACGCTAGGAGGGCTCAAACAAAACCTTGTGCACACCAGGACCCAGAGACCCCTAGGTTCCCTTACCCTCCTGCTTTCTGCCCCACCCCTCCCTTGGCGGCGGGGGGGGGGGGGGGGGGGGGGGGGGGTCCTTTCCCCAGTAAAGTCTCTTTGTCAGCACTCGTGTCTCCTTTGACAATTCATTTCTGAATGTTAGCCACTCTCAAGCCCTAGAAGGGATTCCCTTTCCTACAACAGTGAGAGCCCTCTTACTAGTTTGCAGATGTCAATCTTCTCATTGTATCCTCATAAAGCAGACAGCAAAGAGAGAAACAAGCTTTTTCCTGTTTCTTCTAAGGGTACTCAGCCCATCTTGAGGGCTCCACCCAAATGATCTAGTTACCTCCTAAAGGTTCCATTTCCAGATAGCATTACAATGGGGATTAAAGTTTTAACATATGAATTGAGGAGTGTGTCCAACTCTGCAAGCAATGGACTCTAGCTTGCTGGGCTTCCCTGCCCATGGAATTTTCCAGGGAAGAATCCTGGAGTGGGTTGTCAATTCTCACTCCACAAGGAGTAAGAGGCACAAACAATCAGAATCCATATCAATTTCCAACAGCACCCAACACCTATTTTTTCAAAATTAACTGAGCAAGACAGGACATGAATGCATGGAGAAAAAATTTAACCATATATTTAATTTTTGTTCTTCAAAGTAGGGAGGGAGTCTGTGCATGATTCACCTATCATGCTACAGGCCTTGAGGTAATTCCACATGGTCATTCACCTTGAGTTAAGGACCACTCTTTAATAGGGAAACATACAAGCTGAGGGTCAGGAAGAGAAGATGGCATGGCCTCAGGTCTTCCCATTATCCTAGAGAGAGAGAGATGCTATGGCAAGGTGCTGTTGCATTCCAGTAGAGGGACATGTATCCTGAGACAATACTTTCTTAGAGCAAACTTGTGAGAAATCAGCCTTATCCAAATGTGGAAACAGAGACTGGAGCCAGTGTGACTGTGTTTAGGTGCCAGCTGCCCAATACCTGGGGATTTCAGGGGTCCTTAGGAAGTTGCAACCTCTTTTGTTAGGGGTAGAAAGTTACCCTGGGAAGCTAAGTTTGGGCACAGCCTATCCTGCTGGCAGAAGGGGAGACTCTCATCTCTCCTGGCATGACACACAAGGCATCAGGGCTAGCTATCACAGACATTTTAGGATGCTCCTACTTGAGGCACCATACTCATCTATTTATTTTTCAAGAAGTGCTCATCATAACCCACTAAAGGCCAGTGTGAACAATACTGTGCTACAACAATCTGCTAGGTAAAGGAAATGTTTACAGTTAATGGAAGACTGCCCAGAGGTGGAAAAGTTTCAGTGGCGTACCTGTATTACATTCAGACACACCAGAATATTAAGTTACAGAAAGAAGGCAATTTTGAAAATGAATAACCAACAACAACCTATCATATAGCACATGGAACTCTACTCAATGTTATGTGCCAGCCTAGATGGGAAGGGGATTTGGGGGAGAGTGGATACATGTGTATTTATGGCTGAGTCTCTTCAATGTTCACCTGAAACAACCACAACATTGTTAATTGGCTAAGTGTTAGTATTGGTCGCTCAGTGAACAGGGGAAAGGTCAGTAGCTCAGTGAACAGCGAAAGTGTCAGTCTCTCCGTTGAGTCTGACTCTTTGTGCCCCCATGGAATGTAGCTTGCCAGGTCCTCTACCTACGGAATTCTCCAGGCAAGAATACTGGAGTGGGTAGCCATTCCCTTCTCCAGGGGACCTTCCCGATCCGGGGATCAAACTGGGTCTCCTGCATTGCAGGCATTCTGCTCAGTTGTGTATAACTGTTTGCAATCCAGGCAGATTCTTGACCATCTGAGCCACCAGGGAAGCACTAACGAGCTATACCCTAATACAAAATAAAAAGTTTTAAGTTTGAAAAAAAAGAAGGCAAAATGGAGATAGTCTATCAATTGGGGCAAAAAGATGAAGATATAATAAGATAAAGGAAGATATGCTAAATAATATGCGAAATAAATTAATTCAACAAATATTTATTGAACACCTGTGCTAAGTTCTGAGGATAAACGGATGAACAAGGCAGATATAGTTCCTGCTTGTCCTACAGATAAGTAAAGTGAAGTTGTTCAATTATGTCTGACTCTTTATGAGTCCATGGACTGTAGCCAGCCAGGTTCCTCCATCCATGGGATTTTCCAGGCAAGAATACTGGAGTGGGCTGCCATTTCCTTCCCCAGAGGATCTTTCTGACCCAGGGATCGAACCTGGGTCTCCTGCATTGCAGGCA
Source organism: Antilocapra americana (assembly GCA_007570785.1). Taxonomy (NCBI): domain Eukaryota; kingdom Metazoa; phylum Chordata; class Mammalia; order Artiodactyla; family Antilocapridae; genus Antilocapra; species Antilocapra americana. The sequence goes on from ML664199.1 coordinate 23,183,131, forward strand.
GACTCTTTTGCCATCTGAGCCACCAGGGAATCCCACAGATAAGTAAACAGCCCTGCAGCTGCTGCTGCTGCTGCTAAGTGTCTGACTCTGTGTGATCCCATAGACGGCAGCCCACCAGGCTTCCCCGTCCCTGGGATTCTCCAGGCAAGAACACTGGAGTGGGTCACCACTGCCTTCTCCAATGCAGGAAAGTGAAAAGTGAAAGTGAAGTCGCTCAGTCGTGTCCAACTCTTAGCGACCCTGTGGACTGTAGCCTACCAGGCTCCTCCATCCATGGGATTTTCCAGGGAAGAGTTCTGGAGTGGGATGCCATTGCCTTCTTCAAGTAAATAGCCCAGTATATCTTAAAAAGCTAAAATATTAATTTTTAAAGCTTTTTTCCTGAAATACTTGTACTAACACTTAAAACTCTCTCAAGGTGAAATCCTATTTACCTGAATGAACTGAAAAAAAAAAACTGATGAATAAACAGAACCAATAATAAATTTTAAAGTAAAAATAAATTTTATGTAATCTTTAAAAATGATTCAGATAATTTTTGAATGTTTATTTTGTGCTAAACTTATTTTAGGAAAAGACTGTTTGTTGTTGTTTAGTCACTAAGTTGTGCCCAATTCTTTGCAACTCCATGGACTGCAGCACACCAGGCTTTCCTTCATTATCTCTCAGAATTTGCTCAAACTCATGTCCGTTGAGTCAGTGATGCCATTCAATCATCTTATCTTCTGTCACCATCATCTCTTCCTGCCTTAAATCTTTCCCAATATCAGGGTCTTTTCCAGTGAGTCAGCTCTTCACATCAGGTGGCCACAGTATTGGAGCTTCAGCTTCAGCAACAGTCCTTCCAATGAATAATCAGGGCTGATTTCCTTTAGGACTGACTGGTTTGATCTCCTTGTCCAAGGGACTCTCAAGAGTCTTCTCCAGCACCACAGTTCAAAAGCATCAGTTCTTGAGGGGCTCAGTCTTCTTGATAGTCCAATTCTCATATCCATATATGACTACTGGAAAATCCATAGCTTTGACTATACGGACTTCTGTCAGCAAAGTGATGTCTCTGCTTTTAAACATGCTGTCTAGGTTGGTCATAGCTTTTCTTCCAAGGAGCAAGTGTCTTTTTAATTTTATGGCCGCAGTCATTGTCCGCAGTTACAGTGGAGTCCGAGAAAATAAAATCTGCCACTTTTCCCCCATCTATTTGCCATGACGTGATGGGACTGGATGCCATGTTCTTAGTTTTTGAATGCTGAATTTTAGATTTACATACAAAAGCCTATTTGGGGATAATTTTTAAGATTTAAAAAGAAGAATCTTACAAGTATCCGAGACTCTTCAGGTAACAATAAAGCAACATTCACCAAACTTTCAAGGACCTGTTATTACTTAATAGAAGGGCATTTTTCAAATACTCCAGAACTAATGAAATATAGCCACTGTATGAATAAGCTATTTCAAGATATATTCTAGAGCAAGAGAGGATCAAAAGAAAAAATTCAAACAGAAGGAAGTTGCAGTTGGAAGAGACCAGCAATAAGTACTGAAAACATTTCATTTGTAGGGATGAGACTTGGTAATTGGTATAAATACACTTATACCAAGAAAAAATAGACAAAAAATATGAATAAACATGCCCAAAAGAAATATAAATGGTTGGTAAAATATGAAAGATGATCACCTTCACCACGATCAGAGAGATGCAAGTTAAAACCACAAAGAAATACTACTTTCCATGGATAAACAAGGTCCTAATGTATAGCACAGAAAATTATATTAACCATATATAAACCATAATGGAAAAAAATAAAAAAACAGAATGCATATATGTATATAACCAAGTCACTTTGCTGTACAGCAGAAATTGGCACAACATTGTAAATCAACTATACTTCAATTTTTTTAATTTAATAAAAAGAAATACCACTATCCAACCTATTATGTTAACTTAAGAGAACACTTTTTTAATACTAACAGAAGAACCAACTTGACAGAGGAAACTGGCCAAAGTTGGGGCAATTTTAGTATCAAAAGAACAATGACTGCAATTAATTGAAAAACACTGACTATACGAGAAATCTTGAGTTCATATGATACTCAAGAAAAATAAAGTAAGAGGAATAAAACAAGCAAGCAAGCAAAGCAAATAAATTTTGCAGGTAACCATTACACCAAGTTCTTTCTCTGAAAGGGACAAGAACATTTATTTTCCTTTGCAATAGTAATTACATCTCAGTGTAGCTAATATTCCTAGTTGATGAGGAAAAGCACTTCTTTCAAGAGAAATATCAGTTATAAAAGTAGAATTGGAAAATCACAATTTACAACCTCTAAGGACACAACTAAGCCAAGAATTATCAACAGATGCTAAAACCACCAGGTAAAAGGTTGGATAGTCACCTGGTGGCAAAATTATCACCTCACAGATCATTAGCTGATTCCAAGGTGATAGTCATTACAAACACCCTGTGATCAATCTCAACATCACCAAGAATAGAATAACCCCAGAGCTTCATTATGTAACTCCTAGTTACATCATTATGTGATACAGTGTTTAACCTGAATTTAACTAAGCCTTTAGATTCAACTTCCAATTACAGAAAATTATCAGGGTTATTGTTAAATGATAATAGGAAAAACCCAGAAATTAGGACATTCTAGGGAACAACTGACCTGGTCTTTTCAAGTGGATGTCATAGGAAAATAAAACACTTGAGGGAAGACTTCCTAGTGGTCTAGTGGTTAAGAATTCATGTGTGAAGTCAAGTGGGCCTTAGAAAGCATCACTACAAACAAAGCTAGTGGAGGTGATAGAATTCCAGTTAAGCTATTAATTAAGTGATTAATCCTGAAAGATGATGCTGTGGAAGTGCTGCACTCAGTATGCCAGCAAATTTGGAAAACTCAGCAGTAGCCACAGGACTGGAAAAGGTCAGTTTTCATTCCAATCCCAAAGAAAGGCGATGCCAAAGAATGCTCAAACTACCGCACAGTTGCACTCATCTCACACACTAGTAAAGAGATGCTCAAAATTCTCCAAGCCACGCTTTAGCAATACGTGAACTATGAACTTGCAGATGTTCAAGCTGGTTTTAGAAAAGGCAGTGGAACCAGAGGACAAATTGCCAACATCCGCTGGATCATGGAAAAAGCAAGAGAGTTCCAGAAAAACATCTACATCTGGTTTATTGACTATGCCAAAGCCTTTGACTGTGGATCACAATAAACTATGGAAAATTCTGAAAGAGATGGGAATACCAGACCATCTGACCCATCTCTTGAGAAACCTGTATGCAGGTCAGGAAGCGACAGTTAGAACTGGACATGGAACAACAGACTGGTTCCAAATAGGAAAAGGAGTACGTTAAGGCTGTATATTGTCACCCTGCTTATTTAACTTGTATGCAGAGTACATCATGAGAAACGCTGGGCTGGAAGAAGCACAAGCTGAAATCAAGATTGCTGGGAGAAATATCAATAACCTCAGATATGCAGATGACACCAGCCTTATGGCAGAAAGTGAAGAGGAACTAAAGAGCCTCTTGATGAAAGTGAAAGAGGAGAGTGAAAAAGTTGGCTTAAAGCTCAACATTCAGAAAACTAAGATCATGGCATCTGGTCCCATCACTTCATGGGAAATAGATGGAGAAACAGTGGAAACAGTGTCAGACTTTATTTTTCTGGGCTCCAAAATCACTGCAGATGGTGACTGCAGCCATGAAATTAAAAGATGCTTGCTCCTTGGAAGCAAAGTTATGACCAACCTAGACAGCATATTGAAAAGCAGAGACATTACTTTGCCAACAAAGATCTGTCATCTAGTCAAGACTATGGTTTTTCTTGTGCTCATGTATGGATGTGAGAGTTGGACTATAAAGAAAGCTGAGCGCCAAAGAATTGATGCTTTTGAATTGTTGGAGAAGACTCTTGAGAGGCCCTTGGACTGCAAGGAGATCCAACCAGTCCATCCTAAAGGAGATCAATCCTGGGTGTTCATTGGAAGGACTGATTTTGAAGCTGAAACTCCAGTACTTTGGCCACCTCATGCGAAGAATTGACTCATTGGAAAAGACCCTGATGCTGGGAAGGATTGGGAGCAGGAGAAGAAGGGGACGACAGAGGATGAGATGGCTGAATGGCATCACCGACTCGATGGACATGGGTTTGGGTAGACTCTGGGATTTGGTGATGGACAGGGAGGCCTGGTGTGCTGCAAGTCATGGGGGCACAAAGAGTAGGACACGACTAAGCTACTGAACTCAACTAACTGAATGCAGAAGTAGGGTCAATTCCTGGACAGGGAACTAAGATCCCACATGCCTCAGGGAACTAAGATTCCACATGTCTGACACAGTCAAATGAATGTTTTTTTTTTTAAGTTGGGGGGCATGGAAAATATAAAGAGGGACAGGAAAAGGAATGTCTGTTCTAGATTAAAGTATACTTCAGAAACCCAACAACCAAATGCAATCAGAGCTGCTGATTGGATTCTAATATGAACAAAGTTGCTGCAAAGACATTTGGGGGCCAAGTGGGGGAAACTTAGGTGTGTTGATATTAACTGTGGTTCTGTAGGGAAGAATTCTTATTTAGATATGCATATCAAAACATCTAGGAGTGGTGTGGGGGAGAGGGAATTGGAGGAAGGCAGGCAAAAGGTACAAACTTCCAGTTATAAGATAACTAAGTACTAGAGAAGTAATGTACAACATGATAAATACAATTAATACTGCTACATGTTATATATGAAAGTTGTTAAGAAAGTAAATCCTGAGTTCTCACCAAAAGAAAAATCTTTTTCTATTTTTTAAATTTGTTTATATATGAGATGATAGATGGTCAATCAGTTCAGTTCAGTTCAGTTCAGGTGCTCAATCGTGTTGGACTCTGTGCGACCCCATAGATGGCAGCCTACTAGGCTCTGCCATCCATGGGATTCTCCAGGCAAGAACACTGGAATGGGTTGCCATTTCCTCCTCCAGTGCATGAAAGTGAAAAGGGAAAATGAAGTCACTCAATAAACTTATTCTAACAATCACTTCATAATGTTTGTAAATCAAATCATGCTGTACACCTTAAACTTACAGTGCTATCAATTTTATTTCAACAAAACTGGAAGAAAAAATATTAGGAGTGAAATATTTAGGAGTCTATATTTACTTTAAAAAAACTTCTATTTAAAAACAGTGAAATATGACAAATGTTACAATAATTATTAAATCTAAGTGATAAGTTTATGGCATTTGTTACACTATTCTCTCTACTTTCCTGCACATTTATAATTTTCATAATAAGGATAAAAAGTATTTTTAATATCTAGCATGTGTGAGAGTTTAACGAAAAAGACCATCCCATACACATTATTGGTTAGAGTGTAAATTGGTATAACATTCTTAGGGGACAATTTGGAACACATAAATTCAATTTATTTATTTGTTACTGAAGTATAGATGTTTTACAATGTTGTATTGGTTTCATATGTACAACAAAGTGATTCAGTTATACATATATGTATAGATTAGATTATTTTTCTAGATTTTTTTCCATTATAGGTAATTAAAAGATATCGAGCATAGTTCCCTATGCTATATAATAGGTCATTGTTGGCTATCTACTTTATATATAGTAGTTTTTATCTGCTAATCCTAAACTCCTAATTTATCTCTTCCCCCTTTCCCCTTTGGTAACCATAAGCGTGTTTTCTGTCTGTGAGTCTATTTCTGTTTTGTAAACAAGTTCATTTGTATAATTTTTTTTAGATTCCACATATAAGTGATATCATATTTGTCTTTATCTGATAAATTTTATTTTTTATTATACGTACCCTTTGACATAGTAATCCCATCTTTAAAAATTTACTAATGACTAGTGATACAAGTATAGAGGATATAGGTATAAGGATATTTATTATAAGCATTATTTATAATATAAACAAATTTGCAACAACAGTGAAGTGGTTAAATATATTCTGACAAATATTACATATTATTTATGACAAAGAATACCATATTATTGTTAAAAAGAACACAGTAGGTCCATATTTACTATATTGGTTTCCTAGGGCTGCCTTAAAAAAGTAACAGATTAGGTGGGAGGCTTAGAGAATAGAGATTTATTTCCTTGCAGTTCTGGAGGCTAGAAACCTGAGAGAACGTGTCAACAAGGCCTGTCTCCTTGGCTTGTAAATGGCTGTCTTTTCCTGTGCCTTCATGTGGTCTTTCCTCTGTACCACCTGTGTCCAAATTTTCTCTTCTTTTTTTTTTTTTTTTTTGCATGTCAAGTTTTATTAGGTTCAAATACAAAACATTCCAAAAAGAGAAAAGCCATCTATTATATCTAAGTACTATATTCAACTACCAGTTAAACAAGGAAAACACGTTATTCTGTTTCTTTTACAACCAGTATAAATCCAGAAGAATCAAGACCAATTCTTTTCCCAACAGGAGCAGAAGTAAGTCTGCTGGGTCAGTAAACTATTTGCCAAATAGCTGTCTGGTCATTAAACATTCTTCAATTTAGTATTTGTTTTACTATGATTAATCTCTATGTTCTACACTATCTTCAAGATACCTAAATAAAATCTCAAGAGCCAAAAGGTCCTTGGGAACATAGACCCAAGTAACTTCGATTACAGAATGATTGAGGAAGACAGCTATGTAAGTGCAATGGCTTTTTAAATTTGGTCAATACCCTCATGATCTGTGATTGGAAGAGCCTATCAAAATGAGGGTTAAATTTCTGCACATTTTCCACAACTGCAAATGGTAAACATGATAGTACTGATATTTACTAGGTAAACATTCAGGTTCCTTCTAACCCAACAACTCAAATCTGTTTCCTTTGAGAATATTAGCTTTTACACCATTGGCTCTAATCTTCAATGCAATAAATGATAAAGCTGTAACTTGATTTGTTTGCAAGACATGAACTGGGGCAGGGGGTAAAGGAAGCTTACAAAACAACTGTTCCTTTAAAAAAAAAAAACAGCATAAGCCAACAGGCCCAATTTCGTTTCCAGTTTTCAAAATGTGCTTTCGAGCATTTCAGCTGTTTCCAGTTACTTTAGTTTCCAGATATTAGTCTTCCATTTAAAGACTAAATCTCACTTCTGGATAAACTAACACAAAGAAATATTTTACTTGCTGAAAAATCACTTTACTGGATAAAGTTACCTCTTATGCCTTTCAGTTTTCTAATCCAACTTTCTGACAATCAGTGGTAATTAGGAAGTTCTAAGTTGCAGTTGTCCCTATGACTGTGGGCTTCAAATTTTCTCTTCTTATAAGGACATCAGTCATACTGGAATAGGGACCACACTAAGAACCTTATTTAAAGTTAACTTTGTCTTTAAACTCTATTTCCTGGACTTTCCTGGTGGTACGGTGGATAAGAATTTGCCTGCCAATGCAGGAAACAAGGGTTCAGTCCCTGGTCTAGGAAGATGCCACATGCCACGGGGCGACTAAGTCCATGTGCCACAACTACTGAGCCTGCTCTTTAGGACCGGCTAGCTCCAACTACTGAGTCCATATGCTGCAACTTCTGAAGCCCATGTGACTAGACCCTGTGCCCCACAGCCAGAAAAGCCATTGCAATGAGAAGCCCGTGCACCACAAGGAAGAGAAGCCCCTACTCACTGCAACTAGAGAAAAGCCAAGCACAGCAACAAAGACTCAGTGAAACCAAAAATAAAAACAAATAAACAAATAAATGAAAACAGCTTATCTCCCAACATAGTCACATTCTTAGGTACTAGAAACTAGAACTTCAATATATGAAATTTTGGGGACACAATTCAGTCCATAACATTAGTAACATAGAAAGATGGTCATGATTTTTTAGGTTAAAAAAATTTTTGAGCAGAATAACACATGCAGTACAATACCCCTTTTTTCAAACTCAAACAATAAAAACAAACCTTTGGAACATGCTTATATGCAGTTTGGGGTACAGTGCAAACATTCTGGAAGGCCGGATACCCAGCTGTTAAAAATGGTCCCTGGGGGATAAAACTTGAGTTAGAAATGGAAGGGAGGGACAGATTTTCACTCTCTCTCTCTCTTTTTTTTTTTTTTTACAAACATGAGTTACATTTGTAATTGGAATTTTTAGTTTAAAAAATAGAGATACAGGGTAGACCCCTGATCAAAGGAAAACATATTCTTCCTTGAAAGAAAGTGTCCTTTTTGAAATGAGGGTTGGGGACTGGCATTTAATCCAAGGTAGATTGACAAAGACAGGAAAATGAGAAGAAAAACAACTAAAACTAACAACATAAAAGATAATTGAAAAGTATTGTTCTGATATTGACTTTGATAATTACATTAAGGTTTAAAGCTGTCTTTGAAACACTGTAGGATTTCATTGAACTAGTAGAATTAAAATCGGAGTTTTCCTTTCTTCCAAAGTACTGCAGCAGATAAGAGCAAACAAAGCATTCTACAAGAGAAAATTAAAACAAGGAAAGAAGGAAAATAAGTAATTGAAAATTAAATACATAAACAAAGAGGAAAATTAAGACATTAGAGCTTTGGTAATTGATGTGAATAAGAGTTAAATTTATTAACTCCTATGTGCCTGGCTCTGAGCCAAGGACTCTGCCCTCTGAAGATGACAGAATCTGCCTGCAACTCTTTTCTGGCTTTTGTATTTGAAACAAAGCTGAGCCTTGAAGAGAACTCTATGCAGCCAGCAACAAATATTTTGGTTAGAAAACTTGAGGAAAGGAGATTTTCTGTATCCCAGCCTGGCAGGATTCCCTAAACTGTTGGGAAGATATAGGAAGAGGTAGGAAGAATGAGCTCTGTGGTGCTTCTGGGATGAGACCACCAGCCCGTCCAAGGGGCCTGAGATGAGAACTGGAGGCAGGAGAAACCCTTGAGGTGCAGGTGCCAAAAGGACAGGAAGGTGCATTCACCGCAGCCCAGAGCCAGATGTATACAATCTGCCATAACTCCCCGAATCCTTAAGTCTCAAGAAGTGGGAAGGGAGAGACTCAGGATGCCCAAGACTGACTTTACCTGCCAGCTCAGAGGAATGAGGGGCTCAGGGTCAAAAATTCTGACTTAGAAGATAAAGTGACATTTCTTGCATATCTGAACTTTTGGACAGAGATTCATATTGGTTATACATGCTCTTCTCGTTTAATTCTCTTACAATCCTGTTAGCTTCATTTTACAGATGAAAGGAGGAAAGGACTTTTTAAGGTTAATTTCTCCCTGGTCACAAAACTAGTAAGTAGCAAAACTAGAATTCAAATTTGGGTTTACCTCACACTGAAACCAATGCTCGCCAACGCCTACTCCCAAATCTTGCTCATTTAATTAAGCGCATACTCTATTCCAAGTAGTCACTATTGAGTATTCCTGCCCTCAAGTTTAGGCAGCCTGCTGTAGGCCTCCCTAAATCCCCTGACCCCATCTTATCATAGACCACACCACATTTGAATGATCTTGTGTAAGTGTGTTCTCCTTCAGGAGACTATGAACTCTCCAGAGAGGAATAAAATAGCTCCTGTGCCTGACACATAGTAGACTAGTTCTATAACACAAGAATTTCACTTATATTTGATTGTTTCCTAACTAAACTCTGAAATTCATAAAATTAAAGAATACATCTGATTTTATGTATGATTAAATCACTGGAGTCTTACACAGAGTTTGGCACAGAGTCAGTTCAGTTCAGTCGATCAGCCGTGTCCAACTCTTTGTGACCCATGGACTGCAGCACACCAGGCTTCCATGTTCAGCCTGCTCAAACTCATGTCCATTGAGTCAGTGATGCCATCCAACCATCTCATCCTCTGTCCTCCCCTTCTCTTCCCACCTTCAATCTTTCCCAGCATCGGGTTTTTTTTCCAATGAGTCAGTTCTTCGAATTAGGTGACTGAAATATTAGAGTTTCAACATCAGTCTTTCCAATGGATATTCAGGACTGATTTCCTTTAGGATGGACAAGTTGGATCTCCTTGCTGTCAAAGGGACTCTCAAGAGTCTTCTCCAACACCACAGTTCAAAAGCATCAATTCTTCAGTGCTCAGCTTTCTTTATAGTCCAACTCTCACATCCATACACAACTACTGGAAAAACCATAGCTTTGACTAGATGGACCTTTGTTGGCAAAGTAATTTCTCTGCTTTTTAATATGCTGTCTGGGTTGGCCATTACTCTTCTTCCAAGGAGTAAGCGTCTTTTAATCTCATGGGTGCAGTTACCATCTACAATGATTTTGGAGCCCCCCAAAAATAAAGTCTGTCACTGTTTCCACTCTTTCCCCATCTATTTCCCATGAAGTGATAGGACCAGATGTCATGATCTTAGTTTTCTGATTGTTGAGCTTTAAGCCAGCATTTTCACTCTCCTCTTTCACTTTCATCAAGAGACTCTTCAGTTCTTCTTCGGTTTCTGCCATAAGGGTGGTGTCATCTGTATATCTGAGGTTATTGATATTTCCCCCAGCATTCTTGATTCCAGCTTGTGCTTCATCCAGTCCAGCATTTTTTTTTTTTTTTTTTAAGAGGGAAATAAAGTTTATTAGATTGGGAGATGCTGTTAGAACATTGGGCCAGATCAAGGGAGAACCAACCTCAAATATGGGTTCTTAGTTCACTTTTATACCCAGGGTATAAGGACTGGGATAGCGGTCTTGCGAGTCATTTGCTGATTGGATGAGGCACGTATACTGGGTGCAGGGAAGAGTAAGGCAAACACCTTCTCCCCATGGGGTAGGAGGGGAAACAGGTTATACTGCTCAGGAAGACCTGGGGGAAAGAAGGACAGTAAGAGTCTGGTTTATCTGTTCCTGCATTCCAAGACCCTCCTCGGTTTTATCTGCTCTTTGTTCTTGGGTCACCACATTCTGTCCTCTCTCTATTTTTAGGGCCAATTCTTTGGCCCCTGTTGATAACCTGTTCATGTCTAACTATCTACCTATTTCCCTTCTCAGACATTTGAGAACCCAGTCTCAAAGAAAAAGGGGCAATGACCATGCTGTCAGTCCAGCATTTCTCATGATGTACCCTGCATATAACTTAAATAAGCAGGGTGACAATATACAGCCTTGATGTACTCGTTTCCTGATATGGAACCAGTCTATTGTTCCATGTCCAGTTCTAACTGTTGCTTCTTGACATGCATACAGATTTCTCAGGAGGCAGGGAAGGTGGTCTTGTATTCCCATCGCTTGAAGAATTTTCAAGTTTGTTGTGATTCACACAATCAAAGGCTTTGGCATAGTCAATAAACCAGATGTAGATGTTTTTCTGGAACTCTCTTGCTTTTTCCATGATCCAGCAAATGTTGGCAATTTGATCTCTACTTCCTCTGCCTTTTCTAAAACCAGCTTAAACATCTGGAGGTTCACAGTTCATGTACTGTTGAAGCCTGGCTTAGAGAATTTTGAGTATCACTTTACTAGCATGTGAGATGAGTGCAACTGTGCAGTAGTTTGAGCATTCTTTGGCATTGCCTTTCTTTGGGATTGTAATGAAAACTGACCTTTTCCACTCCTGTGGCCACTGCTGAGTTTTCCAAATTTGCTGGCATGTTGAGTGACACACTTTCACAGCATCATCTTTTAGGATCTGAAATAGCTCGACTGGAATTCCATTACCTCCACTAGCTTTGTTCATAGTGAAGCTTTCTAAGGCCCACTTGACTTCACATTCTAGGATGTCTAGCTCTAGGTAAGTGATCACACCATCGTGGTTATCTGGATCGAGAAGATGTTTTTTGTATCGTTCTCCTGTGTATTCTTGTCATCTCTTCTTAATATCTTCTGCTTCTGTAAGGTCCATATCATTTCTGTCCTTTTTTGTGCCCATCTTTGCATGAAATATTCCCTTGAGATCTCTAATTTTCTTGAAGAGATCTCTAGTCTTTCCGATTCTATTGTTTTCCTTTATTTCTTTGCATTGATCACTGAGGAAGGCTTTCTTATCTCTCTCTGCTATTCTTCGGAACTCTGCATTTAAATGGGTATATCCTTCCTTTTCTCCTTTGCCTTTCACTTCTCTTCTTTTCACAGCTATTTGTAAGGCCTCCTCAGACAATGGTTTTGCCTTTTGCATTTCTTTTTCTTGGAGATGGTTTTGATCACTGCTTCCCATACAATGTCACAAACTTCCATCCATAGTTCTTCAGGCACTCTGTCTATCAGATCCCTTCAATCTATTTGTCATTTCCACTGTATAACTGTAAGGGATTTGATTTAGGTCATACCTGAATGGTCTAGTGGTTTTTCCTGCTTTCTTCAATGTAGGTCTGAATTTGGCAATAAGGAGTTCCTGATCTTCACCACAGTCAGCTCCCGGACTTTTTCTTGCTAACTATATAGAGCTTCTTCATCTTTGGCTGCAAAGAATATAATCAATCTGATTTCGGTGTTGACCATCTGGTGATGTACATGTGTAGAGTCTTCTCTTGTGTTGTTGGAAGAGGGTGTTTGCTATGACCAGTGCATTCTCCTGGCAAAACTCTATTAGCCTTTGCCCTGCTTCATTCTGTACTCCAAGGCCAAATTTGCCTATTATTCCAGGTATTTCTTGACTCCTACTTTTGCATTCCAGTCCCCTATAACGAAAAGGACATCTTTTTTGGGTGTTCGTTCTAGAAAGTCTTGTAGGTCTTCATATAACTGTTCAACTTCAGCTTCTCCAGCATTACTGGTCGGGGCATAGACTTGAATTACTGTGATACTGAATGAATTGCCTTGGAAGCGAACAGAGGTCATTCTGTCTTTTTTGAGATTGCATCCAAGTAGCGAATTTCAGACTCTTTTGTTGGCTATGATGGCCACTCCATTTCTTCTAAGGGATTCTTGCCTACAGTAGTAGATATAATGGTCTGCTGCTGCGTCGCTTAAGTCATGTCCAACTCTGTGCGACCCATAGACGGCAGCCCACCAGACTCCCCCGTCCCTGGGATTCTCCAGGCAAGAATATTGGAGCAGGTTGCCATTTCCTTCTCCAATGCATGAAAGTGAAAAGTGAAAGTGAAATCACTCAGTCACATCCAACTTGTAGTGACCCCATGGACTGCAGCCTACCAGGCTCCTCCGTCCATGGGATTTTCCAGGCAAGAGTACTGGAGTGGGTTGCCATTGCCTTCTCCGAGATAAAATGGTCACATGAGTTAAATTCACCCATTCCAGTCCATTTTAGTTTGCTGATTCCTAAAATATCAATGTTCACTCTTGCCATCCCCTGTCTGAGCACTTCCAATTTGCCTTGATTCATGGCCCTAACACTGAAGCTTCCTATGCAATATTGCTCTTTACAGCATCAGACTTTATTCCATCACCAGTCACATCCACAACTGGGTGTTGTTTTTGTTTTGGCTCTGTCTCTTCCTTCTTTCTGGAGTTATTTCTCCACTGATCTCCAGTAGCATATCAGGCACCTACCAACCTGGGGAATTCATCTTTCAGTGTCCTATCTTTTTGCCTTTTCATACTGTTGAAGGCAAGAATACCGAAGTGGTTTGCCATTCCCTTCTGCAATGGACCACGTTTTGTCAGAACTCTCCACCATGATCCATCTGTCTTGGGGTGGCACAGACTAAGTTTTCAATAAATATTTTTGAATAAATGAGTCTATCTTCTGTGTATATTGTTACATTCTAAGAAAAAGCAGCTTCTTAACATTCTTTTCCTTGTAACCAATTTAGTGTTTTAAATTAACTTTTTAAAATTTGTCATCATTTTCCCATTTTCATCCTCATTCACATGAAACATGATCTCCACTGTTTGAAAGCATGTGATTTTGATTCAGCTGTGTATTCATCCCTCTATTGCAGACTACCAGCCTACCAATTTCCCATACCTGACTGCTGTGCTGTGCTGTGCTGTTCTGGGCAGTGTTTAGTCGCTCAGTTGTGCCTCTTTGTGACCCCACGGGCTGCAGCCCACCAGGCTCCTCTGTTCATGGGATTCTCCAGACAAGAATACTGGAGCAGCTAACTGACAACCCTGCATGCGAGACAGCAAAAGAAACGCAGATGTATAGAACCGTCTCGTGGACTCTGTGGAACGGGGCAGGGGTGGGATGATATGGGAGAATGGCATTGAAACATGTTAATTATCATATATGAAATCAATCGCCAGCCCAGGTTTGATGCTAGGGCCTGGTGCACCGAGATGACCCAGGGGGAGGGAATCAGGAGGGAGGAGTGAGGTGGGTTCTGGAGGGGGAACATATGTACACCCATGGCAGATTCATGTCAATGTATGGCAAAACCAACACAATAAAGAAAATTTAAAAATAAAATAAAATAAAATGTGATAGCCGTAAGTAAGTTAAAAAAAAAAAAATACTGGAGCAGGTGGCCATGCCCTCCTCCACGGGATCTTCCCAATCCAAAGATTGAACCCAGGTCGCCCTCGTTGCAGAAGGATTCTTTACCATCTGAGCCACCAGGGAAGCCCTACTTGATTGCTGGAAGGTCATAAATCAGGGGGAGGTACTTAGAGGTGAACAGTTAGTCTCCAATTTACAAGCTCGCTTCACTCCCAGGTAATTATAAAGTTACAAGTTCCTAGGTGTGACCTTCTCACGACATAATCGCCTCAAGGAATAGATTGATTAGATTACGTATTAAAATAAAGGTGTGGTATAATGGAAGTGTTAAAATAGTATTTGCTAGGCAAGGTTGTGTAGTTTTTTAAAATATATGACATAGGTTTTCACAAGATAAACAAGGAATACATGTTCCAAGTTACCTTCCAAGCAGTTAGCCTGGATAGACAGTCCCACGGACAATGGAGGGAACCAGGCACCCCTTCACACTGGCGTTTGCAGCCCAAGCCGGCGCCTCTGTGGGCGGGGCCACTGAGCCTACCCGGACCTAAAGCAGGAGGGGGCGGAGTCGAGGGCGGGCCCAGGCCCCCCAGAGGCGGGGCCGCAGCGGCCGAGGGGCAGGCTGGGAAGCGGCGCCATATTGGCGTCGGCCGCGCTGTATTGTCATAAATAGAGCCGGTTTTGTGGTGTTTTCACTACTCGGTTGGATGCCTCGGCTGTAGTAAGTGAGAGAGTGAGCGTGCAAGCGAGTTACAAGCAAGCGGAGGAAAGTGGACAGGAGGAGAAGGGAAGAGCAAGAACAGGACTCCAGAGCGAAAGACAACTCGCCGGTGAGGGAGACGCAG
Source organism: Antilocapra americana (assembly GCA_007570785.1). Lineage (NCBI taxonomy): Eukaryota > Metazoa > Chordata > Mammalia > Artiodactyla > Antilocapridae > Antilocapra > Antilocapra americana. The sequence goes on from ML664199.1 coordinate 23,198,263, forward strand.
GAAGCGATGAAAGAGATGTCTGCGTAAGTGGTGGGGGGCGGCGGTTGGGGGTGAGGCAGAACTGGGTGGACTGGGGTGGCCAGCCCGGACCCCGTTTCCGTTCCCTGCCTCTCGCGTCCTGCCCAGAGCTCTTCTGTAGTCTCCTTTCTCCCTCCTGACCGGTCGACAAGGGCACCTCCCCTATACCCGGCGGCTCACCTGGCCAGACTCGGGGACTCTAGGAGTCCCCATCTGTTCCCTGGCTGCCCTGTCTCCGAGGACGCCGCCAGACTAGGTTGCGGCTGGAGAAAGGCCCGTGTGTCTGTGGGGAAAATTGTCGGTCACTCTCCTGCCCCCAGCGCTGCCTGAGCCAGTCTGTGCTCCTGTCTGCATTGGCGCAAATACCATCCCCCTTACCTCCCCCTCCTCCCTTCCTGACCGGCTGTCTCCGGGTCTTCTGGAGTGCATTCACTCCTGTCCCAGCCCATGGGTTTCTCTTTTTAGTCAAGCTATGGTTTTTTCACCCTTCCCTCATCTCCCCACCTATCCACAGTACCTCTGCCAGTCTGTACCTCCTGGTGATACTTGGATAAGTCAGGAACAGTGTCGGTGCTTGGCAAGATTTTGTTGTAACTTCTTACATTTTGGGTTATTAGGAAATAATTTAAACATACAGAAAAATGCCGAGAAGAACGTAAAAGCATCATTTACGTAGCCATCATCCATCTCCCGAAGCATAACGTTCCGTGTGTGTGTGTGTGTGTGTGTGTGTGTGTGTGTATACATATATCTTTAGTTAAAAGAAACCGAACATACTGAATACATCTGAAGGAATTCTGTTACCTTTCCTGTAGGCCCATTCACCTCCCTCCCTGGAGTTCCCCACAGTTCTGAATTTGATGCTTATGCATCATTTTTTTTTTTTAATGCTATTACTGCATACCTATATGTCCATAATCAGCATTGTTTTACTTGTTTTTAAACTTTATATGACTAGTACCACACTTGTCACTCAACAACTTCTTTAGTGCAGCATATGTCTTTGAGATTTGTCCATGATAGTATTTTTCAGCTCTAGTTAATTCACACTAATACTTCCTTAGTGTGGAATACACTAATGTATTCTTTGTAGGGATACATTCTGATTTTAGCCCATTTCCTGTTAGTGATTATTTTAGGTTTTTTCCTAAGTTGTTTTTTTTTTTTTTAATGTCACAGTGTGGTAGTGAACATTTTTGTACATGTCTCCTTGTGTACTTATCCTAGAATTTCTCCAGAGTGTTTACCTCTCCAGGGATTATGTCACTTGCTTTTGTTTTCCTGTCTAAATGAGAGAGGTTCAGAACAATGGATTTGGAATTTTAGTGCTAGCCAGCATTTTCAGCACAAAGATAAGAAAGTGGAACTCAAGATCATAGTTTGTATCATAGACTTAGACAGTGAAGAGAAAAATGAACTAGAGTCACAGAATGTTAGGACTATAAACTCTGATGGAAGCAACGGATGTTAATAGGTTTTTCAGGGACACATCTAGTTGTGATTTCTTTCTAAAAGCTAGAGTATTTCATAAGGACCTTCTAATGAAATAATTTTGTTTTTTTCCTGGGGTTGGGGCATTGTTTTTTACTTAGAGCTTTCTTTCAAGTGGCTGGCTGCTTTTCAAAGGTGGTACTTGACTTAAGTCTGCAGGGTGTAGTCAAGGTGGCCCTGGCTTAGCTCCCGTTCAGGCTCTTTGCATTTGAGCTGAGTGGTGTTGGCACAGTTTTCCTGATGCCAACGCAGGCTGCTTTTGACTAGAAAAGACATCCTAACCAGGAAAGCTTGAAGCAGAATGAATAGTCCTTCATCTCCATAAGCACAAAATATCCTTTTTTCCTTAAAAAATGGGGGGGGGGGGTCAACCAGTAGTACTGAGTAAACTTTTAAGGTAGCTAAATTAATGAGTGGATTGAGAAATTGAAGATATCAGTAAATGAAACTTTAAATTTTTTCTGCTGTTTAATTTTTCTTGAACAGAAACACCGTGCTGGACAGCCAGCGTCAACAAAAGCATTATGGAATCACCTCTCCAATTAGCTTGGCATGTCCTAAAGAAATTGATCATATTTACACACAGAAATTAATTGATGCCATGAAACCATTTGGAGTGTTTGAAGATGAGGAAGAATTGAACCATAGGTATGTCACTTAAAAATGCAAATTATTTTACAGTACATTTTTTAATCATTACTTCTATAAACATATATTCATGTACCAGTGATGTCCCTACGTAGGGATATAAAAATGACGAAATGAAGAGAAAACTTGGCCGTCCTAGACCTTAGAGGAGGAAACTTAACAATTAGCCAAGTAAGTAAAATAAACACAGTGTTACTTATGACAGTTGCCAGCTAAGACAAATGAAGCTGGGAGTGGAGGTTGTCAAGGAAGTCTTCATTGATATTTGAGGAAAATTTTGAAGGTGAGGAAGGAGCTATGCGGATTTGATGGAAGGGCAGTCTGGGCAGAGGCTTGAGATAGAACTGTACCTGGTATATTTAAAAATAATAGATAGCAAGGTAACCTAGGTATGACACAGAGTGAACAAGAAGGGGAATGTGGGCTTAAAGAAAATAAGGTGGGAAGGAGGTTGGAGGGAAAGGTCATTTAGGACCTTGAAAGCCATTATAAAGGTTTTGGCTTTTACTCTGAGATGGGAACCTGTTAGGGTTTTGAGCAGCAGATTGACATGATTGATTAATGTTTACAATCACTCTGGCTGCTTTACTGAGTAGTCTGCAGAAGGGTCAAAGTCAGAAGCAGGGAAACTAGTTAGCGGACTGTTCTAATAACCCAAGGAAGAAATGGTGACCGGAACTAGGGGGATGGCAGTGGAGGTGATAAGATATAGTAGAATTCTGGATGTCTTTTAAAGGTACATCTTCTGGATGTCTTGTTTAATAACTGTAAATGGGGGGGTGGGAGGGCATCAAGGATGATGTCAAGATTTTTGGTCTCAGCATCTGGAAGGATGGGATTCCATTACTTGAGAAAGGCTGAGGGAGAAGCAAATTTGGACAGATCGGGAATTCAGTTTCTCATGTGTTACCTTTGAGATGCCTAAACATTTTTTTTTTAATCTGGATTTGGATATGCTGTTGGTTGCAAGTTTTGTTTTAATATCAAATTGCTTTTATTAAGTTAAATTTTATAAAAAATTACCCAATAAATAATTTGCCTGTTTTTATTATCCAAAAACTTGTAACTGTCAATGAGAGTGCTGACTTCTACTATTACCACACTGAATTGATTTTATTCCATAGTAAGGCCAAGAAGGTTGACAGTTCAGTTGGCCTCTGCAGCCTTATTGAAGGTAATTTTGATATATTTTTTTTTTAACTAGGCTTTTTGAATTTTGAAAAAATAGCTCAAAAACCAAAATACTATCATCACATTTGTCGTCTCTTTGGAACTCTTAGGAACCTAAGAATGCCAAAGAGATGTGCCTTGTGTCAACAGATGTGATAGCATTAGCACGTGTATAATATGCTTTTACTCTAGCACCAACATAAAGGTACTGCCTATATGTTTAATTACCTTTTAAAATACTGTTTGTTTTTGGTGGGGGTTTTTTGTTTGTTTTCATCTAAAGCATGTTATTTTTCATTATAGGCTGGTTGTTCTTGGTAAACTGAACAATCTAGTAAAAGAATGGATTTCTGAGGTCAGTGAGAGTAAGGTAAGACTCTAAATTGAATTCATAGTTTCATTGTCTCCTGGTAACAAAATGCAGAGTTGAGAATAATCAAAAGTAGATTAAGCATTTTTAGTATACTTAGAAATGAACTGTTCTAGACAGTTGAAGAGAAAGTCACTCAGTCGTGTCCAACTCTTTGTGACTCCATGGACTATATAGTCCATGGAATTCTCCAGGCCAGAATACTGGAGTGAGTAACCATTCCCTTCTCCAGGGGATCTTCCCAGGCCAGGGATCGAACCTAGGTCTCCTGCATTGCAGGTGGATTCTCTACCGGCTGAGCCACCAGGGAAGCCCTGTAAACAGTTGAGTCCTAAATAAATGAGGATTTACCCCAGAGGTAGCCAGTGTCTGACTACATTTCCACATAAATGTCTTCCTTGACTCACATGTAGTAAACCAAACTTTAAATACTAAAATTTTAAGATCCAGATTTCAGAATTCTTGTGAAATACTAGGTATGGCAGGCCTTTCTTTGGGCAAGGCCAGAAGAGGCTTGAATGGAATTGGGCTACTCCCCTATGACGTCTCATGGTCCCCATTACTCCCTGCTCTCTCAGACATTGCAACTGTCAATTATCAGTTTCTGTTGTTTCTTATGTGTATACTTTCCTCATTTGCGTACTTGCTTGGCCTATGAGACATTGGAGTTTGCAAACTCTAATTTATAATTATACTGCTTTTTTCCCCTCCAGTAGGTTAGCTTTTTTCCTTCTAAAATCTATTACATATCTCTTGCTTTCTTAGAATCTTTTGAATATAAATGAATTCATTTGTTTGGTAATCTTTGTTGGCTGTAGTAAAATGAGATAGGGCATGTTCAACTGGGTAATACTGTTTGTCCCTTTACTAAGTGGCTCAGACTGTTGTGTTTTAAATTTTTAGTTTTTGTTTTGTTTTTTTTAAATAATTTTCCCATCTCTTAACAGCTATCAGCTGAAAGTTAATGGCTCACAGCAGTAGTGTCTCTGTAAAATCCCTTTCTGCCCATTAATTTGCATCAGTTAAGAAATTACACACCTGTTAGAATTCTTTTACAACTTTTATTATTTCCTTTTGTAACCTTTGATATGTGTATAAAATTGGTTCTTTCAAGCAGTGGGCTCTGAATAAGGTTATGAGGGACTGTGCTAAGTCTACAGTCATTGAGTTTAAATAAATGGTCTTTACACTATTGACTTTTGCTGCCAAATGACTATCTGGCTTACAGCCAGGATTACTAATAGTAGAAGTTTCCTGTTAGGTCGAATTCTGAGCAGGTGAAATGCTAGTCATGAGTAATCAAAAAAAAATCATGCTTGTTTCTCTGCTACTAGCTGATGAACTCGTTAATAAACTTGTCCTATTCACTTGCATAACCTCAGGACAGAGCTCAGGCATTGAATGAATGTTGGGGAACCTGTTGTCTCTGTCTATAATCAGCCCATAATTGCTGTGGGTATACAAACCAAATACACTAACTTGCTAGAATTGATTTAAAATCAGAGTAACAAGCTTTTTGACTTCTTGTATTGTCTTTATGTCCTCTAATGTGGTTATGCTGAGGTCTTTGCTCTCATACATATTCTGGGATACATCAGGGGAACTCAAGTGTTAACTATTCACAAAAAAGGGCTAGAACTATTCACAAAAAAGGGCTAGATACTTTATTGAGAGTTGCACCTAACTAATTTTCTTACTGGGTAGGTTTTTTTGCACCTAAAAGAAAAATTAGTAGAATCTATTCCAAGGTCAAAGGTTTTTTTAATTTTTTTTAATTACTTCTCCCTCATTTTATTCACATCAGTACTTTAATTTACAAATTTCACTAGCTGGTTTCCATTTAATTTCTAGACATAAAACTATTATTAAAAATTTGAGGCATTACCACTACTTGATTTTTTTTTAAGCAAATCAAATACAATTTTTTTTAAATTTAATTGGTTTTAGCATCTTCCTTTGCATAGACACAGTGATTGGTCATTTTCAATATCATAATTCTCTGTCATTTATACCTATTTTATATGGAAAATATCCAAAGGATTTGAGTTAGATCAAATATCATTTTAATATTCTGTGCATAGTTGGAATATTTAAACTTTAAACAGTCAAGAACTCCAAATCATTTTAGTTAAATGCTGTGGTTTGTGGTGAAAATCTTTTACTCTGTTTATCACTTTCTTATAAATCACGAAAGAATCATGCTTTTCAAAGTGGGAAGGTAAACTCAACAGGGCTTCTCTATCCTTTTGTTTCATGTTAGTCATTAATAATTTTATCAACTCCTTTCTAGCTATAAAATTATTTGTGGTACTCTTGAAACATACCCGTTAAACAGAGAAAGTAACAAACATAAAATCCTGTTATACAGATACTTTTAATGAAACTAATTAGCAGGTACTACTCTGGAACTTGGACTAGGCATTTTGGGGAAATAGAAGTAGTAGACGTAGTTCTCACCTTCAAGGAATGTAAATATAGTTGAAGTGATGTAACTTAACATACAGGGAAGAAAAAAAGTAAATGTAATATGAAAGAACACATGGTGGGGGAAAGAGCTTCTTATAAGGTGGGTAATCAAAGAAAGCTTCATGAGAAAGGTGGGACTTGAAGTGAACTTTGAAAAATAGATGGAATGGAGATAGCAGAAAGGGCAGCAAGCATTTGAGGCGAAAGTGAAAGAGTTAGTCACTCAATCATGTCTGACTCTTTGCGACCCCATGGACTGTATGTAGCCCACCAAGTTCCTCTGTCCATGGGATTTTCCAGGCAAGAATACTGAAGTGGGTTGCCATTCCCTTCTCCAGGGGATCTTCCCAACCCAGGGATCAAACCCGGGTCTCCTGCATTGCAGGCAAATTCTTTACCAGCTGAGCCACCAAACCTTTGGCCCATTTGAAGCAGGAAAATGGCAAATGCAATGGAAAGGAGACTAGGTTATATAACATGCTGGCAGTTAGAGCTTCAGAAGAGAAGATCAAGAGACAAGGCAAGAAAGATCCTTAAGAGCATACCATGGATGTTCTTAGGATCCAGGGGTCAGTATCCAGAAAAGAATGCATTGGCAAATTTTGAGCAAAAGAGTTATGTGATGGAGTTAAAAATATCAGCCAGTGAATTTTTTACAAAATGGGATTTAGAAATAAAGACTAATGGCAAGAGAGTAACTTAAGATACTATTAAATAGCACAGAATGGAGGTGAGTGGAGAGGAAGTGACGTGTAAGGGGTATAATTTAAGAATTAGTAATCCAGGAAAAACAATTATGGCTTATAGGTATAGGCAGTAAGGAAAATGAGGAACAGAAAAAGAGAACTCAGAAGGAAGGATACCTGGTTTATCACAGGATGTTTTTTGTTAGGTTTCAGTCATAGTTACTAAAGTGAATCAGAAAGTGTGAGTGGAAATATCTGAAGGGCAGTTAGAATTGGCTCTAAAGAGAGGTGAAAAGTAGCACTGTAATTCTGATACAGCCAAAAATACGTAAAGTTGTTAGATTCCCTTTCATGAGGAGATCATTTTAAAAACGACCCCACTTTCTTGCAGAAATATTATGGAGCTAGACTCAAGAAATTAAGCATATCTGTCACAAAAACTATAGAGGAGATGGAATTAGTCGACTATGATAACTAGAGAGCTGAAAGTGCATTAATTTAGTAGTTGAGGGTTCTGCTATTGAGAGTCACCAAGGAGTCAAAGACAGGCAATTGAAGGGGACGGGTAAGGTCAAAATGATAGGAAACATTGTTCTTAAGATAGGGATATATGCATCTTTGTGTGTGTGTGTGATGTATGCATTTGTGTGTGTCCACTCATTTGTGTCTGACTCTGTGACTCCATGAACTGTAGCGTGTCAGACTCCTCTATACATGGGATTTACCCAGCAAGAATACTGCAGTGGGTTACCACTTCCTCCTCCAGGGGATCTTCTTGACCCAGGGATCTTGTGTCTCCTACATTGGCAGGCAGATTCTTTACCATGGTGCCACCAGAGAAGCCCATGTATGCGTGTATACTGGACACAAATTTGTTTTGTCCTCTGAGAATACCTTCATTACTTCAAGCTACAATCAAAAAAACTAAAAATCTCAGCTCACTAAATTTGACAAATGTGGTATATATCAGTAGCATTGAGGTATAGTTTATTTACAATATATAAATGTTAGGTGTACAACATAGCAGTTTGCAATTTTTAAAGGTGTGCTCCACTTAAAATTATTTTAAAATATGGCTGTGTTCCCTGTGCTGTACAGTATGTCCTTGTACCTTATTTTATACATAGTAGTTTGTACGTCTTAATCCTCTACCTCTGTTGTGCCCCTCTCCCTACTGGTAACCACTATTAGTTCTCTGTATCTACAAGTCTGTTTCTTGCTGTTATATTCACTTGTTTTTTACATTCACATGTAAGTAATAACATACAATATTTGTCTTTCTCTGTCTGACGTACATGAGCATAATACCCTTGAAATCCATCCATGTTGTTGGAAATGGCAAGATTTTATTTTTTATGGCTGAGTAGTATTCCATTATATACACACACATACACACACTACATCTTTATCCATCATTCTTCTGTTGATGGACCTTTAGGTTGCTTCCATGCCTTGGCTATTGTAAATAATGCTGTTATGATCATGAGGGTAGTAGTTCAGTTGCTCTGTTTTGTTTGACTCTGCAACTCCATGGGCTGCAGCACACCAGGCGTCCCTGTCCATCACCAGCTCCCAGAGCTTGCTCAAACTCATGTCCATCGAGTCAGTGATGCCATCCAACCATCTCATCCTCTGCCGTCCCCTTCTCCTCCCACTTTCAGTCTTTCCCAGCATCAAGGAGTTTTCCAATGAGTCGGTTCTTTGCATCAGGTGGCCAAAGTATTGGAGTTTCAGCTTCAGCATCAGTCCTTCCAGTGAATAATCAGGACTGATTTCCTTTAGGATGGACTGGTTGGATCTCCTTGCAGTCCAAAGAAGTCTCAAGAGTCTTCTCCATCACCACAGTTCAAAAGCATCAATTCTTTGGTGCTCAGCTTTCTTTATAGTCCCACTCTTAACATCTGTACATGACCGCTGGAAAAACCACAGCCTAGACTGTACGAACCTTTGTCAGCAAAGTGACATCTCTACTTTTTAATATGCTGTCTAGGTTTGTCATAGCTTTTCTTCCAAGGAGCAAGTGTCTTTTCATCTCATGGCTGTGATCACCATCTGCAGTGATTTTGGAGCCCAAGAAAATAGTCTATCACTGTTTCCATTGTTTCCCCATCTATTTGCCATGAAGTGATGGGACTGGATGCCATGATCTTCATTTTTTGAATGTTTTAAGCCAGCATTTTCACTCTCCTCTTTCACTTTCATCAAGAGGCTTTTTATTTCCTCTTCGCTTTCTGCCATTAGGATGGTATCATCTGCATATCTGAGGTTGTTGATATTTCTCACAGCAATCTTGATTCTGGCTTGTGATTCATCCAGCCCCACACTTATGATATATTCTGCATAGGAGCTAAATAAACAGGTGACAATATTCAGCCTTGACATACTCCTTTCCCAATTTATATATGTTACAATTTAGATAGGTACCCAACATGAGGGTACATATCTTTTTGAATTAATGTTTTTATTTTCTTCCGATGTATTCCCAGGAGTGTGATCCAGTAACAGCTGAATCATATGGTAGTTCTATTTTTAGTTTTTTTTAAGGAACCTTCCAATTGTTTTCTACAGTAGTTGCACAAATATATTGATACATTCCCATAAATAGTCTGTAAGGATTACCTTTTCTTCATATTCTCACCACTGTTTATTAGAGCACTTTAGGTAGTTTTAATGCTAAATAATTTGAATAATTGAATGCCTTTTATGTTTTTTTATTTTATTTTAGAATCTTCCACCTTCTGTTGTGGCTACTGTTGGTGGAAAAATTTTTACTTTTGGCTCCTATAGACTTGGAGTACACACCAAAGGTAATTCTTTTTCCATGTTTTACTGGTAAGAACTTTGAATAACAAACTTATTTAATGTTTATAATTAGAAAATACAGGGGGAAAAACTTCCCATTATCTCATCACTCAGGGTTAATCAGTGTTAACATTTTCCTATAGTCATCTTACATAGTTTCTCCTGTACATATGTTTTTGTTTACAAAAATGTAATACAGACTCAATGTACTGTTCTTAATAATACTTTGATTTGCAGGAGCTGACATTGATGCACTTTGTGTAGCCCCAAGACATGTGGAGAGATCTGATTTTTTTCAGTCGTTTTTTGAAAAGTTGAAACATCAAGATGGCATTAGAAACTTAAGAGTAAGCATCCTCTGTTATTTAATATTTTGAATTTGTTAACAAGTAACAGCAAAAGCCAGGGTTTTGTGATGATTGATATAGTTAAGAAGTTGCTATATCTTAAAATAATGGATGGTGATTTAAAACATGGGCTTTTTTTTTAATTGGAGGATAATTGCTTAAAATGTTGTATTGGTTTCTGTCATACAACTTGAATCAGCCATAAGTATAGATATGTATCCTCTCCCTCTTCAACCTCCCTCCTTCCCCATCCCCATCTCATTCCTCTGGGTTGTCATAGAACACCAGACTGAGCTCTCTGTGTTATACAGCAACTTCCCACTAGCTCTCTGTTTTACTCATGGTAGTATATATACATCAGTGTTACTATTTCAGTTTGTCCCCCACCTCTTCCCCACTCTGTGTCTGCCACAAGTCCGTTCTCTGTGTCTGCCCTGCAAATAGGTTCACCAGTACCATTTTTCTAGGTTCCATGTTTGAGTTAACATAGGATATTTGTTTCTGTTTTTCTGACTTACTTCACTCTGTATAACAGGCTCTGGGTTCATTCACCTTAGTTCAGCTGACTCAGATTTGTTCCTTTTTAAGATTGAGTAATAGTCCATTATATATAAAAACATGAGCTTTTTAGTTACACAGACCTTGATTGAGTCTAAAATTTACCACATAATAAATAGTGGATTTTGGTCAAGTTACCTGTTCTCTCTGAGTCTGTCTCCTTAGCTATAAAATGACAATCTAGTGATAACTTTCTTATAAAGTTTTTTGAAGGATTGATGAGATAATTTACATAAATCAGTTACTGTAATATCTGGTAAATGGTTGATGCCTGTCAAATTGTGGCTGCTATTGTGTGTAAGGTTCTATTAGTAACTCTTTATGTGTGTATATCTAGCTATTCATTCGGCAAATAAAATTTCCGCACCAGTGATTCATCCAATATGGCCTTAGTCCCACAAATACAAGAGTGAACAAAACATAGCTTATGGGATGGAGGGATTGGGGGAACTAAACAATCAGTTTATTTATTTATTTTTTATTTTTGCTGTGCTGGGTTTTCGTTGCTGCTCATGGGCTTTCTCAGTTGTGGCGAGTTGGGGGGCTACTCCCTCATTGCAGCCCTCGTCTTCTCACTGCAGTGGCTTATCTTGTTGCAGAGCACAGGCTCTAGGCACCTGGGCACAGTAGTTGTAGGGCACAGGCTTTGTTGCTCCAAAGCATGTGGGATCTTCTTCCAACCAGGGGTCAAATGTGTGTCCCCTGCATTGATAGGCAGATTCTTAACCACTGGACTACCAGGCAAGTCCAGCAAATGGTTTTAATGTAATCTCAAGTGCTTGGATAAGGTGAAGCTCAGAGGATCTTGTTATTTGGATTTCTGGGAATGGAAGAGGAGGTTAAGAATTCATTTAGGTGGAGGGATTAGAAGGGCTCAGAAGAACATTCCTACTAAATCCAAACTGTATAGATTTTTTTTACTAAATTAGTCATGAGATCTGATACTTTAGTTTTTTACACTAGTGCTCTTGGTAAATAATCAGTTTTCAATTTAAGTTCCAACAAATAGTAAATACCCAAATGATAGCATTTTTCCCTTCCAGTTTCTGATGAGTATTTTTAGAAGGATAATAACTTAGGTAACTACTCTGATGGATATTTTGCATATCTTAGATAACACAGTCACAAAGTAGAAGTACTTGCTTACCTAGAATGAGAAACCAAGAAAATTTTCATATTTTCTACTGAGTTAGAAATTGGGAGAAAAAGTATTCACATTATTGGCATTTGGGAAGGACAGAGAAAAGGTTACACCTTATTTGTTGTAATTGTTTTCTTCTTTTGCAGGCTGTAGAAGATGCCTTTGTGCCTGTTATAAAATTTGAATTTGATGGAATTGAAGTAAGTGTTACCTATTTTTCTGACTTTACAGTTGAACTGTTTAACTTGTATGGGGTGGTTTTTTTTTTGGTACTGTTTTGTATTTTTTAAAAATGAGATTTACATAGGCTCATATTTTAAGGAATCAAATAGTCTAGTCATGGTGAATCCTTCCTCACCGTGGAAGGTGAACCAACCTCCATCCCTGCCCCCATTATTTTTATACATATCTATATCATTCCCAGAATCCCCTAAAATAATTATATTATTATAGTTTTAGTTAGAGCAGTATTCATTGTTTTTGTTATTATGCTCTTATAAATACTGTTCAAAACTAAGCACAAAATGTACTAGATTACCATTCTTTGCTATGTGACTTGTTTTCTCGGAAGTTAATGTTTTGTGTTTTGTTTCCTTGATTTTTATACTTTTACTAATTCAAACTCTGTCTCTCCTGGTTGTCTAAATCTCCATTAAATAGATTTGGATTTCTCAGGTGTTCCGTCATTAATATCTTAGAAAAATATCTCACTAATTCTTCTCATCTATTCAGATCTACTCTGATTGGTCTCCCTGAGTGATACACAGCTGTCATCCTGACTTCTCTCTTCACTGATCCTGGGATTTCTTTTTGCTTCTCTAGTTTTCTTTTCTCTTGACTTGCTCTCATTTTAGAGGCACTCATCCACCAGCTTCCCTAAAAAGAGCATATATTTTTGAGATCTTGCATGTTTAAAACTGTCTTTATTCTGTTCTCACACCAAATTGATATGTTGGCTAAGTATAGAGATCTAGATGGGAGATAATCTTTAGGATTTTGAAGGCCTTGTTTGCTTCATTGTCGTCTAGTTCCCATACTCTTTTGGGGAATGTGAAGCCAGCTTGATTCCTCATCCTTTGTGTGTGACCTGTTTTGTCTTTTGGCCAGTGTCGTTTCCTTTTTTCCCCCTGGTCTTCATCATTGTAAAATTCATGATAATACACTTTGTTTTGCTGTGTATCTTTTCAAACAAATGTGCCAAGGCACTCAGTTCCTTTAATTTGGAAATACCTGTCCTTCAGCTCTTGGAAATTGTATTGAATTCTGTTGTGTTTCCTGCTTTTGTTTTCTGGAACTCCTAACATTTTTGCATCACCAGGACTGCCGGGGTTTTTTGTGTTGTTTTTCAATTTCTTCCTTATAACTGTGTCTTCATATTTTGTTCTGCTTTTGGGGCTTGTCTCATCTTTTAAACATTTCTCTTGTTTTTCATTTCTGCCATCATACTTTATTTTCTAAGAATACTTTTTTATTCTCTTAAGTGTTCCTTTTTATTTATGAGTTTATTTACAGCTTCTTGTCCTTATTTCCTAGATACATTATGTCTCTGCTTTCTTAGATCTGCTCAGTCTGTTACATTTGTCCATCTGTTTTCCAGCTTTCATAGTTTTTGCTGTTGTCTCCCACTGTGTTCTTTGACCTAGTGGGTTATGCCTTTAAAAAGAATAACACTAGAACACAACAAAACAAAATTTTGCCAGTAGTTTAGTGGGCTTTCAAGAGAGAATGAATATAAATGTGTTGCATCTGCTATTTTATCTAGAAATTTCACTCATATGGTTTTGATTTTTTTTTTTTAATGCTTGGCAAACTTAAAATGCTTTCCCTCCATTTGAAAACTGTTCTCCCAAAACTTTGCAGTGATTTTCCAAAGTGGTGTTGCCTGCGTAGGCCTTCGGAAATCTTGGTAGAACTTAGCAAACTAGTAATTAGAACTTCTTACATTTTTGAGATGGGAAAGACAAGGAGAATGGACTAGGAGAAAAAGTAATATTTCTCTCTTGCTCTTCTTTTTCATTTTTCCAAAGATTGATTTAGTCTTTGCAAGATTGGCAATACAGACCATATCAGAAAATTTAGATCTAAGAGATGACTCTCGACTGAGAAGCCTTGATATAAGGTGTATTCGCAGCCTCAATGGTAAGCTTCTAAAAAGAAATTTCAGAAACCTGCTTGAAAACAGTTAGGCAAATAGAGATCTTTTTGCAAAACTATTAAAGAACTATTATTATAGCCTAACTTAGTTTAAGATGATATAATTTTCTTTATACAAGTAATCTGATCACATTTAACCATCATAAAACACAAATTTGAAATGTTTTTAGCAGTGATTCTCAGGCTTATTGGTGTCAGGACCCCTTTACACTCTAAACATTTTTTGAGGACCCCTCAAGATCTTCCATTTATGTGAATTATATTTATCAATATATCATATTAGAAATAAAAACTGAGAAATTTTTAAGGTACTTACTTAGTCCATTTAAAAATAGCTGTAATAAATCCATGTATAAGTGAATATAGATAAATTTTTGTGTGAGAATGGCAAGTTTTGTTACATTTTTGTGACTAATATTTTCTCATATCTGCTTTTACTGTCAGTATCATAAAATTTTACTTTGATTGAAGCATAGGGAGCAAATCTGACTTCTCAAAGATATGTAATTGGAAAAGGGAGTATTTTAATAGCCTTTCACATAGTTGTGGATATTTAATACTATACCAAAACTTAACCAGTGACAGTTTTTTTTCTTTTTAACAGCTTTGTTCAGGTATAATTACATACTATAAAATCCATCCTTTTTAGGTGTATAATTGAGTAGTCTTAGTATATTCACATTTGTACACTACAGCAGAATTTTAGAACATTTTTTATTATTCTTGAATGATCCCTCATACCCATTTGCTGTTATTTCCCTTTCCAAATTCCAGTCGCCAGCAACCACTTCTGTCTCTGTAGATTTGCCTTTTCTGGAAATTTCATATGAATGGGATCATACAATATGTGGTCTTTTGTGTCTGGCTTCTTTCACTTTATGTAATGTTTTTGAGGTTTATCCATGTTTGCAGCATACATCTGTAATTTGTTCCCTTTTCTGCTGAATAAAAGTGATCATTTTTATGTGTTGATTAGAATATAAAACCTGAAACTTTTATCACTTAACTTTTGTATACACTGTTACATTAAAATTTATTGGTATGTCTGATTCTTTGAATGCATCTTTTACCCATGCATGATTTTGTCTTATCATGCCTTAGGTATGTGGAAAATACTGGCTCACAAAGTTATTTGGATCTTCTAAATATAAACACACATTTTACTATAAAATAATTTTTTAAAAATCACATTCATCACTATCACCACCAATCTCATCAGAAAAACCTAGGTCTTGGAAAGCTGTCAAGCTCATAGTAGCAAATATTTGTTGTCCAAAATTCTGATATTTATTTGAAAGCTCAAGTTTTATTGCAATAAATTTAATCATTTTTCTAAAAGTAGGGGGCTCATTTTGTTCATTTTTTATATGAAATGTCTGCTACATACACAAATGAATAACCACAGTTGTCTGTCAATCATTCTTCCTACTAAAACTGATGTTCCCTGGAAAAAAGAACATAGTTGGTTTACCTTGAACACGTTCAGACATCACACAAGTTCCTCTCCTGTTTTCTAACTGCAAACTTGTGGTGAAGATAATATCGTCTACTAGTACACTTTGTTGGCACAGCTTTGATTCACTGCTTAAATCCCAGCAGTTTTATCCATGAGTGCAAATTTAACATGGTGAAACAGTCAAAGAACGCATCACAAAAATAGATTTGACCTAATAGAATCCCCAGAGTCCACTGACCACACCTTGAGAACTACTGGCTTATAGCAGCTTCTTTAACTTAGTCATTGTGTTTTGCTGTGTTTCCAGAGAGCAGCAGTAGGCTACAGTGTTTGTGGACAAGGTTTGCATTAAAGCAATAATGGTTTTCTAACTTAGAGGCATTTGACTAACAGTAAAGCCAGATGTGGAAAAAATAAAAATATATTTCAGATTCATCTCTTATTTTAATATTAGATTGCATTACCCGTGTGCTTTTTAATTCTTTATAAGCAAAGTGATTATATAGGGCTAAATTTAAATTTAAAGTACATGGAGAAATTAAACTTCATATCTTATTATCTTTGATATTTTTAGCATTTGAGAGTTGAAGTTAAAAGGCTGTTTGAATTAACTAAAATTTGTTGCATAATGACAAATGAATGCTTTATGTTTTTTAGGATGTAGAGTTACTGATGAAATTTTGCATTTAGTGCCAAATAAAGAAACTTTCAGACTCACCCTAAGAGCAGTTAAACTGTGGGCAAAACGTAAGTATCCAAAGTCTTTAATTTTACCTTGAGTTATAAAATTATAATTTTCAGTTGCTTGTGGTACACAGACATAGGAAACTACTGTGGGGGATTGAGGTACAGTAAGTTTTGGAGGGGCTGTTTCTTTTTCAGATGTGATGCTTCTGGTGCTCTGATGAGGGACTTTTTTTCTTCCATAGGTGAAAACTAAAAGCCCCTGATTCTGCATCTTAGGTTTAAGCCGGGGAGTTAGAATGAATTAGAATTTGAAGAGTAAAATACTTACTCATCTTCAAGTTTTCTGTGGGCAGAACCATCTTACTTATCTTTATCTTCATCGCCAGCAGTCTGGTATATATTAGATGTGCAGTAAATTTTTTAAAAGAAGAACCTACAGTGATAGTTTTAACATTTTGTTTTTATCTTACAGCACTCTATATTGGAGGGCAGAGTAGGAGATAAGAGTGACTTGGGGTTACTAACAAGAATGAGCCTGTTATGAACGTCTGCTTGTTGATTTTAATGTTTCTATAATGGAAAAGAGTTCCAAGCAAATCTTAGGAGAGCAGTTAAACTTTAAGCTGTTCCTTATACTTTAATGTCTGGAGAAGGCGATGGCACCCCACTCCAGTACTCTTGCCTGGAAAATCCCATGGACGGAGGAGCCTGGTAGGCTGCAATCCATGGGGTCGCAAAGAGTCGACAGGACAGAGAGACTTCACTTTCACTTTTCACTTTCATGCATTGGCGAAGATAATGGCAACCCACTCCAGTGTTCTTGCCTGGAGAATCCCAGGGACAGGGAGCCTGATGGGCTGCCATCTATGGGGTCTCACAGAGTTGGACACGACTGAAGCGACTTAGCAGCAGCAGCAGCATACTTGAATGTCATGGATAGTAGATCCTAACAACTATATTAATTTTCTAGGACGTGGTATTTATTCCAACATGCTGGGATTTCTTGGTGGTGTATCCTGGGCAATGCTGGTTGCAAGAACTTGCCAATTATATCCAAATGCAGCAGCTTCTACCTTAGTTCATAAGTTCTTCTTAGTTTTTTCTAAATGGTAAGTAGTCATATACATATTTTCTCTGCTTACTAACTTCTGCCTATGTGTATACTTACTTGGAAATCAAGAGTTATGCTTATACTTTTTCTGTTGTCTTACATTCCTTTTTAAAGTTAAATTTTAAACATCAAATTTGAGGAAATGATGGGATACCAGATGGTGCTTTTTTCTTGGGGGTCTGTAAATGTGGGCTTTTAGCTAGTGAGAGTGGTCTTTTCTCTGCCAGTTACTAGCTTTATATAGGTTAAAATCTCCTCATCTGTAAAATAGAGATATAACCATATCTGCTCCATGTATTTATTAGGAGTATTCTCAGTAAATGTTAGCTTTTGCTGTTACTAAATTATCAAGAGTTAAGTCTGTGAAAGCAAATGAGAAGGAAAGAAAAAATTCAGGTTTAAATTAGTTAAAGTTAATGGACAAATCAGTATTTGCACTTTCAGAGATCACTCCTTTAAAATAAGCAGCTTTTAACATTTCATGTATTTCCTGAAGTGAGGTCTTACATGAGTTTATCTTCCTAATCATGTTAGGGAATGGCCAAATCCTGTGCTGCTGAAGCAACCGGAAGAAAGCAATTTGAATTTGCCAGTTTGGGATCCTCGGGTATGTAACTTATTAAAGCTTTCTAGGAAAAGGACACTTGTATAAAGTGAAATCTAGTTAAGGATAATTTGCCTTGTTCCTGTTCATCTTCCTTCTGTGGAACTATAGTACTTTCCTTCCCTCTGCTGTGTTTTTTGGTGCAGATGATTTGTGTCTCCAATGCTGATCCAAATGTTATGGCATTAAAAATCACCCGTATGAGACTTGATGAGTGGTTGTATCAACCAGGATGTCATAATCTATTGTTTAAAGCTGTCTTACAAGTAATTAGTTACTAACAATAAAATACTGACATATATAAGACATGTACTTTGCAGTACAGTTTAAAGCAGATTGTTGGTCCCATGATAGAACTCTCACCTTGTATTTTAATTTGCTTTCAGAGTACTCATTTCTGAGTAACCAAGGGAAAGAGGATAGGGGACCATTGGACCAGATAATCCTCTTTGCACTTACTATTATATTTCCTTAGTTCTAGAAGACCATTGTTTATAAAGTGTACCATCAGTTTAACAGCTTTTCAAGTGACAAAATTTTGCGGAGTTTTTTTTAAGTTTGATTATCATACCCAGCTGACTTCAGAAATAAATGTAGTTGGGGAGGGGAAATGTTCTTCTTAGAATTGAGGAAATGTAGTATTAAAATATATTTCATATTCTTCAGACTTTTGGGGAAGTGAAGTGAGGACAACTGAAATAGGAGAATAGATCAATTATTCTGCTTCTAATTTCACAGGTAAATCCATCAGATAGGTATCATCTCATGCCCATAATCACCCCTGCCTACCCACAACAGAATTCTACGTATAATGTGTCCACATCAACTCGAACAGTAATGGTAGAAGAATTTAAACAAGGTAAACCTGTTAGCCCTGTTGCCCTTTACATATTCCCACAAATTTTGGTTGACAACAATTTTATTCTATTGTAATTATGCCTATTATTTCTAAATTTTCTTTCAAATGTGTATTTTTTCACTAATTGGTTTTCCAAAGTATGTGATAATATTAAAAGGCCTAAAATGGAGCCACTCCAGTCTGATTGAAATTGACTTTTGTGTTCTAAGAAAGAGCATAATAAATTTATACTTTTATTTTTCAACTTAGGAATTTGGTGGGGTTAGAGCTTTGAGGGAAGGGTAATACAGGAGCTATGATGGTGAGTTTTCAGAATCTGTGTTTCTTTCTCTCTTTAGGTCTTGCAGTCACAGATGAAATTCTTCAGGGGAAATCAGATTGGTCCAAACTACTTGAGCCACCAAATTTTTTCCAAAAGTATAGGTATTTGAAATTTTGCATTGTGTGCGTGTGTATCTGTAAGGAAGAAGAATATTAAACTTACAAAGTTAATACATAATAGGTGACAGTTGTCACTTATAATTCAAGTGAGGTAGAGAATAGATTACCAGAAACCCTAGGTGATAAGAAAGTCTATAGTTTAGTAGTATCAACCCAGTATTTGTGAGGTTTTGGTTTTAGTGAACTGCTTTTAAGTAGAGGGTCTAGAATTAATTTTGTGAAAATCAGAGCGTGTTTCAGTTTTCATAAATGTGTGCCTGTGTTAGCTTTTTTGTTCATTGGGAGGGAGAAAGAAAAAGAAATGGTGGAAAGTCAGACTCTAACAATAATTTCTGGCTTTTCCCCCCCCGATTGTTGCTGAAAATTCTTCACAGACATTATATAGTATTGACTGCCAGTGCATCAACAGAAGAAAATCATCTAGAGTGGTAAGGCATTTCAAGTTCTCTGCCTACTATGTAATGATAACATATTTATATAATGCTTTATCATTTCTAAAACACTTTCTTACTTTTCAATTATTAAATATTATAGTGACTGTTGTACTTGACCATGGAGTATCAGTATTTAAGAAATGCCATCAAATTAATGTTTCAGAATTGAAAATGGCATGAGATAAGAATAAAGGCACAGACTTCTGCTTTTTGTCATTTCTCAGAGTCAGATTTGAGCAAAATTGTGAGGCATTTGAATGATTCTCATACCTAGTATATAACCATAATGTGTGTACAGACACACATATATACACACATGCTCCAGTCATGGCTATTTTATGGCCCTAAAAGGCAGTATTTTAGATCAAGAGTGCATTAAATAGATTGGTGGTTCTTAGAAAGGGGAGGAAACAGAATTCACTAAGTAACTTTTCATTTACTTGAATGGTATTCTAAATAGGGTCTCTTAATACATTGGACTGAATTTTTTTAAAGAACATGTAAAGCTAGATTTAGAAAATGCAGAGGAACCAGTGATCCAATTGCCAGAAATCATTTGGGTCATAGAAAAAGCAAGGGAAATCCACAAGAACATCTACTTCTGCTTCATTGACCACGCTAAAGCCTTTGACTGTGTAGATCACAACACAGTGATCTTAAAGATCACTTTCTCATCTTAAAGAGATGAGAAAATTCTTAAAAGAAATGAGGATACCAGACCACCTTACCTGCCTCCTGAGAAATCTGTCTGCAGGTCAAGAAGCAAGGTCAAGAAGCAACAGTTAGTACTGGACATGGAACAACAGACTGGTTCAAAATTGGGAAAGAGAGCGTGTCAAGGCTGTGTATTGTCACCCTGCTTATTTAATTTATATGCAGAATACATCATAAGTGCTTGCCTGGACGAATCACAAGCCGGAATCAAGATTGCTGTGAGAAATACCAACAAGCTCAGATATGCAGATGATACCACCCTAATGGTAGAAAGCAAAGAGGAACTAAAGAGTCTCTTGTTGAAAGTGAAAGAGGAGAGTGAAAATGCTGGCTTAAAACTCAACATTCAAAAAATGAAGATCATGGCATCCGGTCCCATCACTTCATGGCAAATAGATGGGGAAACAGTGGAAACAGTGATAGACTCTATTTTCTTGGGCTCCAAAATCACTGCAGATGGTGACTGCAGCCATGAAATTAAAAGACTCTTGCTCCTTGGAAGAAAAACTATGACAAACCTAGACAGCATATTAAAAAGTAGAAACGTCACTTTGCTAACAAAGGTCTGTACAGTCAAGGCTGTGGTTTTTCCAGTGGTCGTGTACGGATGTGAGAGTTGGACCATAAAGAATGCTGAGCACCAAAGAACTGATGCTTTCAAACTGTGATGCTGGAGATGACTCTTGAGAATCCTTTGGATAGCAGGGAGATCCAAACAGTCAATCCTAAAGGAAATCTGTCCTGAATATTCGCTGGAAGAACTGAAGCTGAAACTGCAATACTTTGGCCACCTGATGCAAAAAGCCAACTCATTGGAAAAGACCCTGATGCTGGGGAAGATTGAAGGCAGGAGCAGAAGGAGACAGCATACTGACTCAATGGACATGAGTTTGCTCAGACTCTGGTAGATAGTGAAGGACAGGGAAGCCTAGTGTGCTGCAGTCCATGGAGTTGCAGAGTCAGACACGACTTAGCAACTGAACAACAAAATCATCATAGCTAATAATGCTATTTGGTTTACTTGGATATAGCTTCCACATTTAATATTGAAAATTCTTGTATGTGTTTATTTTAGGGTTGGGTTAGTAGAATCTAAAATACGTGTACTTGTGGGAAATTTGGAACGGAATGAATTTATTACTCTTGCCCATGTAAATCCCCAGTCATTCCCAGGAAATAAGGAACATCATAAAGAGTAAGTTAATGATTTTTAAAATATTTTATTTCTTAAATAATGTTACCTGACATATGTATGTTTAAGATCAGTTATAAGATTGCCATGTTACACAGCAGTTATTGCTATGTAACAGGCACTGATGGAGGATGATAAATCGTATACTTGAGCATAGGTGATCATGCATTAAAACTAAGTACATGTTGGGAATTCCGTGGTGGCTCAGTGGTTAGGACTCTGACTCTCACTGTGCCCAGCGCCCAGGTTCAACCCCTGGTCAGGGAACTGAAACCTCACAAGCCATATGATGAGGCCAAAAAACAAACAACCAAGTACATGCTATGTTGGTAGCCCACAGACCTCAACAAAAAGCTCCATCACAGTCAATATTTGGAGCATCCTTAAATACATATTTAGTCATTTTCAAAGCATTTTATCTGCTTTATAATAACACAGGATAATTTAACAGTGTTTTTTAAGAATTTGGCCAAACCGTTGAAATTTGTATTTGTGCTTCCTTCCATAGAGACCAAGTTTTAATTACCAAATGGCATCTGTAAAATTATTAAAAATTAATGGAAATTCTTTAATTTTATTTTATAGCAACAATTACGTATCAATGTGGTTCCTTGGAATAATTTTTCGAAGAGTAGAAAATGCAGAAAGTGTTAATATAGACTTGACATACGATATACAGTCATTCACTGATACAGGTAAGACTTTGTCATCATAGAGCTGTGGCACTCAGCCTTGGCTGTGATGCAGTATCCTCTGTCTAGGATCTGGCTGGCTATATTTTTGTAAAGTTCCACAATTGGTTAAATGAACATGAAACACCTATATTAGAAAACTATACACTGCCCTTAAAAAAGTAAAGGCATGATGAAACAACTTACAAGACCTCTTGGGGGAGGAGGGAGGTGCAGACCATAGGTAGAGTGTGGTATCATTTATATAAATTAGTAAAGAAATGCATGCATTTTTGCTTAAAAATCATAGACTATCTCTGGAAGGATATATAGTTATTAATAAAAGAAACTGGCAGAATTGCATTTAAGTCAAGGAACTAACTGGGTGTGTCTGACAGAGGCAGCTTCACTATATACTCATGAGCCCTTTGAGTTTTGTACCATGTGAATATATTAACTTTTAAAACAAAAAGAAGACTAAAGAAACTCTGTAGGTGATTTTTAGTTTGTATGGCCAGTGTTTATAGCCAAAGTCATAAAGATAACTTGTTTTTTGACTTTTATTTTACATGAAATAAATGTCAGTCAATACAGGCTTGCTGAATATGTTTCAGAATCAGTGAAAAGAATCTTTCACATCTTCTAAGACCATCTCTGTGGAATATCTTAATATATTTGTTATAAATGTGATGTTGTCTCAATAATGTGGGAACTACATGTATACTATTAATATTCTTGGTTAGCTCATCTGAGTTTTTCTTTTGAGCTAGCACTCATATTTTTATAATGAAAATGCAGGTTTCTATGCATCACCTTTCAACTACTGAATCATAGGCTCTGGGAGTGGAGCCAGAAGTCTACATATTGAACATGCACTCCTGAGGGTTCTTTTATAAGCAATCTGGAATGAAAACATAGATATAAATTTTTCCATTCTAATTTGGACTCATTTTTTCCAAA
The DNA here is from genome assembly GCA_007570785.1 of Antilocapra americana. Taxonomy (NCBI): domain Eukaryota; kingdom Metazoa; phylum Chordata; class Mammalia; order Artiodactyla; family Antilocapridae; genus Antilocapra; species Antilocapra americana. Next base: position 23,221,243 of record ML664199.1, read on the forward strand.
AGGAAGGGGTTGGGAAGCTCTGTTTATTACAAATTTATAAAATGTTCTCCAGATAGAGATATTGAGGCCCCAAGAGATTATATAATTTATATTTCTCAGTAGATACTGTGTAGAAGAAACCTCCCATCCCTCTCTTCAGTTAGCTTATCATATGAGTATTCACAATTAACACACACTAAATAATTTATATAATAGTTAATAAAACTGACTTTCTTACAAGGAGTGAGAAGCACTAGAGTGGGAATCTCAGGCTATGTGTATTCCAGTATTGGCAGGGCATTCAAGGCTATTGAGTCTTTACCTACCACCATGATAAGAATGTACTTCTAGGTGGTTTCTCATGTCTAACAGTCTCACTTGTATAGTAAAAGAAGCTTCATGGAGGAGGAGAGCTTGAATTGCATCTTATATATATGGTATTAGGATTAGCTCAGATTTGGGCAGGTAGTTATGAGAAGAGATTGCCCTTAGAGAAAATAGCAGAAAACAAGATTAGGAAAAACTCTTTTTTCCATACATTAATTTTGTTAGTGAGATTTGATTATGGGAAAGTTACAGAAGTTGGACATGAGGAGACTATTCAGTACTTGAAAAGGACTGTGATGTTGTGAAAATGTCTTGGAAGTATTTGTTCTGTAAGAAGAATGTGTGTTTGTGTAGTGATATGAAGATATTGAAGGTACATATTTTAGAAAAAAAATAGCACCCTTTTTTTAGAAAGGAGTTTCCCATTTTAACATACTGACTTCTGTTACAGTGTACAGACAGGCAAACAATATAAACATGCTAAAGGAGGGAATGAAAATTGAAGCAACTCATGTTAAAAAAAAACAACTTCATCACTACCTTCCTGCAGAAATTCTTCAGAAGAAGAAAAAGGTGAGTTTGTACTCACCTCTCCAGTTTGAACCCAGACACATGATCCTGGGACCATATCTGCATTTTTACGGCACCCAAACCTATTGAGAAGAAAGAGGGAAAGTACAGGCAATTCAATCTAGGACTAAAATCTTAACCTTCATTAATCATAAAATATCTTTTGTTTTATATGTACTTAAGAATTGAAACCATTTTTCTCATTTACTTCTTGAAATCCTAAAAGCTTTCTCCCTGTTTCAGCAAAGTCTTTCTGATGTCACTCGAAGTTCAAGTGGACCCCAATCCAAAAGATCATCTCTGGATAGCAATTGTTTGGACAGCTCCAGAGACACTGATAATGAAACACCTTTTAATTCCCCAGTGTCTGCAAACAAGCCTTCCAAGCCTGATATTCCTCCTTTAGGGGAGTCAGAGAGGTCTGCATTTCAAAATTTTCCTTTCATCCTTCACTTTATTTGAGAATAACATTAACTTCTGTACTTGTGCTAAATATCTTTTAACTGTTAAAAAAACTATTTTGTAAGTTACTAGTCAGTTTCTTATTTAGAATTACTTGACAGTTTGTGGTGATCCTGTGAGATGTGGTGTAGGTTTATGAATATATGTGGAATATTTAAATAAGTAAACAGAAATGTCCAGATTTTCTCTTTAATTTTTCCTGTTAATTCTCACTGGGTCCTCTTCTCCCCACTGTTTTCTCTTCCTTTGGTGAAATGTTTAAGTAGGAGTACTTGAAAGAAGCAATTTAAACATTTAGTTAAGGTTTTAAATGCATACTATTTAAATAATTTAATGATGATAATTTAACACTTTTTATAGGAATAATGCTGAGCCTGCTGCTGTAATTGTGGAAAAGCCACTGAGTGTCCCACCAGCTCAAGGGCTGTCTATTCCTGTCATTGGTGCAAGTAGGTATCTATACTTTTCTTAGGTATGATTCTATTACATCTGTATTTAATTACTAAAACGTTTCTTTTTTCCTTTTCAGAAGTCGACTCTGCATTAAAAGCTGTATCACCCCCAGCTGTGTGTACCATTCCTACAGTATTAGGACGAAATGTCATTCCTAGGGTCACACCTCACAACCCTGTCCAGGGGCAGCCACATCTAAACGGGATGTCAAATGTAACTAAGAACGTTACGCCTAAAAGACCCCACTCCCCGTCAGTAGATGCGTCCTCTAAGAGGTTGAAAGACATAGAAAAGGTACCATTACAGAGTCGGTGGTGATTCTGTAGTCAGTTTTTTTTTCAAAGTAAATTTAAAATAGTGCTAAAGAAGCTCACAGTTCTTCATAGTTACCTTAGTATTTCATTAGGATTTGACCATTTAAAAAGAATATTTACCTAAACCCTAATAGGATAATACAAATTGTTCATTATGAATTCAAATTAATAATGTGTCTAAAAATTTGAATGATTAGTCTGAGTTTCGTCTTGGCTTACGTAAAAATCATTATTGTAGTAACTAAATATTTATTGAGTTATAATGGTGATCTCCTCTGCCTCCAGTAGGTGGTGGTATAAGTATTTTATTATCATCTCAGTAGATCAAACTGTACAAATTAAGGGTGTCAGTTAAATACAATCTGATTTAAATTCTCTTTGCTCACCAAACTTGTTTGTAACAGTTTTGATGTTAGCCTGGTCACTAATTAGTTTCTCATTTTATATAGACTTACATGGCTTTATAGGTAATAATAGCACCTCATTTTAATGTTTATATTTTAGTTTATTCGACTTGAGTCAGCGTTTAAGGAATCACGTGCTGCTGAAGACAGAAAAAGAAAACCAGTGGTAAGTATATTAATCAGTTCAGTTCAGTTCAGTCACTCAGTCGTGTCTGGCTCTTTGCAGCCCCATGAACTGCAGCAAGCCAGGCCTCCCTGTCCATCACCAACTCCCGGAATTTACCCACACTCATGTCCAACAAGTCGGTGATGCCATCCAGCCATCTCATCTTCTGTCGTCCCCTTCTCCTCCTGCCCCCAATCCTTTGTAGCATCATGGTCTTTTCCAGTGAGTCAACTCTTTGCATTAGGTGGCCAAAGTATTGGAGTTTCAGCTTCAACATCAGTCCTTCCAATGAATAATCAGGACTGATTTCCTTTAGGATGGACTGATTGGATCTCCTTGCAGTCCAAGGGACTCTGAAGAGTCTTCTCCAACACCACAGTTCAAAAACATCAATTCTTTGGCTGCCAGCTTTCTTCACCATCCAACTCTCACATCTTTACATGACTACTGGAAAATCCATACCCTTGACTGGATGAACTTTTGTTGGAAAAGTAATGTCTCTGCTTTTTAATATGCTTCTAGGTTGGTCATAACTTTCCTTCCAAGGACTAACCGTCTTTTAATTTCATGGCTGCAGTCACCATCTGAAGTGATTTTGGAGCCCAGAAAATAAAGTCTGACACTATTTCCACATCTATTTGCCATGAAGTGATGGGACCAGATGCCATGATCTTAGTTTTCTGAATGTTGAGTTTTAAGCTAACTTTTTCATTCTCCTCTTTCACTTTCATCAAGAAGCTCTTTAGTTCTTCGGTTTCTGGCATAAGGGTGGTATCATCTGCATATCTGAGGTTATTGATAACTTCTCCTGCCAGTCTTGATTCCAGCTTGTGCTCCCTCCCGCCCAGCATTTCTCATGATAAACTCTGCATATAAGTTAAATAAGCAGTGTGTCAATATACAGCCTTGACGTACTCCTTTTCCTATTTGGAACCAGTCAGTTGTTCCATGTCCAGTTCTAACTGTTGCTTCCTGACGTGCATACAGGTTTCTCAAGAGGCAGGTCAGATGGTCTGGTATTCCCATCTCTTTCAGAATTTTCCACAGCTTATAATGATCCACACAGTTAAAGGCTTTGACATAGTCAATAAAGCAGAAATATATGTTCTTCTGGAACTCTCTTGCTTTTTCCGTGATCCAGCGGATGTTGGCAATTTAATCTCTGGTTCCTCTGCCTTTTCTAAAACCAGCTTGACCTTCTGGAAGTTCATGGTTCATGTATTGCTGAAGCCTGGCTTGGAGAATTTTGAGCATCACTTTACTAGCATGTGAGATGAGTGCAATTCTACGGTAGTTTGAGCATTCTTTGGCGTTGCCTTTCCTTGGGATTGGAATGTAAACTGACCTTTTCCAATCCTGTGGCCACTGCTGAGTTTTCCAGATTTGCTGGCCTATTGAGTGCAGCACTTTCACAGCATCATCTTTCAGGATTTGAAATAGCTCAACTGGAATTCCATCACCTCCACTAGCTTTGTTTATAGAGATGCTTTCTAAGGCCCACTTGACTTCACATTCCAGGATGTCTGGCTCTAGGTGAGTGATCACACCATCGTGATTATCTGGGTTGTGAAGATCTTTTTTGTATAGTTCTTTTGTGTATTCTTGCCACCTCTTCTTAATATCTTCTGCTTCTGTTAGGTCCATACCATTTCTGTCCTTTATCGAGCCCATGTTTGCATGAAATGTTCCTTGGTATCTCTAATTTTCTTGAAGAGATCTTTAGTCTTTCCCATTCTGTTGTTTTCCTCTATTGCTTTGCATTGATGACTGAGGAAGACTTTCCTATCTCTCCTTGCTATCCTTTGGAACTCTGCATTCAAATGGGAATATCTTTCTTTTTCTCTTTTGCTTTTCGCTTCTTTTCACAGCTATTCGTTAGGCCTCCTCAGACAGCCTCATAGTGTGCTTAAAAATACTTCTAAAGAGCCATGTATCAGGAAAAGTACTATATTCAAAAGTAGATCAGATTTATCTCTTAACTTTTAGTTACAGTTTATATCATGTAGAGCAAATATTTGCATATAGGAAAGTTTTCACTTGTATGTAATTCTGTTTTTAGGATGCCATTGGAGGAGAATGTATGCCTATTCCAACTATTGACACATCACGCAAAAAGGTAACAGTCTAATTTGTAAGTAAAATACACAGGTACGAGTTCATAGGTAATCTGCAGGCACAAAAAGCTCATGAAGAAGAGCCCAGCACTAGGTGAAGGAAAGGGCTAATAAGATTTTTTCCGTGTCCTCCATATCAGCAGTATAGTTGAAAGTTGGGGATGAAAATAGCAGAGTATATGATCCTAAATATATGCATCTCAAAAGTCTAGAAAAGAGGGAGTTGTTCAAGATTTCATTATTTATTCAAGGTATGTTCAACTTTTGTTTTTATTTTTAAAGAAGCAGTTTAGTGCCCAGTACAGTAATTCCTACCAACACTTGGTAGACTTTTGTTGTACCCCATTGTTTACTGATGGAAATCAGGTTCGATAGTTGGGGACCATACTTACTAATATTTTGGAGGAACCAAATATACTGGTGTATAGAGTAAGTATCTTTGAAACATGAGCTAAAGAGCCCCTAAATCTTAATTTAAATATTTATTTTCAAGGGATTAACATTTTAGCTAATAATATAGGTGCTCGTGTCTCTCATCGTAATCAACTGTCACCCTACCAGATTCCCCAGGATGTATTGACAATTCTAAAGCAAAATAGAAAATGTCCTCATACTTTCTATTAGTTGTAGAATTTGTACAGTTTAACATAAGAGTGAGTTACAAAAGATAGAAGTGTATAATTATATAATGTATGGTGATGGAAGAAAAAATTTGAGGTGGATATTAAAGTGTGAAATAAAATGTCTGACTTTTACTTTAAAAGATTTCAAGTATAAAGGGCAAGGGGTATAATCCAAACAAATATGGCAAAATTTAATAACGTCTGAGTCTTCATTGTGGCATCTTCATTGTCCTTTCGGTTCTTTTATGGATGTCTGAAATTTTTCGTGTTTTTTAATGGATGATATGATATGATACAATTGTTTAGCCGAGGTAATGTGAAAGGAGAATTGCTTCTTGCAGTCCTCTCTTAATAACTTGAATCTAACATACTGTTTCCATTACACAACTATCTGTATTTTAGGTTTCTATCTTTGTTTCTCAGTTTCATAGACTTGCCTTCATTATGTAATAATCTTTAGTGTCTTCAAAAGCCTTTATAGAGATGTTGCTGAATTGTGCCATCACTAAAGTTACCTACCCTGACTGCAAAGTCAGTTTTCCAATTATCTCACAAGTTGGGTTATTCTCCATGAATGTTGTATAGAAACTAATTGAGGGGTATAACTTGATAACAAGTTTCCCCCTGTATCACACACTCATCTCTCACCTTGCACCCTGAGAATTTCATGTTTCGTAGTCTTCCTGTTTCTCTTTACCATTGCCTGACTCTGAGGAGGACTTTGTGCATTTCTCAGTGTAGAAGTGTCGATTGATTTTACACAGCCCTCCCACTTCTGCCCTTTCCCTGTCTCTTTGCTTTCACCTGTTTTTAAGTCCCCCATACAAGAAGTACCTATGAACATTGGGAGAAAGTATTCAACTCATATTTGAGTGTATAGGCACTTAGAGCTCTTGGCAAAAAACTCAGACTTTTGTTACTGTTTTACTCACTGGACCTTTATAATATGTATTTGTTTTTCCTTCTTTGTTCCTGTTTGTTTCAGAGACTGCCCAGCAAAGAACTACCAGATTCATCATCTCCAGTTCCAGCAAATAACATCCGTGTCATCAAAAATTCCATTCGGCTGACCCTAAATCGGTAAAAGCAGTGCCTCCTTACTAAAGTGAATATGCAATCATTTAGTGGCATAGATGCAGCCACTCTTAAAAACAGAGTGAGCTGTCACACATAAGATAAGGTGAAAGTTACAGTCATCCGCCTAACGACCTTGAAGTGTGTTTTTGAACTCTCACACTTTGACCTGCAGATGCTGTAGCATTCTCTCATTGATTGCTACATACACTTCTCTGAGGATCGCCTGCTATCAAATTGTCATCTGCAATATTATGGCTTTGCGTTGGAGGTTTTACTGCCTTAACTTTCGATGCTTGTTTCTCTGTTATGGGAACCCGTTCTTGGCTCTTTGGACACTCATAAAACAAGTCCTGAAATATCCACACACACCCCCCCTTTTTTTAAGGTCTTATGTTGTAATCATTGTATAGAACTGAAAAAATTGAAAAAAAAAAAAAAAGTCTTGTAATTTTTCCAAATGTTAACACATTTACTTTAGCATTGAAGCCACTTTGTGAAATCTGAGATAAATGAATGTGAGGTATCTTTTCTGCTTTCCTCATTTGTGTAGATGTACTTTTTGTCTGTTCTGTTGATTTAAATTATTTTTTCTCAGATTGGCACATGAAATATTTAAATTTTATTTTTTTGTGCCTTTCTGTCCAAATGTTGCATAGTTACCAGGGAGGATTAGTCCAGTGATTACATAAGAGTTGGGCACCATAAATTCTCTATATTTTGCCTCCTGTGGAGGCCTTTGAAATGCATCTTTATTAAGAATCAAAATATAACCAGAATACTGAAAGTCAGTATATGAATGGTGAAATTGTTGCATAACCTATCTCATGCCATTCTTGTTAGTTGACTGATATTTTTTACTGAGGAGCAACTCAATCCGGCATCAACAATAAAGATACTTTAAGTATGGCAAACTTGTATTTTTGACGTGTACAATTTAACTTGGCATGATAATTCCTGACCATTACGTACCCCAACACCTTCAGTTTCTTCATGGACTAGGCATGCAGAAATAAGCAGTGGATTTTATTGAGACCTAAAGGCATTTTTGATGACATTGTTACCAACCATTAATTGGCTCAGGACCTTTGTAATTTTTATTTAAATATGAGTTGTCTTTTTTTACACTGCTGTTTTCAGTCCTTTTCTTAATATTTTTTAAGTTTCATGAATGCATGCTCCATTTATTGAAATCCATAACCATGTAATTCTTGTAATATGTTGATTCAGTGTTTTGTAAATGAAGTCGTATGTATTTTCAGAGTATTTTTGTATGTACTGTAAGATACCATCTTTTCAAAGAGAAAACTTTAAAACCTTTGCTGTCTCTCTTTAGTCTAATTTTTTAAATATGGATTATGCTTGAATTAAAATGAAAATGTATAGATTACACAGCCAGGAATGCTGGTATATATTACCTTCCTCAGCTTGCACTCACCGTTTAGCAGGTCTAGTAGGAAAAACAAAATGGTACATTTGAATAGTGCAGGGAGAAGCCCTTAGTTGTATAGTTTACGGGACACACGGGATGCCATTTAGCCATTGGAGTCATAGTCCATTTTTTCTTGCAAGCCCTTTACCACTGAGCTGAAATAACTTGAATTCTGATTGTCAGAGAGTAGTATCCATCTGCCTCCTGTTCCTGACCCCTACCTACATCTTTGAAATGGAAATTCTAGTGTTTACTTCTGAGTTTTCCTTTGTGAAAGTTAAAGAATAGCAAGGAGAAAACAATGGTTGTTCCATTGTCTACTTTTCACATAGGAAAAGACAAGAATGAAATCCCATGAACAAACGGTAGCTTCCTTGGCAGAGCTGTTTTTTTTAGCTGACCCTTTTCCTTTATCCAAGTATTTTGAGCTTTGTTTTATAAATATTCTATTTGATCAAAAGTGCATGATTATGAAAGGACTGAATAATTGTCGTGTGACTCAAAACATTAAAACTTCTTTAAGGGCTTTAAGAGTTCTCCATATATACATCCAAGTTTCACTTACTATGTAAACCAATTCTTTGGAGTAACTAGTGGAGTTTCTCTTTAATAAGAAAGCAACAGGCGTAACCTTTGTACTATAGTATAGTCATATCTCTTCTTTTAAGTGTCCATTAGACATGGGGTTAAAGACATAGCCAAGTGTTTAACTCCTCAGAGACAGCATTCTTCAACCTGTTTGCTGACTGGTTCAGGGAATTGATGAGATGCTTTTGAGATGGTGGGTTTGGTCAGAAATGACGTGTTTTCAAACAGTAGGTAGAACAATCAGTACAGTTGACCCTTGAACAACACAGATTTGAATTACACGGGTCCACATATACGTGTTTTTTCAGTAAATATAGTACTTGTATTTTTATCTTACAGATCTTTAAGTAGGGGAGATCACAATATGTAGAATCAAAAGAACTAGGGTTTGAGTCCTGATTTATCCAAACTGTTTCAGCTTCCTGCCCTTGGGTGAGTCATGTATCAATTCCTATGTTTTTGAGACAGAGTTAGCAGTACAAGTATTTTCAACTGGGATGAGGGTTCAGCACCCCTACCTCCTGCATTGTGCAAGGGTCAGCTGTACATGTTGTTACCAAGGTGGGAGATGGGTTTCCAAGTACGTTAAGGGGGGAAGGAATGATCTGTGATTATGTGCTGTGTCCAGAGGCACTAGGTGAATGTGTTTGATTCTAAGAATGTTTTATTTCAAGTATAACTAGAAATATATTTTACAAAGTCAAATAACCTATTCTGTATGTAGACAACACATTCATTTTCATGATGGTATTAAATTTTAATCTTACTTTTCAGTGACTGGCTCTAGAGAATAATATATATCAAATAAACGATTATTATTGCTAGTTTAAACCTTAGGGATTTAACTCATTTGAGAGACAGGAAACATGGCTTAAAACCTTGTAAAATTAGGGGAAGAGTATTTTACAAGACTGTGCTTACAATTAGAGTTTTTGTTTTAAGACAGCAATTTGGTAACATTAAAATGCTTACTGTCCTATATAGGCACAGAGAAGTGAAGACCAACAGTGTCAAAATGGGCTAAACTTATTTTCCACGATGTCCACCACTTCAAAATAGGAACTCCCAACTTTCAAGATCATGGATTGTAGGGAATCCCTTGCAAATATATATAAGAACTTTTTGTTCATATGCATATTTCTGAGGGGAAGTTCATACTTTAATCAGTTCTCAAAATGGTTCATGACACTAAGAAAAAAAAAGTTAGGGACCACAGCTTTACAGGATTGAATAATCCCAAACTTTGGAATTTTCTTAAGATTTTTCTGTGGTATATTTCTGAAAATGTACTGTGGCTCTTAACTAGTAAAGTGGGCTAATGAAAGACTGGAATACTGAACTTCTCTTTTCAAGTTCTTTATATATCTCAGATGAAACTTTATCAGTACTTAGAAAAAGGCTTATGATTGGGTTTATAAATGTCTTCATGTTAACTTCAGTTCATTAACAGGGTCAAATCAACAAATTTCAACGTAGGAATGATCAGAGTAGAATAGCTTAGAATAATCATTAAAGGTAGTAAAAAGCAGAATTAATAATTAAAGATCCTAAAAAAAATCATAGTAATTAAAGATTCTAATCCTTTGATTTTGGTAGCCTTAAATTTCTTATTCCACCATGTTTGTGGTTCAGACTGAACAGACCAATAAATAGAACTTTAGTGTAAAAAAAAGTTTTTTAATAAATAAAATTATATGAGTGCTTAAATAACTACCTATTAAAGCTTCCAAAGCTTGGAATTTAAGTCATGATAATAGTGATGAATATAGTGCAAGCAATGGAAGAAAGCCAGTCTCAAAAATGGTAACTATTTCCTTAGGATTTTTTAAAAGAATTGTACAAGGTCAGAGCCTTCCCAGATTTCCTATTTTTTTCTGGAACTTTATATTTGAAATTAGTTGAACATAAGATTATCATCAGGCTTGCTCTAATTTTTTAATGTATTGCTGCATTTTTAGCAAGGACCCAAGTAATTACCTTAAAAAGTACTTAGGATATATTTGAGGTAAATGGTGCTACATCACTTCACAGTATTAATGTAAAATGAATGCAGCTGCTGCTCCTTTCTAGTTAGCTGTTTGTGTAATTCATATTTTTTCTGCCTTTTATTTGGATTGTCTTAATTTCTTAGTTGTACACACGATCCTCATTATCTGTCTGGAATAAGTAATATAATAAACTTGCTTTGATAAATAGGTATTGGTGATTGACTGATATTATTTGGGAGTAACTTAAAAGTACCAGATGTCTTTACTTATTTTTCAGACTGACAGCCAGTTGGTCATTTACTGCTCACACTCAGTTTGCCTTACACAGAATATCTGATTAAACATTAGCAAGCAGTAGCATCTGCCTCAAACTTTGGGGGCAAAATTCTATCAGCCTTTTGGTCAGCATCAGGCAAGCAGACTTCTCTGCTAACGGGTGAACAGAAGTGGGTTTAGCGGTCAGATCTTGAGTACTGTCCACAGAAGTACAAGCTACAGATCTTGTCGCCTTCTTGTTAATGAACTGTGACTTGTTTGTAGTCAGCGCACCTATCTTGAATCTAGTACTGAATTCACAAATAAGAACCTGTGTCTGCATCAAGATATTAGCAAGCCACTCAGCACCAGTGGAAACACACGTGACATTTATTAAGCTAATTAGCAAAGCCTTTTGTAAGGAAGGACTGAGTCATGGATAACTGAAGGACTTCTAAGAGTCACTCATAAAGTACACTAATTGGAGTGCCAGCTAACCATACCCGGAGTGGGAGTTTCTGATGAGGGCAACTCATTGCTCCTAGGATCTAACTAACACAGTTACCATACTATGCTTCATGTGTTAGATTAACATCATATCAGGTTCTTTGTGGATCTGACTGCATGCATCAAGCTATTATGGGCAAGATAGAATCTGATGCTTTTAAAAGCACATGTCCTAAAAATTATCTTTCAAACCATATGAGCCAGCCAAACTTTATTACTTATTAGTCCTTAAAAACCCTTTCTTGCCAATCTCTGATTACTAACATTTTTGAGCCTAATTGCCACATAAAACCTTCCATGATAACTTGACCACAATCTTTCATCCTACTCTGTATTGTGTTACTTTTCAACATTTAAGTTATTTAACTTGCATAATTTTTCTGTTTACCTACTTACTTTCCCCAAGAGGTTGTAAGTTGAGCGTAGGGCCCTCTATCCAAGAATCTTCATGTAGTAGGTGCCCAGAAAATTCCTGAAGAAGAAAATGAGTTAGTCCTGTTGAGTTGGTTGGATTTTGTTAAATTTCTTTTTAAATTGAAGAGCCTTATCTAGAATAGAGAGGCCTGATGAAGGAACTAAGAAGCAAACAAAACTTAGTGAAAATCATTGTTTCTCAATTTTTTTTTACTGTGAAGATCATTAAGATAACATTATTCAAGCTTTTTCAACTGTAATGCTTGGTTTAAAACATTTTATATTGCAAGCCAGTACATGTCTACATATATGAATATGTATGTGTAATTTATACATGTATATACACACATACATAATTGAAGCACGTTTCACAAAATGCTTTCCTTACTGTGGCAAGATGCAGGTTGCTATTTTAAGTGCTAGGTATGATTTCACTAAGGTGATTTCACTACCTCTCCTGAGCTGTGACCTGTTAATACAATTTGAAATATACTACATTGGAAGTTTTCTTCCCAAAAGTTCATGTCAAATTTGGATCATCTTTCTTTATACAGTGTGTTCTAGAATGCAAACTGTTAAAGCAAACAGTACCAGAAAGACCAGTAGTTGAACCATGAAAGAGAAGTAGGTGAAATATAGCTACGCCTTTCTCCTAAGGAAAAAGGTTACCCGAAAACATCTTTGCATCAACTGATAGCAGAAGGGGGAAAAAATGTGAAAGTCAAAAAATCAGGAAAGGGCAAAAATTGGAGCATTTGAATGATCTTTATTTTAGTATTGGTCAGTTGACTTTAGCTGGCCAAGGGGTGTCATCGACCCCTGGACACTGGACTAGGGGATAGACTGAAGAATGAGGTATATCTTGTTAACCAAAAGTCACTCCAGTGAGATGTATCAGATACTCATTTAGAAAATTCTATTGTGCACACAGAGCTTTCATATAGTATCCCAACATAATCCAGAAATTCAAGGATACCAGAGAATTGGCATCCAACAGTGAAAGTATCAACATTCCCATCTCCTGCGGATTGGGATGTGCCTTTTAAAACATTATGGTGCTTAATCTTTACAATGATCCTAATGAGGTAGCACTGTTGTCCTTATTTTACAAATGAGGAAATTGAGGCTTAGAGGGTTTATATGATCAGCTCCAAATTGCGTAACTATTAACTGCAGACTAGCACTCAGTTGTATCTCCCATTGATGAGAGGACTTAGATGAAGGTGTGGATCAAATTCCTGCCACACAGCATTTTCCTGTGGAGTCTGGAACTTCTGAGGGAAGCCTGGTCAGCAGCAGTCATTTGTGCCAGGCTGCGGGGGACACTGTGGCCTCCTCCAGGGAGCCTGAGGCTAAGACTCAGGAAAACCCAGCTCTGCCCAGGCTCAGCCACTTATATCTGTGTGCCTTCCACAGACAGCCCTGCTGTGCTTTGTCTTCTCCCACTTGAAACACTTGCCCTTCAGATTTCATGGGGAAACTGATATGAAACTACTCCCAAAGATTGGCAGGTTCTACAAATAGGATGGACACACAGACCATTAATCTCCCAGAATAAGAGCTGTGTGGGATTCCTTAGCCATCAGTCTAAGAGCAGAAAGAAAAGGGATCCAGGAGGAATATAGCCAAGAAAAGTGAAGATGAAGTTTTGCTTGATATGTTTTATTATAGAGGATATTAACACTTCTCTCAGGGTTTGAGAACAAATAATTTTTTAATGACGTAATTTCAGGGCAATCAAACAGGAAATGTACCTACAACCTATCACATGGATCAGCTATAAATATTCACATGGTCGTAATAAGGAGAGAACATTGAACAAGCCCCAAGTCGTATACTGAGAATGGGTGGAGGAGGGAGTGGGGAGGATAAGGATGTAAGAAAGGGAAATCTTGAGTGGTGGTAAGTAGGAAATATCCAAAACCAGAAAGTCCAGAATAGGGTAAGCATGTTACCTATAAATAATAAAAGCATAAATAGTAATTAGGAATAAATAATAGGAGAAAAGTCTTAAAGACAAAAATAAATGGCCCTAGGAAGCAGAAATCAAGCCTGAGAAGTAGGAAAGGAAGTGATGTTTTTTTTGTTTGTTTTTGTTGTTTTTTAAGAAGATTTGTAGAAAGTGTTGCCTTTTAAGCTAGTGTATCCACTACCTGAAGAGTATGCAGTCAGAGAACGTGCTCGACTTTGGGACAGAGCTGTGGGCTCCACCTCTACTACCTGTGGGACTTAGGGTTCCAGGTTCTAATGTGTAAAGTGAGATTGTCAACACCTATGTCAGCATCAAAAAATGACTTAGAGCAGCAATCCCCAACCTTTTATGCATCAGGGACCAGTTTCGTGGAAGACCATTTTTCCACAGCTCAGGTGAGGGGTGGTGGTCCAGGTGGTAATGCGAGTGATGGGGAACGATGGCGAGCTTCGGGTGAAGCTTCACTCACCCACCGCTCACCTCTTGCTCTGCGGCCCAGGTCCTAACAGGCAGCAGACCCAGGGGTTGGGGCCACTGGTTTAGGGACTCTGCAGTCGGACTGCCTAGACTCAGACTGCAGCTCCACCTAACTAATAGAAGTTATGGAAATTACTTTATTTCCCCGTGCCTCAGTTTTCTCTTCTGAAAATGGTGGTTATGATAACAGAACCTACCTCAAAGAGCTGCTCAGAGAATTCAAAGAGCGATTCAGAAGCTCCTGGGACATAGCGAAGTTCAGTAAGTAACCGAGGTGTGAGAAGGTTACACACAGCAGTGCATCGTGCACTATGCATGGTGCTCCCCCTTGAATGGGCATCTGCTTCTCCTAAACCACATCCGAAGAATCAGGGAAGAATCCACCTCTGTCTCCCCAGCAAGACCAAAGGACTAGGTTGCTACCTCCCTTGCAGTGGTGGAGAGAGAAGTGGTCCTTGCCCTGCCACCAAGCCCCTCAGAACATACTTTCTGGGAGAGTTATTTGGAGAAAGTAACTGTTTGGGGCTTCCCTGGTGGCTCAGACGGTATAAAGAATCTGCCTGCAATGTGAAAGAACCGGATTGGATCCCTGAGTCGGGAAGATCTCCTGGAGAAGGGAATGGCAGCCCACTCCAGTATTCTTGCCTGAAGAATCCCCATGGACGGAGGAGCCTGGCGGACTAGAGTTCGTGGGACACAACTGAGCGACTAACACTTTCATTTGAGACTAATTCTTACAGCATTTCACTGGCTTGTCCTTCCGTCTGCTTAAATGTTATAGAAGGTTAGGCTAAGAGGAGAAGGCCTATTGAGGCAGTATCTGCCCTCCAGGACTCATGGAACATCTAGCAGGGCAGCTACACCACCAATGTGCAGGAGACATGCTCCAGCTTAAACAAGCATCCTCTGATTTCAGGTGAGACTGCACCTGGGAAACCTGCCACACATAGAGAGGTGGCCACGGGAATGATCCAAGGCCACAGCCACCCCCAGACATAGGTCTTTACACCTGCCTCTCCCAGGACTGAGACAAGACTGTCTAACCCAGATCCCAAGTCACTTCCTGCCTGGGCTTCAGGGCAATTCAAAGAACTGCTAAGTGCAGGTTCTTTCCAAATAGATTGGTTTCTTGAAACTCACAAGAAGTCAAACACCAGAAAGGAGGGGATTTCTGAAAGCCACCCACTAGGATGGCAACTGGTGTTCGGTAGTTTCAAATATTAAGAAAAGAAAACATCGGCGTTGATTAGGCAGTATCTAATCTCCCTGAGCACAGGAAGTGAAGGCGATCGAGCCTGATCCGCAGGAGGCCCTGAGGATGTACAAAGCAGCCACTCCTCTAGCAGGGCCCACTCACCGCCTGCAGGCACGCCTGCTTTTCCTGCCTCCAGCTGAGAGCACCAGAGGGAAAGCACCATTAAATTCCCTGTGTGCTGGAGCCCATTAGCTGCACCAAGGTCACCAGGTGAAGGGGTGGGGAAGGAGGGAAGAAAGGATGAGGTCAGCTTGTCAGGCTAAGTTGATGGTCTCAGTGGGAGACAAGAGCCCTGAAGACATTCAGTCCACGAAAGTTTATGGAGCCCCCAACATTCCCCCTGGCACTGACTCAGGCACCCAGGTCACAAACAAAGATGAAACATATCTGCACAGAAGGACCCGTCAGACTGGCAGGAGGTTGTCTGACGTCTTGGTTCTGCTGCAGTGTGGGAACACAACAGAGGGACCCCTTCCTTCTTCTACCTTGGTCAGGGATGGTGCTGGGAAGAATAACCTTAGGGTTAAAGTTGTAGGAGAAGTTGAAGCAGGCAGACAAACGGCTGGGAATAACCTTAGGGTTAAAGTTGTAGGAGAAGTTGAAGCAGGCAGACAAACGGCTGGGGAGTTGGGAGGGTGAAAAGCAAGGCAGAGGAAGAAACCACACGTGTGAAGGATTGAGGCTCTGGAAATTAGATGGTGGAGTAGGGCTGTGTGGAAGGAGTGCTAGAGGCATTTGGGGAAAGGTGTGAGAAGAGGTTAGAAACGCTGGCAGTCCTCCTACCTGTAGATGAGAGCAGGGTGGTGAGGTGGGCAGGCAGATAGCAAGGTTCTTGCTGTTGGTCTAGCTAAGAAATGGGGAGAGCAGGAACCACAGCCACAGAGAGGGGACAGGTTTCAAGAGGGTTCTGGGGGTAGAATGGATGGGCTCTGCTGACAAACCAGATCAGGGACAGAGGAGAGGATAGTTTCCACTTCCCCTTGGGTTGGAAGATATTGTTCTGTCATTAATTCTGAGAACACAGGGGCGGTGTTGGGGTGAGAGGGTCATGAATTCAGACCTGGCAGTGTTGAATCTGCACTACCTCAAGCCCGTCCCCATGGAGATGTGCAGGAGACAGTGGGAAACACAGACATAGCTCATTTTATCAAACTTTGCACATATCGTGAAAAAAAGAGAAAAAAACAAATTGAAGGTGTGTGGCAACACTGCTTTGAGCAAGATATCAACACCATTTTTCCAACAGCATTTGCTCACATCCTGCCTGTTATATTTTGGTCATTTTCATAATATTTCAAACCCTCTACTGAAACAGTGATTACAACTCACTGTAGGTGAAGATGATGGTCAGTAGTTTTTAGCAATAAAGTATTTTTTAATCAAAGTATGTCCTTTTTTTTTTAAGACATAATACTATTACACACTTAACAGGCTAGAATATAAACATGCCTTTTATATGCATGGAGAAATTAAAAAAAAAAAACTTGTTTGGACTCACTTTATTGCAATGGTCTGGAACAGATCCCCCAAATCTCCCAGGTGTTCCTGTCCTGGTCTGGAGCCCAGGAGAGAGGCCTTGGCTGCAGGTTCAGACTGCACAGCTGGTAGGGTTAACTCTGCAGACATTTTGTTAGTGGGGAACTAGCCTCAGGGATTCTAGTAGGGACACAGAGAGAGGACAATTTCTCTGACTGGCCAGTTGGGGAAGGAACAAAGCCAGTGCAGCCCTGGGGGCTCTACACTCTAGATCTACCCCACGCGTGCTGAGTGGTTCTCTGGGGACTGCAGTGGGGTAGACTGTAGAGCAGGCCACTGGGGGCAGACCCAGAGCAATGGTCTCCATCAGCGTTATCAGTAATATAGTGGATGTCTTTGATCTCCATCTCTCTTCTACAGACTCATGAGGGAAAGGGTATTATTTATTAAAACCACTTCTAAACTTTCAGCACAACTAGTGTATGTTCTGTTTGTTGTGCTTTTCTCTCCTCTGAGAAGAGCATTTCAAGCAGATGGTCAGACCTGTTAGGGTTTCCTTTCCTAAGATGTTTTTGCAGGGTGAGAGAGCAATCATTGGTAGCCTGTGCATACCAATGCACAGAAGGACTCCTCAGACTGAGGCCTGGACTTCAAGAGCTATAAAGGGAAGAGAGAAGAGATTCGACACTGGACTGGCATCATTGACTCGATGGACATGAGTTTGAGCAAGCTCTGGGAGTTGGTGATGGACAGGGAAGCCTGGCATGCTGCAGTCCATGGGGTCACAAAGAGTCGGACATGACTGAGCGACTGAACTGACTGATTGGGAAGAGAGGGGGGAATGTCAACAAGTCCAGAGGACTGGGATCTGGGTGATGCTCTGTGTCAACTTGCCAGAGAGGTGACAAGTCCTCAGTGAAGACAGTTAATCAGTGTAGTTGAAAAGGCTGGACTCCAGGCCCAGCAGAACTCATGAGCTTTACCAAGGACTCCTTCGCTCCAAGCAGCCCGATTACTGGCTTTGAGGAACTACAGGACCAGACTAGGGAATATCTCAATAATTATCAGCCAGAACCAAAGACCAATGAATGGCTTTGGCGAGAGGGGCCTTCCAGGAGGAGCCAACACTGGCATACTCCTGGATGGAAGGGAAAACACTTATGGGGACTTAATTTCCTGCCAACACAGTAGAATGGAGACTCTCTGTGAGACTGAAGTTGATTTAAACAAAGTCAAGTAGTGTGTTAATTTCTTCACCTCAGAGTTGGAAGACTAAGATGCACAGGTCTGACCACAGTTATCAGAACACAGAGGTGTTGGGAGTATTGAATATGGGTTTCAGAGGGAGTAAAACCAAGGAGTGTAGGCAAGAGCCTGGACAATCTCAGAGCTTAGAGTAAGGGAAGAAAGAAGGGCTTCCCAGGTGGCATGGTGGTAAAGAATCTGCCTGCCAATGGAGGAGATGCAAGAGATGTGGGTCAGGAAAATCCCCTGGAGAAGGAAATGGCAACCCATTCCAGTGAAAATCACATGGACCGAGGAGCCTGGAGGGCTACAGTCCATGGGGTCACAGAGAGTCATGACTAAGCACCCACAAAGAAAGAAGGAGCTGAAAAAGTGAAATCAGCAAGGCAAGATATGCTAAAGAGCAGAGCTAATAGCATTATTTCCAGCACAAGTCTACCAAGACAGGGATTGAAATGTAGCCACATGATCTGGCATTTAGGATGACCTTAGTAGAGCAGTGCTGTGGAGGTGGACCCGAATGCAAGGAATAAATGTCACATTCTCAAGAACAGCAACAGAGGAAGGAGGGAGACACCAGGGGTCATACATAGATGGAAGTGGAGAAAAGGTTTATTTTTAATTTAAGAGACTTCTGGAACTTCCCTGGTGGTCCAGAGGTGAAGAATCCACCTGTCAATTCCAGGGACATGGGTTCAATTCCTGGTCCAAGAAGGTCCCACTTGCCTCGGAACAACCAAGCACATGCACCCTGGCTGCTAAACCTGTGAGCATAGAGTCTATGCTCTGCAACAGGAGGAGCCACTGTAATGAGAAACCCTCACCCCACAACAAAGAGTAGCCCCCACTCACTGCAACTAGAGAAAGCCCACACGCAGCCAAAAATAAATGTAAATTAAAAGAAGAGGGATTCCTGAAAGTGCCTCAAATCAGAGGAGATGGAATCAATGGAACAACTGTGGAAACTTCATACAGCTGGATCCAGAGGTCAGGAACATCTGCACATGTTGAGGAACTAGCCCAGGTAGGGAGCAGGAACATGGAAACAAGGGCAGAAGGGAGTAGGCGGCTTCTAAGACAGCGCCTGGGGATCTCTGCCTCCTGGTACTCACCCCCTTGTGTAGCCCCCTCCCTTTAAGTAGGGGCCAGACTTACTGGCTCAATTCTAACAGAATGCAGTAGAAGTGATGGTAAGCCACTGATGAGGTTCAGTCATAAAGAGACTGTGGCTTCTATCTTGGGCACCCTTGAACTGCTATCTCTTGGACTGCCCCCCCTTAGGGGGTACCAGCTGCCATGTGTAGGCAGCCCTACGTAAAGGCCCATGTCAGTGACCCCAGAAGAGGGTGCTTCAGCACAAGCCAATAGTGTGCTTGCCCTCTCATGAGAGACCTTGAAGGAGAGGCACCCAACTAAACCACAGCCGGAGTGCCCAACCTGTATGATAATAAATGTTTATTATTATTTAAGCCACTAAGTTTTGAATGGAGCAGTGAATATCAAGAAGTAGATATGTTTGCATGCAGGGAAGGCAAACATTTGAGGGAGCACGTGCCTGAAACCCTCCCATCTTCTGTGCTGAAAGCAAGTTGAAAAAAAGAGCAAAATTTTGGTGTGGGTACAGTGGAAGACGGGAAATTTAGCTGCCTAGGCATGCATGAAAGAGTGGACCTGTACTCTTAAGAGCCCAACTGAGATAGGTGATTTAAAAAAAAAAGTTGAAGCTGCTGCAAAACGCAGTTAAGGAATTATTTTCCAGAATAATAGGATTTACATCTGACTTGTAAAAGGACATACATTTACTGACACCCTGAAATAGATGACAAAGAGGTTGTTGAAATGACCAGGATTGGGAGTTTATAAGATGATGGACTAGAAAGCCAAAGAAGTCGATCAGTTGAAGATGCCAGCAAGAGATGGGCTTCAGTGATGGACCAGAGGAGGAAAACAAGCTGTGGTCAGAAGGTCACAACTGGCTGGGCAGAAAATGGAAGGTAGCCTCAACGAAGCTGATGAGCTGGTTAATGGGTTTACGAGTGAGAAGAGTCAAAGGCCTAGGGCTATGCTCAGAGGGGAGCAGTTCTGGGTAACCAACTGGTGTGCCCTTGGGTGCAGGTTTATTAAATGAGTGCCTTCTGCCAACACCTCCAGTTTGACTCACGCCAGACTGAGCTTCCCCCATCCCATCACCATGAATGCAGCACTTCGGCCACAAAAGACTCCTGTGGGGACTTCCCTGGAGGTCCAGCGGTTAAGAATCTGCCTTGCAATGCAGAGGACGTG
Source organism: Antilocapra americana (assembly GCA_007570785.1). Classification (NCBI taxonomy): domain Eukaryota; kingdom Metazoa; phylum Chordata; class Mammalia; order Artiodactyla; family Antilocapridae; genus Antilocapra; species Antilocapra americana. The sequence goes on from ML664199.1 coordinate 23,241,621, forward strand.
GGTTCCATCCCTGGTCTGGGAACTAAGATCCCACATGCTGTGAAACAACTAAGCCCATGCATAGCAGCTACTGAGACTGCACACTTTAGAACCCATAGGCCACAACTAGAGAGTCCATGAACTGCAAAGAAAGCATCTACAGTGAAGATCCTGTGTGTACAATTAAGACTGATGCAGCCAAACAAATACATTGTTTTGCTTTGCTTTGTTTAAAAAGACTCTTGTGGTTCTGTTCTCGTCATGTCAACCTGGGTTGCCCTCCCTTCTGCCCTCATCCCCAGTAGACTCCTTTTTAACTTTTAAGCTCCAGCTCATGTTCTGCATCCTTAGTGAGACCCTCACAAACGTCTCCCATCTGAATTAATGCCTCCCACCTCCAGCCTAAAGGAAAACAGTCCTGGATATTCATTGGAAAGACTGATAATGAAGCTGAAAGCTCAAAACTTTGGCCACCTGATGTGAAGAACTGGCTGATTGGAAAAGACCCTGATGCTGGGAAAGATTGAAGGCAGGAGAAGAAGGGAACGACAGAGGATGAGATGCTTGAACGGCATCACCAACCTGATGGACATGTGTTTGAGCAAGCTCCGGGAGTTGGTGATGGACAGGGAGGCCATCCATCCACCACAGGGAAGCTGTGGTCCACAGGGTCACAAAGTCAGACACAACTGAGTAACTGAACTGAAGCTCCCGTCTTGCTGAGCATCTGTTACCACCTTGAGTTTGCCATACATTATCATGCTGATGTGGTTTTCTGTTTTCTCCACTGGAAGGGACATCCTTGGAGGGTAGGCAGTGCAAGCCAGGATCTTTAGGTAGCTGGTGTTCCCAGCAGGGAGGCTGAATCAGTGCTCAGGACTGAACTGGATAAAGTAATAAAATAAGGCTGAAGACACTGAGCAGACGGCAGTGTGCCTGAGGAACTCCGAGATGAAAGAGGTGGTGGGAGGCAGCACTGAACTCATTGTGCACCTGCCCACACTCACAACAGCTGTGCTAGGGAGATCTTCCAAGTTTGGAAAACTAAAGATCAAAGGGTCAGTCTTGACCATCACTTGTGTTTTTACCCCTCCCTAGGGTCTCAACCAGTCTCAAGACTAAAATTGATCGTATGCTGGTAACTCCCAGAGTCCCTCTCCAGTCCAGAGTGCGCCCGTGCTCGACTCTAGACACGACTCACACCACCTCTAGCATCTCTCACAGGTCTCTCAAACTCACATAGTCACAGACTCGTGATTTCACCCAAAATGTGTTTTCCCCACAGTCACCTTCATTCTAGTAAATGACCACTCCAGACTAAAACAAGTGGCTCCGCTCTTTTACAAGCTTCCCCCAGTAGTTCTATGGGTACTACCCATAGATGTCTAAATTCAACCAGCCACTCCCCTTCCACTCCCCTTCTAGTACCTGCCACCTGGATCATTGCCTTTCCTAGCCACCTCTCAGCTTCCCTCCCTGCCCCCTTCAGCCTGTTCTCAGCAGAGCAGCAGAGCAGAGAGGTTCTCTTCAAATGTAAATCCTACTAATCTGCCCTCCTGCTTAAAGCCTTCCAGGGGCGCCCCATCTCAGACCCTCAGATGGCACATCAGGTCATACCTGATCCACTGCTCCTATTTTTAAAATAGCTTTTTCAGATATAATTCACATACCATACAGTCTGCCTCCTTACAGTGCACAGCGGTGTGGCTTTTAGCACTTTCTCAGAGTTGTGCAGTTACCATCTCAGTGGATATTAGACCATTTCCATCGTTTCATAAAGAAACTGCATGCCCCTAGGCATCACTCCCCAGTCTCCCCCCCCTTCCAGCCCCAAGCAAAGGGGCTCCATACATTTCCCTTTTGTGGATATCACCTAGAAACCTTTCTGAGTTTCTCGCCTTCTCCTGAAACCCCTTCTTCCCCACCTCTTCCACTTTCCTCTTCTACTCCACCCAACACCTCAGCCTCCTGGTGCTCCCTGATCACTCCTTTCAAAGGGCCTTTGCATGCTGTTCCCTTCACCTGAACTCCTCACTCCCTGGATTTCTGCACAGCCACACCTCCTGTCTCAGCTCGAATGTCACCCCCTCAGGGAACGAAGTCTTCCTGACCTCTGCACAAACCAACCCTCCCACATTCCCTCACCCCCACACCCTTCTCACAGTCTCCATGTCACTGATCACTATATATAATGCAGAGAGTTTATACAATATCAAATATATATTTGATGTTAAGTGTACATGTGTGTGTATGTGTATTCCTTTTTTAAATTGCCTGTGTCTCCCTGCCACACATGGAATATAAGCTGCAGAGAGAAGGGGTTACTACTTTTGTACCCATAGTGCATTGAACAGCACCTGAAATATACACTATAAATATTGCCAAATGAATGTAGAAACAGGACTTGAACTTGAGTTCAAGTTCAAGTTCAACTTGAGAGGTCTCCCTACGGGTGTTGGTTCACTCCCCAGGAAACTTTGTGCAGGCAAACCTCTGGTGCAGAGCCTGCTCCCTGGGGAGCTCAGCCTGTGATACTCAGAATAAATCACTGAATAACCTTCCAGAAAACTCAAAGGATCTTTTGGAAATTGGACACACGACAAAGAAGCTGGGCCTCTGAAAGCTATGCCAAGAACCAGATGAACCCATCCCACCTGCATTTATACTAGCCAGGCTCATCATTCCATGTGATGAGCATGGAAAGGAAGAGGACGTGGTACACAGGGCCCATGACCACCACCTCAGCTGGGAGCAGCCCACACGTGAAAGCAGCTCTATTTCTTAGCCCAGCAGACCTCGGCTTGAGTCCCTGTCTGTGCCGTGACCTCACCCCAGTGGGCCAAACCCACAGCAAGTCGTGAGTCATCAGGCTCCATCATAATTTCCTCTTAGCTACGTGCCCCGCCCCCACCCCACGGACAGTGGTTATCTCCACCTCCTCTTCTGGAGCCTGGCTGTTGAGTGGGAGAGAAGAGGGGAGAGAAAAAGGAGTCAATCGAGAAATGACAGCCCCAAGGGGGCAGCAATACCCCTGCCTGAAGTCTAGAGAGGAGCTGGCCAAATTATTAAAACAATACTTGCCCGTCAGTCTTGCAGTTGAATAAGAAATTAGAAGGTGGTCTCCTCCCTAGTGTGGATGCAGCTTGAGGACAGGCACCTGTTATCATAAGTAGCCGTGCAGCCATTCATAGGACTGAGAGTTATCCTCAGGCCACTGCTCACAGAGGAAACTGTGCCAAGCTCTATTCTGAGCTCTTGACACATGTTCAGTACCTCACCCTCATAACAATGAAAGAGGGGCCAGCAGTACCACCTTCATCTTGCAGACAAGGAGACTGAGGCCCAGAGAGCTTAAGAAAGGGAAGGAAACTCACTAAGGCCTCACAGGTTACAAGTGGGTTTGGCCACTGTACCTACCACACTGCCATTGTGTATAATTCGAGGCTGAAGTCAGTGCTGGGGTTTAGTGGGGTTGGGATTAGAAGTTACACTGCCCCAGGGGTACTCCTCACAGCTACCCACACAGCCCTCAGAGGTAAGTAGGGGTGAACAGCACCCCCTGCCCCGAGAAACCTGGGTTCAAGAAAACATGGGTTAAAGAGAAGTACAGGGGCTTCCTTCCCTCCAAGCTCCCCTTATTCCTGCCTACTGTAGGGGCTGTGAACATCACAACTTGATGCATCGTGTCTGCTTTCTCTCTGACGCATTCATTCTTTCCAGATTTTTTATTTTCTTTCCATTTGCTCACCAGGGAAGGCCTGCTGGGGCGGAAACATCACGCATGAGCTAAAGGAGAACAATGGGTCCTGGCGCCGAGGAAGCCTTGACTGTGGTGGCTATATTGTGGTTCCAGAGCTTCCTCCAGGCCAGATCTGATCTCACAAGACACTCAGCGGGCTGGTGGAGACATTCATCACTTCCTCCCTCAGCAGAGGTGCTAATAAAATAAACTTTTCCTCTCACGGGCCAGTTGGCTGCTATGTTGATTACAGCAAGATCTGCATGGATTCTGCTTCTTCACTTGTCCTTTCAGAGTGTCATCTTCCTTGTACCTACAAGTTCCAGCCCCTCCCAACACACACACCAAAGAATTTAGCTGGGTTATTCCGTGAACACCTCTGGGTACTGTTACTTATTCCCAAGTTCCCCTCCTGGACCAAAAAGAGTGAGAATCCCCTCAGAATCCAGATGTTGGAGCCGGGAGAGTGTATTCATTCAGCTAGACTAGTGTTTCCCAAGCTGTTTTCATTATCACCCCTTAAAAGACCCTGTCAGGCAATTTTTTTTTCCTAATTGCCCTTCTTCCCATGATATGAATGTACATCAACATATCTCAGGGCATGAACCATTGTAATATCTAAGATTTTTTTTCACATACCTTTGCCCCTCGCCCCCCTCCACCTAAGAAACACCTTGGGAGCAGTATTGCCTATTAAGAATACATGAGCTGCAGCGGACTTCCCTGGCAGTCCAGTGGTTAAGAATCCACCTTCCAGTGCAAGCGGTGCAGGTTCGAGCCCTGGTTGGGGAGCTAAGATCCCACATGCCTCATGGTCAAGAAACCAAAACATAAAACAGAAGCAATACATTGTAACAAATTCAATAAAGACTGTAAAAAATGTTCCACATTAAAAAAAAAAAATAAAACCTTAAAAAAGGAAAAAAGAATATATGAGCAACTGAGATCCCAGCCTGGCACTTTGTCCCGTTTTGATGGTGATTGCCAACATCCTGTCCAGTGCTGTGCTTCTTGCTCCTGGTTATAAATCAACTCCCATCTGCCTCTCACAGTCAGACCTTAAGCCTGAAGTAATTTCACTCCTATGCAATTACCTAAAAAGAGAAGTGAGTGACTGTGTTCTTCAAAAGACTAAGTACAAGAATGCTCCTAATCCTTCTACACGGTTGGTGGAAATACAAATTGGTACAACCATTGTGGAGAACAGTATGGAGGTTCCTTAAAAACTAAAATAGAGCTACCACATGACCCTGCAATCCCACTCCTGGGCATATATCCAATGAAAACTATGATCTGAAAAGATACTTGCACCCCAATGTTCACTGCAGCACTTTTTTAAATAGTCAAGACATGGAAGCGACCTAATTGTCCTCAGCAGAGGAATGGATATAAAGAAGATGTGGTACAAATATACAATGGAATATTACTCAGCCATTAAAAAGAATGAAATAATGCTATTTGTAGCAACATGGATAGACTTAGAGATTGTCATCCTGAGTGAAGTAAGTCAGACAGAAGGAGAAATATCATATGACATCCCTTATATGTGCAATCCAAAAAGAAATGACAAAAATGAACTTATAAAACAGAAATAGACTCACAGACTTAGAGAATGAACTTATGTTTGGCAAGGGGATTGAGGTAGAGGATGGGGGGAAGGGATAATTAGGGAGTTTCGGATGGACACTTATACACTGCTATATTTAAAATGCATAACCAACAAGGACCTACTGTATAGCACATGGAACTCTGCTCAATGTTATGTGGCAGCCTGGATGGGAAGGGAGTTTGGGGGGGGAATGAATACATGTATATGTATGGCTGAGTCCCTTCACTGTTCACCTGAAACTATAACAACATTGTTTGCTAATTGATTATACCCTGATATAAAAGTTAAAAAAACGAAACATCTAAAAAAAAAAGGATGTTCCTAGCATCTTTAATCTTAACAACCCTAAACTGGAAACAATCTAAGTGATCTTTTATAAGAGAAAAGATAAATAAATTAGAGCGTACTCATACAATGGAATATTACCAACAATAAAAAGGAACAAATTATTGGCACATATAGCAACATGAATAAATTGCAAAAACAATAAAAATGAAAGAAAACAGATACAACAGCATAACAGTATGATTCCACATCTGTGAGGTTCAAAAACAGGCAAAACTAGTCCATGGTAATATTCAGAATAGCAGTTACCTATGGGATGACGTAGAGGGAAACTTCCTCCTCTATCTTGACCTGACTGATTGCTACATAGGTTTACTCAGGTTAAAATGTACGTACTCTATAATAATTCTAGCTCTGCACTCAAGATTTGTGGGCTTATCTCTGTCAATTATAAGGTAAAATTTTAAGCAGGTCCTAGAAAGCTCCTAAAAAACATTAACCAGAGGTGCCTGGTTAAGATGTTGATTTCCCACACAGAGACCTACTCTGTGGAGCAGAGTTGAGACACTGACGCTTGTCCAACCCCCCAGGTATTTCTGTTGCAGGTTATCCTGGCACTCCACTCTGAGACACACTGGTCAAGAGTTTTAGCAGAAGGAATTTACTGGCTCCAACAGCCTCTTGTTACATCCTGCTCCATAAACCTAAAGGACTTGGAGTGAACAGAATAAATGAAGCAAAAGGTTCCCTGAAAAAACTGTGAGAAATGCAACAGGAATAGATCTTATGTCCCATAAGCTTAAATTGAACCAATATGTAGGCAAACTGGCCCTTAAGAATGAAAGCCCCGATGTTGCAGGAAAGGGAAAAAGGCAAAGAAAGGGACACTTTAGACTAAACAGTTTTTCATTGCTGCAGTTGAATACTCTGGTTCCATTCCACCATAAACCACTGTGTGTGGAAGGTAGAGAATCATATCTGTACCTGAGTACTAGCTCCTGTTGAGATGTGTGACTTTGGGTAAATTACTTAACACCTCTGATCTTCAGTTCCTTCTCTGTAAAATGGGAATAACAGAATTTACTTCGTGGGGTTGTTGTAAGGATTAAAAGAGAGAAAGAATATAAGGAATATATGAAATTATGTGTGTTAGTCACTCAGTTGTGTCCGACTCTTTGCAAACCCATTGACTGTAGCCCACCAGACTTCTCTGTCCATGGGATTCCACAGGCAACAATACTGGAGTGGATTGCTATTCCCTTCTTCAGGGGATCTTCCGGATGCAGGGATCGAACCCGGGTTGGGAAGATCTCCTGCATTGCAGGCAGATTCTTTACCGTCTGAGCAACCAGGGAAGTGTATGCTATTAGGAAAGGAAAAAAATATTTTTCCCTCTGCTCTCTTAGGTTTTCTACCTGGAGCCTGTAAATTAGGCTTACGAAAGACAGATTAACAAAAAAGAAATAGTTTATAATATGTGACTGCACATATACATGGGCACACCAGTGATGGGTAACTCAAAGGGATGATTACAGCTGGGCTCTGTGACATCTTAACAAAAGAACAACACACTTTTAGAAGTGACAAGAAAAGGAAAAGGAATTTAAATTTCTATGGCAGCAAATTGTTGGAAGGCAAACACAGAGCAGGAGCCAATGAAAGACAAAGTCTTGTTAGTAAAGTTTATTGGGTAGATTCTTCTGGTGCCATGTCTGAGCTGGTAAGGGTCTAGAGATATTTCCAGTGATAAACTTCAATTCCTTCTGGTAGAGAGGGGGAAAGGGATACCTTTCTGAACTTCTGTCCTACTTCTAGGTAATTATGGAGCAAATGAGAGCTTTTCTTATATCTGCTTCTCAACTGCCTGCAGTTCAAAATAACCCTTATGCCAAAGTGGCGTATTTTGGGACAGCATATTCTGCTGCCCTTCATATACTTGGCATGCAGAAAGAACCTGTAAAGTGCAGCGTTCTCCCATCTTTCCTGAAGTTTAAGTTGTTTGCAATAGCTTCAGCCCCTCATATTTATTGGGCACCAATTTTGTGCCTAACTTTGGGCTTCCCTGATAGCTCAGTTGGTAAAGAATCCGCCTTCAATGCAGGAAAGCCCAGTTCAGTTCCTGGGTCTGGAAGATCCACTGGAGAAGGGATAGTCTACCCACTTCAGTATTCTTGGGCTTGACTCAGCTGGTAAAGAATCTCCCTGAAATGCAGGAGACCTGGGTTCCCTGGGTTGGGAATATCTCCTGGAGAAGGGAAAGGCTACCCACTCCAGTATTCTGGCCTGGAGAATTCCATGAACTGTATAGTCCATGAGGTCATAAGAGTCAGACACTACTGAGCAACCTTCACTTTGTGCCTGGCACTGTGCCAGGGCTGTGAGATACAGACACTCACAGTAGAGGGGGCTGTGATGGAACGGCCTAGGAGGACAGGAGCTGGGGATAACGCTGCACAGTGCAGGCAGCCCACCAGTCTCAGGGCATGAGGGCTGGCGTCTCAGAGTTCCCCCAAACCGAGTTCAGCAGGCTAAAGGGAAGTTGCCATAAAGGCAAGCATAAGGACCAATGAAGGCCTAGGGTGAAGAGGGGATCTGTGTAGACTTTCTGGGTTCTCTTTCATGGGGACGTTGATTCAAAAGCCAGCATCTAGGGAAAGGTCGCTGAGGATGAGGCACGGGGTCAAAAGTGTGAAGAACACGAGGCTAACTAAGTCAGCCCCTGCTCTCAAGAGACTCGTGATCTGAATCAAGCCCTCCTCACACCACTGCATGGACAGAAAGCAGGGGGTTGAACTTCACACATAATTTGTGTCTGACCTATGTCAAGAACCACCTGCTAGTGCGCAGAGGGGAGGGCGGAGGTCTGGGGCACTCTATTTGGCTACAGGACCTGGTAACAGTCTCTGACCCTGGAGGGAGTCAGCAAGCATGTGACTGTCCCAATCTGACCACCTCCATCACCCTCAGGTAACAGAGCTTCTGAGGTTCTGTTTCTTGAAAGCCAATTGCCAGGAAACCTTCATGAGTGGCAGAAATCATGCCTCTGGTGGGTTGACAGTGTCTTTCCCCAGGTATCTCCGGCAGAATCCAAAGGCCACCATGTCACATTGTCATAAATGCAACCTTTTCAAGAAAACTTATGCTGCTCTGTGAATTGGGTAACCTCTCCAGGGCTGTGAGAAGTGCTTCATGCTCAGTACCCTACTAGTAACTATTTAACATGGGCTCTGCAAGAAAAAAAAAAGCCTAAATTTGTTCACCAATTTCTCTAGTGTAAATATTCCCACCATGACCAATTTCTAGCTACCAGGGCTATGCCACTGAATGTGAATCAGGAGGAGATGTGTACAGTCAGCTCTGGCAAGCAGAAGGGAGCTGCTCCAGCACACCACTGAGTCACACTCTCAATGGTCCCTGAAAGATAACTTACCAGAATGATCTGTAAATGGAACTTCAGTGATGAATAACGTCATATTCTTAAAATCCCAGAAGCATTGTTTGAAACATCTTTGGGCACTAGAGTGACCTGCTTTCAGAGCTGGGCCCATGGTTCTTGTCTCCTTGGACCAGGTTACCTTCCATATCAGGTCTCATCCTTTTTTGCCCAGTCACCTCGTACCCATCCATCCTTTCATCTGGAGCTTAAGTCACTTCCTCAAAGAAGTCTTCCCAACATCCCAGCCTCCGCAGCTCCCCCTACCGAGAGCGCTCAAAGTCTCACACTTATCTCCTTCCTGGGCTCATTACAGCTTTCAATAGTAAATGTTGTTGATGTGGGGCTTGCCTGGCAGTCCAGTTTTTAAGAACCCGTCTACTAGTGCAGGGGACAGGGACTCAATCCCTGGTCTGGGAAGATTCCACATACCTTGGAGAAACTAAGCCCCAAAACTACTGAGCACATGCTCTAGGGTCCTTGAGCTGCATCTACTGAGCCCACACACCCTAGAGCCTGTGCTCCACAACAAGAGAAGCCACAACAAGCCTGCACATTTCACTGAAGAGTAGACCCCACTTGCCACAAGTAGAGAAAGCCTGCAAGCAGTGATGAAGACCCAGTGAAGTCAAAAATAAAAATAAACAAATATATTTAAAAAAAATTATCCTTTAAAACATGTTGTCATTGTGATTATCTGATTTGTATCTCTTTCCCTCTAAATTCCCAAAGAGCAGAGCCTGGTCACCATGGATCCCTCCTCCTGGCACATGATGAGGGCTCATAATATACTTGTGAGACAAAAATGTACAAGATGTGAAGAGTCTAAACCAAGAGCACCGACGCAAGGTGGAAGCAGAGCTAGAACTCCCTTTCAGGATCACCCCACAGAGCTCTCTCCACCTCCAGTCACTCACAAGATTTTCAGCTTCAGGGTCAATTCAGCCCCAGAGTCACCTTCATCCAGTAGAGGAGAAGAATTTCCAGCTCTGGTGAGGAAGTTCTAGGCTACCACCAGCTTTATTTGCTTGTGTTCAGTTCAGTTGCTCGGTTGTGCCCGATTCTTTGTGACCCCATGCGCTACAGTATGCCAGGCTTCTTTGTCTATCACCAATTCCTGGACCTTGCTCAAACTCATGCCCATCAAGTTGGTGATGCCATCCAACCATCTCATCCTCTGTAGTCCCCTTCTCCTCCTGCCTTCAATCTTTCCCAGTAACAGGGTCTTTTCCAATGAGTCAGTTCTTTGCATTAGGTGGCCAAAATATTGGAGTTTCAGCTTCAGCATCAGTCCTTCCAATGAATATTCAGGACTGATTTCCTTTCAGATTGACTGGTTTGATCTCCTTGCTGTCCAAGGAAATTTCAAGAGCCTCCTCCAACACCACAGTTCAAAAGCATCAATTCTTAAGCTCTCAGCTTTCTTTATGGTCCCACTTGTGTACAAATGAACACAGATCCCCCTCTGGCCAGATGCAGCCCAAGGACCCTGGACTTGCTACAGGAGTCTCTTTGGCAAAGAGAAATGCTCCTCTTTCTTGTAGCACACAGCTTGATGGCAGCGCAAGAACTGAATTTCTGCCCTTAGTCCAGCACCTTTGTGCATTGTACAATCTGCAGAAGTCTACACAGCAGCCCTGCTGGCTCCACCTCCCCCGGAGCCAGCCTCACCAGGATCTAAGAACAGAAAGCTGCAGGTAGAGGGAACAGCAGTGCTCGAGGCAGGGCTGAACTCAGGCATGGAGATACAGGACGGAGTCAGAGAGGGCAGCAGGGGCCAGAAGGGGAAGGGCTTCGAGTTAAGTGAAGAGCTTGTATTTTCAGGGCTGGTTGAATTGATCAGAAGTCATAAAATGGATAAAACAAGAATTTTTATTCTTATGATCTATTGACCATGAATGGGAATAGACCCTGAGGGAGTATACCGAGGTGGTCCCATTATTATATACAGTAGTCTGGGGACCAGGTACCCTCCTAGGGCATGCAAGACCTAAGCCAGGTTATACTGTGAACTCTCCTTCCTCCACCTTCCCCTCCAGGTAAAAGAAGGTTACCATAGCAGAAAAAAATGTCCCTAAATGGGTGGACATTTACTGTTACATGTACCTATCCCCTTTCCCTTCTTTTAACACTGTTTCTTTCCCTAATCCGAAGATGTGATTTGACTGAGGGCGGCTATGTTCTTATAGAGTCTGCTCTTGATCTGAGGTGGAAACTTGGCCCTAACTAAACCAGCAGAATTCTTCCCTGGGATTCTTTAAAATATGAATCAGAAGATCTGAGTAATTCCTTTCTGGTGCATTAATTTTCCTTTTTTGGGGGGGGGAGGGGTGCGGTGAGCACTTATTACTAAAGTATGCTTAGGAATAAAGGATGCAATGGTAATAAAAGGGAAAAACACGGTCTTGCCTCCACGGAGGTTACAATTTAGTGGGAGGATCTAGTCTGGTCCCTCCCCTAGCTTGTGAAATTACAATGGGGACTGTGACTACAAAGAAGAGGCTGGTGGTATTTGGAGACCTATGACAGGAGGTTGACCTAGTGAGGTTGATGACTGAGCTGAGACCTAGGTGTTGCAAATGGCACGTGAGGTGCCAGATGAGGGGTGAGGTATAGGAAGAGCCTACACCTTGGGCTCTAATTAGGAATTGTGTTTGGTTCTAATTATAGATACCCACAATAGTAGCAGCTTCAGTAAGACAGACATTTACCATTTCTTATCTAAAAGCCATCTGTAGATAGAAAGTAGGCATCTTTATCCCAAGCTCCTTCCACCGTTTTCTCTGCCACCTTTCGTGCTCTTTTCCATCTTCAAGTTCTCCTCACACTCTCAAGATGACTGCCCTAGCACTAGCTATCACATCCACATTTCAGGCAGAAGAAGGAGGATGGCATCAGGGCAAAACTGGCAAAACTTCCAGCTGAGTCAGCCTTTTGTAAAGGACTTTCCCTAGAAACTCAATTACTTCTGCTTACATCTCATTGTCCATCCCTGACGGCAAAGAGAAACTGGAAAATGTGGTCTCTTCAGCCAGGTACATTGCCACTTCCAACAAAAGGAGAATTTTGTTACCAAGAAAGAAGAGGAAAGTTTCAGATGTCTTTGAGATGCCCAAGAGCAGACAGCAGTTAGGTAAGTGGATACAAAGTCTTAAAGCTTGGAGGGAGGTCTGTTTTGGAAAATAAATAAGGGAACCCTCTAAGTAGAGATGGTGATTGAAACTGTGGGCATGAATAAGATCTCTGTCAGAGGAAGTTAGAGGACATAGGATACAGCATTGGATGGCCAGGTAGGAGGCTAAGCCTCTCGAGAAGACAGAGAAAGAGAGGGACAAGAAGCTGGGAGATGTGAGGCTATGGCACCCCATAGTGGGGACGACCCCTTCCACAGGGAGAAAGAAGAAAGGATCCTTGTGGAGAGCTAACCAGAGAGAAGGGTTGTGGGAGGAGGGGGCAGGATGATGGAAGGAGAGTTTCCCTCATTCCCTCACATCTGATGCCCTGCCGTTTCTGTCACTGAGCTGTTGAGCCATCCTCTGGTACACAAGCCTTCCAATAAATCCCCTCTTGTCAAAGTCATTTTGAGTCTGTCCTTTTATAGTTTATTAATACACTGAGGCCAGTTGAGGCCTCAGGAAAATACCTCCATCTACTGTACCACATGAAAAGGCAAAGCAGCTGCCGATTGCAGATGAGCCTCAGGTCTTTGCGGCAGCTTTGTGGCACATTTGCACTCACCCACTTTAGGGTGAGTCCTAAATCTGAGTCCTCAAGGTCAGACCTTGCTTCTTCCTAGTGTGCAGCTCATAAAACCTCTATCTGCTTGAATCAATCAATGTTTGTGGAATGTGAACCACCACACACATTTATTGTTCAAGTATTTTCAGAGCCATTGGCTTGGTCAGAGTTGGGTTCATTTAGTCATTCACTTGGTTGGAGATGGATTTGTTAGGTTGTTCACTTTCGTTCTTTTCCTCCTCACTCTCTCAATGACCACAAAGCAGAAGCACCATATCATACATTTTCTAGCTGCTGTGACAATAGACCCAATGGTAAAAGAGAAACAAAGATAAAGGCTTATTGCTGATGATTGTGTTTCTGACCACAATATGTTTCTTAAAGACAGTGAGCCTATGTCCCAATGGAAAAAAAAAGTGTTATTTTCAAAATGATGAAACAGTAACTTATCTATACAATGACTCAATAAACAGAATTTTGTAACCAAACTCTCTATCCATGTACCTGAGTTCAGTTCAGTTGCTCAGTTGTGTCCGACTCTTTGCGACCCCATGGACTGCAGCATGCCAGGCCTCCCTATCCATCACCATCTCCCAGAGTTTACTCAAACTCATGTCCATTAAGTTGGTGATGCCATCCAACCATCTCATCCTCTGTTGTCCCTTTCTCCTCGTGCATGTACCTGAGAGAAACAGCCAAATCAAGTCTGGCTAAGTGGAAGAAGGAGTTTTAAGCAGTAGGGAAAGGGCCAATAGAACTCTTGTTGGGACCTCCCTGGTAGTCCAGTGAGTGAGACTCTGCACTCCCAATGCAAGGGCCCTGGGTTTGATTCCTGGTCAGAAAACTGAATCCCACATGCCACAACCAAGAGACTACACAGTGTCAACAACAACAACAACAAAATCCCATGTGCTACAGCTGAAGGTCCCACTTGCCACACAAAGATCCCCAGTGCCAAAACTAAGACCCAACACAGCTAAAGACAGAAATATTAAAAAAATATATATATATATGTATATATATATATATATATATACATATATATATATTGTCCATTTTTTGATGAGGGGTGGGGAATGGTTTGAGCAGAGAGGACTAACTGATAAACCATATCCCTTTTCCATGTGACTATGAGTTCCCTAGGTACTGGTATAAACAAGGATATGAAACACACGCATTCTCTGTACTCAGGCAACTAACTAAACCAGCTAACTAGAGACCATCACTGGCCATAAGTGCCTCTAAAGCTCCTTAGCTCCTTTTCTAATCCAACCAACTATATACATGCAAATTATCAGCTTTAACAGTTTTGAAGATAAACAAGGCAAACAATGCTCAAACCTCATCCTTCTCACCACAGGAGGTGCTGGAGATGGGCATTTTGATTAAAGCCAGTCTCAGCACCTAAAATATCACCTTCCCTCATCTACTTTCTTCAGAAGGAATGAGGCAACCAGGATGAAACAGGAGAAGTAAGCATTTTACTCAGGAAAGGTGATATACAGTAAATTTCACACGGAAATGTTTTGATTCTGGGAAAAATCAGTTGTGAACAAATGGTACTTTTCTCACAGGTTCAAGGTTTAACTGAACTAGTGAGTAACTGTTCACAAGAGACTATCCAGTCTTGAGAAGTATCACCATGCTCCAAGCTTGAGTGTGCTATCTACATGCTTCATCACTTTGAAGTTTTACTTATAAAGTTTATTACAATAAACCATTTTTGGTTTCTCCCTTAAGGGATATGAAGCCATTATTTGTTCTAGATCAGTTACAGAATTTAAGTAAACTCAGTTACCTCTGAATGAGTCAATTTGAGTGATTTTCACTTATGTCATTAGTAATGGGGGGTGGGGGGACTTCTAATATGCAACTTTTAGGAGCCTAAGTCATTCATTCCCTCCTAGAAAATCAAGAGTCCAGTGATTCATACCAACTCTCCCAGGCTAAAAAGATGCCTCCAGTCACATGACTAGGTAGTCCCTTATCCATTACCTTCTTGATCCCCTGAGGGGCACAGGCTGGGCCACTACCCTAAATTGTCTCTTCCATCTTCTATCCACTGGACTTGTTAGGGTGCTCAAAACTTGTGGCCTCTCCTCCATTTAAATAAAAATATCCCCTTAATTGAGAGCAGAGTCTTTACCTTAATCTGTTTTTGTCTTTTTTTTTTTTTTTTGGCTGGCATGGTCCCCAACTAGGGATGGAACTGGTGCCCTCAGCAGTGAAAGCTAGGAGTCCCAACCACTGGACGGTCAGGGAAGTCCATACCTTAATCCTATTTACAGAGGGTAGCAGATGGAGGAGGGTAGGCTTTCTTTGGTCAAGATTTCCTCTCAGATATCCTATTAAGTATAAAACCAGTGCTTTAATCTACTTTTTTCTCCTGGAATCCCCAAATGATTGCTGGGAAGAAGTTTGGAAAATATCCCAAAGGTAGAATGGGAGGCAGTATTGTGTCAGCTAAGGGCACAGATCCTGGGTTGTGTTGACAGCTGCCACATATGGGCTGGGTGACCCTGGGAAACCTGCTTCAACCTCTCAGTTCCTCAGTTTCCATATCTGCAAAATGGCAGTAATAATGGTACCCCACTTGATGTATCTGAAGCAAGGGTCCCCAACTCCTGGGCTGTGGCCTATTAGAAACTGGGCCACACAGCAGGAGGTGAGCAGCAGGTGAGCAAGTAAAGCTTCACCCACCACTCCCAGTGGCTCCCAATACCTGAACAACCCTCCCTCACACCCTTCCAAGTCCATAGAAAAATTGTCTTTCACGAAACCTGTCCCTGGTGCCAAAAAGCTGGGAGACTGCTGATCTAAAGTATTAACTATGGTGATAATCTCTCTCCATTCTTCTTCTCATCTCTATTCTACTGAGAATGACTTCTTTCCAGTTCCCTAAAACTTTCTCTCCCTTGACATGAGCCTTCTAAAGTGCTATTCTCCTTAGGACAACCCTCCCCACAATTTCACTCCTCCACCTTCACCCAACACACTCAGGCTTTACTTTAGATATTACTGTTTCCTAGAAACTGTCCCTGATCAGCTACCCCAAGTCTGGGGTGAGTGTCTGTTGAAAATATAACACAGAATTTAAAATACTGGATTAGACTACACTCTCTGAGGACAGGTTCTATGTCTATCTTATCCAAGGACTGAGCACACAGTTTTGATAAATATTTGTTGAATTAGGGAATGAACCCATAGATGGATGGATGGATGTTAGACAAAAACTTACTAATACCAATGCATGGACATTTCAGCAGAGAAGGTGAGAGAATGGAGTTACCCAGAGAAGGGATCTTTGCCATCAAATTCAGATTTAGTGCCTAGATGTTACTTACTTGTCTTTAACAATTGATGGCATTTGATGCCAATAAAAACTGACAGCATTTGATGCCAAAAAGTGAAAAACTATTATTTCATTTAACTTTATCTCCACAGATGTGGTAATAATATGTTATCAGGATAACAATACCAAGAAGTTATTTCTTTTAGGTATTTCTTTTTTGATTTGAACAGAGGACAAACAGGAAGGAAAAACAGGAATTGAATCCCCTAGCATGTAGTCATGTGTCTCTATTTCTCAGAGCTTTGGTTACAGTGAAGAGGTGAATGACATTTAGATATGAAGCTAGTGACTTCGGGTCTCAGTCTCTTGTGAAATAGGGTATTTCCATTTGGTAATCACTGCTCTAAAAATGGCAAAAGTGTGTCGTCATTCTGCTGAACAGAACTCCAGCCCAAAGGAATTTCCCTGGGAGCCCTGCTTCAGCCATCTCCCTGGGCACTGGAAAGGATTTGTCTGATTTTTGCCCAATTCTGAAGATGAGTCTCACCATCACCCTTGCTATTCAGAGCACTGCCCCAGGCAGAGAAACAGAAGGGGATGAGACAGTCCAGGTGCCCATCCGGGAGGAAGTAGAAGGGAGCCAAGGACACATAGAGCCAGGAAGGGAGCGAGGCTTGGTTCATGGAACAGGTGACAGGACAGGCCAAGGAGGTCATGAGGGAGCAGGAAAGGTGGCCACATCGACAAGTTAACAGTGAAACAAAGGAGGCAGATGACACAGGAATGTGTTGGAGAAGCCAGGCACACGGCACGTCTTTGTAGGGAGGAGGGACTGGGCCATATGAGAGGGGAAGGGGCTGAGCCAAAGAAGTGAGGTGCAGAGAGAAAGGAGGAAATCAAGATCAAGGTGGAGGAGGAAACTTTGGGTTGAAAGAACGTTTCTTCCTCCAAGACCCCAGGATCAAGACAGAGACAAATTTTCAGGGAAGAAGATAGAAGTAGAAGGAGTTCATCCTGGAGATGCGCAGTCCTGGGGTCAAATGCCTGCACTGTGACTTGGAAGAAGTTCAAGACCTCTTTAAGCTCTGCGAAACAGGGTTACTGATACTCAGCTTGCTGATGAAGGCTATGTATTGTACCAGCCCACGGCTGTGGCTGCCCTCATAGCAGCTATGATTATTTTGTTACTCATCTCAAGAAAGCAAGGACATCTGCAGAAGGGAAACAGGGAGAGAAAGATTTGGGGCCTTGAGGGAGGTGAGTTGCTATGAGAATAACACAGAGACACAATTAGAAGGTGACTAGAAGGCAGGCCAAAAGGTAGCACAGGCTTCTCGTTGTGGTGACTTCTCTCTGTTGAGCGCATGCTCTAGGGCACTCAGGCTTCAGTAACTGCAGCACACAGGCTCAATAGTTGTGGTTCCTGGGCTCTAGAGCACAGGCTCAATAGTTGTGGCTCACAGGCTTCGTTGCTCTGTGGCGTCTTCCCGGATCAAGGATGGAACCCATGTCTCCTGCATTGGCAGGCAGATTCTTTACCACTGAGCCACCAAGGAATCCCATGCACTGCAACTAGAGAGTAAACCCTGCTCACCACAACTAGAGAAAAGCCCGTGTAGCAACGAAGAACCAGCACATCCAAAAATAAAATAAGAAAAATTATTTTAAAACAAGCAGTGAGGACCAGCTGAGGTCAAAGGGCAGGAATTCAAGGCAATTCATTGGCCATGCTGGGACTTAAACTAGTAGGGCTCTACAGCCTGGGAGCAGGATCAACATTTCCAGGGTGTGGAGGCCTTCCTTGGTGGTCCAGGGGCTAAGACTCCATGCTGCAGGGTGGGGGTGGGTTCGATCCCTGGTCAGGGAACTAGATCCCGCATGCTGCAACTAAAAGGTGCTACCTATTGCAACAAAGATTAAAGATACCACATGCTGCAACTATTAATAAGATCACTGCAGCCAAAGAAATATTTTTAAAAAATTTTCAGGGTGTGGACATTTCCATGGCACTGCCTTGACATTCACTTTGTCAGGGAAATAGCTGTTTGTTTTAGTTTTAGGAAAGTGGATCTTTAGATCAGGATTTGCACAACAAAGTACCACTTCTGGACCCCCATGGGAGGCACTCCCTGCTTCTCACACAACAGAGCTGGAACCAGGTTTTCGCCATTGTTTTAGTTAGAACCTCTATCCTAAAAGCCTTTGCCTGAATGTTTGCCACGGAGTGGAAGATACTAAAGAAGGAAGAGCCAGGTATGTGCAAACAATGGTTTATGGGGGAAACCAAACTATAAAATGCCTTTGAGAAGGTACCTTACTCTGCTGACCATTTCATTTGGACAACCTGGGTTGTCAGTGACCTGCAGTGAAACAAGTACACTAGAAGAGGATTTCTCTACAACAGCACTATTGATATTTAGGGCCAGATGGTCCTTTGTTGTGGGGGCTGGCTAGTGTATTGTGGAATATTTAGCAACACTCCTGGCCTCTACCAATTAAATTCCAGTAGCAGCCCTCCCCACCCCAACCCTTTATGACAGCGAAATGTCTCTTGGTTTTGAGGGGGTGGGGGGGTGGGGTGGGGGTGGGTGGGGGGGTGGGGGTGGGTGGGAGGGTGGGAACTAACCCATGGTTTTGGATCTCTACCCTAAAAGGATTGTGATAATCCTTGAAGGAAAACACTCTAGCATCTATATTTCATCATTTTGTGGGGATCCATCTCCCCTCCCAGCGGGTCTCTAAGGACCTTCTTCCTCATTATCAGACTCCCTAGTTGTTGCATCACCTATCTAGCAAGGCAGAGCCAAAAAGACCGTTTAAAAGTAAATCTGAAACGCAAGAGCCACAGACATAGAGAGGTGTTTCATCAGGAGCAGTCCGGGTTTTGCAGAGCCTAGAACTTACACAACTTGGGAAGCCCATTTTATGAGCACTAAAGCCAAATTATAAACGCAAAATCGTGAGGGTCCCACTTGGGGCTTTGGAATATGCTGGGGCTAAGCAAGGGGGCTTGAATCTCCAACTTCATTAGTTTCACCATGAACCTGCTTCTACACATCATGCAAACCTGATTCTTCATTTTTTTCACTTACCTGAACGCTTTCCCCCCCAGAATTCTATGTCAAATAACCCCACATATGACATCCAATGTGTTTTTCTCCTGTGAACAAATACTTGAAATACTATCCTTTTTGCTTCTTGTTTTGACAGTTTATTGAAGGTGAAACCATACTGCTTTCTGTGAAAGTGGTGCAAAGTAGACCTGAGACAAAGTAAGAGAAACTATGTAGATTTTAATTTCCTAGGCTATGTGGAAAATGAAATCATTCTACTTATTAAAATAGCCTTTCTTCAAATTCTTATGACTTACTAAAAATGACCATTAACATTTTCAGTTGGTTCCATTTTGGTTTTGGTCAGAGTTTCTTCTGAACTGAGTTTCACTGACAACTTTGGTGACATTTATCCCTCACTTCCCTTTTTTTTTTTTCTGATGCCCTCTGGGACTGAAGCTAAGGGATGTGTTGTTCTTGTTGGCGTAATAGTTTCTCCCTTTGGAGGGGATTGGCTGAGACCCAATGCTCCAACAATGGCAATAGCTTTCCTTTTGAAAACACTTTCATATCTGCTCTCATTAATGCTATGTGTAAGAACTCACTGTGAGCGCAACAAGAAACAGCCTACTTGGGAATCCAACAATAAACAAGGCCCTCTCCTCATCCCAAAGGGGCTTATGGTCTGGTAGGAAAGCCACATAAGTATATGTAAACAATGACAATAACAGCGGTATTCATTACAGTAATCATCAAATTTTGAGTATCTACTATGTTGCTTGGGGCTTCCCTCATGGCTCAGTCGGTAAAGAATCTGCGTGCAACACTGGAGACTGGCTTTGATTCCTGGGTTGGGAAGATCCCCTGGAGAAGGAAATAGCAACGCACTCCAGTATTCTGCCTGGAGAATCCAATGGACAGAGGAGCCTGGCAAGTTACAGTCTATGGGGTCCCAAGAGTCAGACATGACTTAGCAACTAAACCAACACCACCACTGTGTTCCTACACTGTTCAAGCACTTTACAAACATTACCTCACAAAATTTTGGGCAACATGTGGTATATATAACACTATCTGAGGCCATATGAATTATAACTGCGGTGGAGAGCAGCCAGGAAAGCTCCATGAAGTGGAAGGAATTCTAACTGAGTTCTTGAAATTGCTGTGTTTTATATAGGCAGAGATGTTCTAGGATATGAGACAGACACTATTATCATCTCATACAAAATCTGAGCCTACTTACAATTTTTAAAAAGGCAGTCACAATGAAAGGTTAACACGAGAATTAAAATACAAAGATCACATTATGGAGAAGTGAGAGCTGCATGAAAGAAGCTCCATACACTGCTTAGAACTGAGGTAAAACCCACATGTCTTGGCAACTTAGGTATAAAGGGGTTTCATAACTTCAATTTCTTTCTCAAAAACAGACATAGGTGCTTGCACTGACTTCTGAGAAAACTGACAGGACAATTTCTTATCTGAGAGGGATAAAAGGCAGAAGAAATTGTTTTTCACAGATACAGAAAGGTCTTTCAGGCCTTTTTTGCTTAGGCTTGGATTACCATCCTGTTATGGCATTTCTGTGAGGAACTGAGAAGCTTCGATTCAAAAATGCACCTTTCTGGTGTTTAAATTCTAACCAGATACAGGGAGAGCATTTAGAGCAGTAGTTTTCAAACTCTAACGTGCACCCCAAAGACCCGGGGTTTGTACGTCAGTCACAGGCTTGAGGGGGTGAGATTCTGCATTTCTAGCGTCTTGACAGGCTCAGAACAGTTTTCAAGCTTGACATCAGAAGCCCACACGGGTCGCTGGACCACAGCTCCTCAGCCTCTGATATAGAAGTTCTTGGGTGGGGCCCAAACACTTTGCATTTGCTTTTTTTTTTTTTTTTAAAAACAACCGCTTTATGGAGAATGATTGACATACAAAAAGCTGTATGTAAGCCCACTTTATTATTACTAACTTTTTTCTCATGACAAGAGTTTGCTTGCCTAACAAATTCCCCAGGTGATACTCACGCTACTGACTGCCCATCCCCCCGCCCCCTGCAAACTGCCATATTTTAAAAACCACCGACTTAAAACAACCCTCATGAATGTGAATGGTCCCTCCTGGGCTTTGTAGGAAAGTGGAGGGGGGCGGGGGTAGAGATACAGAATTCAAGATGAAACAACCAAGATGGGCATTTCCAAGCAGGTATCTTATGAGCTTAAATGAAAAGGCATCCATACACTGTAGATAACAAAGATAAGAGTATTTTCTCTGTGCACCGAACTAAGCGGTTTAACTCACATCATCTCAGTGGGCATCTGGCATAGGCAGCAGAACTAATGTTTGATCCGTAACCGGTGCTGGCTGAGTGCGTGCCAGGAGGCAATGTCTTGTGGTCTGTGGAGCTACCTGCAAGCAAGTCCAAACCGGCCCTCAGGAAACACCTTTAGATCTGGACAAGCAGCCGGTGGAGGCCCGAGTTCTGCTTCAGGGGCCTGGCAGGAAGCAAACCAAAGACCTTGGGGGCAGGTGGTGACAATTGTCTGTCTCAACCACAGAAGTACCTGAATATAGAGCAGGATGTGTCAGCCCTGGCGCACCTCAGAAGCACCTGGATGCCTGAGGCCCAACAGGGGAGAGACACTTTAAAAAGCTCCTCAGCCAGGATTGAGAATTGCTGGTGTAGGCCTGAGGTGGGACAAGACCCGAGGGGGAGGCAGAGGGCAAAAACCAAACATATCCAACAAAACACCTGAGATGCATCTCCATCTCCGAATTGGACAAATTGGTCTCTTGCTACCCTTTAGAGCAGTAGCTCTCCAATTTCAGGAGAGTCACCTGGAGGGTCTGTTAAGCCGATTACAGCCCTCTCCGCCCCCCACTCAGAGTTTCTCATCCAGCAAGTCTAAGGATGAAGAACATATTCCCAGGTGACTCTGACTCTGCAGGTTCCAGAAGTTCTACTGCTCTCTCTCCCCTGAGAGGCAGGTCTGCAAAGGCCAATCTTACTGTCTGCCATCAGCACACCCAGCACCTTCTCTCCACCAGACAACCCTGCATTCTCTGCCCACCCCTTCCCCTTCCCCCCAAGGCACGGGCGGCCAGCACCCAGACACAGAGCTGGAGGTCTTCCCTTCTAGAGGAAACGATGCCAACAGACCCAGGATCCACTCAGAAAAATGCCCCAGCCAGGGCCTCACCCCCAGGAATTTTTATTTAATCAGTCCTGGATGGGAACTAGGTGGCAGTTTTGTTTTTCATTCGGAATAAAATACATTGACCAAAAAAAGGGCATAAATCATAAGTGTGCAGCTCAGCCAATTATCCAAAACATTTTTATTTGTATAACCATCACTGAGGAAAACACATACACACATATATACACAGGCATCACCAGCAATTCAGAAGTCCTTCCTATGCCCTCCCTGTAAAATCTACTCATTCCCTCTTTTCCAATGATAACTGCTGCCCTGGCTTCTAAAACCACTGAAATTTAAGATTTTCCTGATTATATGATCTCTCATGTTTTCTTTAGAAGATTTTTTTGATGTGAACCATTTTTATAGTCTTTATTGAATACTTTGTTACAGCATTGTTTCTATTTTATGTTTTGGGTTTTTTTTCATTTTTTTTTTTTGCCTGGAGGCATGTGGGATCTTAGCTCCCTAAGAAGGGATCTGTACCTCCTTCATTGCAAGGCGAAGTCTTAATCACTGGACTACTAGGGAAGTCTCTGATCTCTCATGTTTTGAGGGATATCAGGTTCCTTTCACTGAACATTATATTTGTGAGACTCATTCATGCAATTGCAGCTGTATTTTGCAAACTTTCGAGACTGTTCAGTATTCCCTTATATATGATATACCATAGTTTGTCCATTCTACAATGGGCATTTGAGTTGTTTGCTGTGAGAGTGGCTGCAAATAATACTGTTGCAAACATCCTTATACACATCTCTTGATGCACTTGTGTACACATTTCTGTTGGGTATACATCTAGGTGTGTAAATGCTAGATCACTGGGAGGTATTGGTTCAGTTTCAATAGATGCTGCCAAACTGCTTTCCAAAGTGGTCATACCAAGTCACACTGCGTTAGTAATGCCTGTGACGTCTGGGTTCCCCCGTATCCCAGCAGGAGAGCAGTATTTGTATAGGCTTCCCAGGCTCTGCTGCACATCGAGTGTTGAGCGCTACCAGTGCCGTTGTATGTGATACACTTTGGAAATGGCATATGAACTCAGAGATGGCGGGAGAACTAGGGGTAGAGGGAATATAGTAAGATGTTTTTACAATCACCCAAAAAGC
Source organism: Antilocapra americana (assembly GCA_007570785.1). Classification (NCBI taxonomy): domain Eukaryota; kingdom Metazoa; phylum Chordata; class Mammalia; order Artiodactyla; family Antilocapridae; genus Antilocapra; species Antilocapra americana. The sequence goes on from ML664199.1 coordinate 23,265,052, forward strand.
AGGCAGGACAGATATTCTTATTCCCCTTTGGCTAACGAGAACACTAAGATTTAATGTTCATTGACGTGACAGAAGTAAAACAGCCATACAGAGATGGTCATGACTAAAACTCAGGCCTCTTGATTTCCATTCCTTTGTATGTTCCAACACCCAGCATAACATGATTCATTAGATGTCTACTGGATAGAGGTTTGGGGCAAACCAGATGCCAAGGCACTTTCTCTATTGTCTCCTGTCCCAGGGTTTAGGAAAGAAGAAAAAGCAGAATGACTTAGACTTTCCCCGAGACTGAAGTCTCTGGTCATGGTTGTGAGAAGTACACAGATTCTTCCTCAGACAGGGATGTAAAATGGTGAATGTGCCCCTGCAGTGTTTGGGAAACTCCACAACGCAGGGAGCCTGTGAGCCCAGGAGCAGGATGCCCTGAGCTTCCCTCAGGCAGACTGGGCTCTGACCCAGCCATTCTCTGTCCTCGCTTGGGGACAAGAAAATGAATCTCTCTGAGTCTCAGTTTCCTCATTAATAAGATGAGGGAACCGTAATACATACATCATACTTTAAGGAGTGAATAACATATGTAAAAACCTAACACATACTAGCAGTCAATACATTGCAGATGCTCTTAATATTACCAGGTAGAGCCCGCCTGTCCTGAATATTCCATTTTTCCCTCTCTACTGGATCTTGTCCATCAATGCACAAATGTGGTTATTTCCTCTATATTTAAGAAACTCTCTCAACACTATGTCCTCTTCTAGCTTGAGCTCCAGTTTCTCTTCCATTTACAACCAATGGTCTTCGAAGCATTGTTTGTACTCCCTGGCCACAATCCTTCCTCTTCATTTGTTCTTGAAGCTTCCCAGCAAGACTTCACTCTCACCACTCAACTGATGGGACTCTTCTCGAGGTCACCAGTGACTCTGACTTCAGAGGATTCCCAGTCTTCCTCTTACTCGCTGTCAGCATTGGTCAGTGGCCGCTCTTCTCAACAGATTTTCTTTGCTTGTTTTCTGGCACAGACACCACACACTCACTGGCTAGCCTTTCTGTCCTTCAGCTTGGTTTTCTTCTTCCCGGTTATAAGCACAATACCATTACAGGACACACATCTTGGACTTCTCTTCTCCATCTACTGTCATTTCCTCAAAAACTTCATCATCTTTTGGCTTTAAATACCATCTCTTCATTGATGGCCAGCTCCCCCCAAAGTTAATCTCCAGCCAAAATCCTGTTGCAGAATTCCAAACTCATATATCTGCTCTCTTTGGCCCTTCCATTGTTTAACAGGGATCTAGGGTATAAATTCCCACAAACAAATTCCAGATCTTCTCACCAGCCTGCAACCTTGAAGCCTTCTGTCTCAGTTCATAGCAACTCCCTTCTAGTTGGTTAGATCAAAAACCTTGACATCCCATATGACCCCTTTCTCTTCCTCACATCCACAACCAGCCCATTAACAAAACTTTTGACTATATTTTCAAAATAGATCCAGAATCTCCCCACTCCTCTCCATCTCTATTACTTTTGATACTATTTTACATATAAGGATGGTCTAAGATACTTTCTTCTCTTCCTGGGATTATGTTGATAACCTCCAAATTGGTTTCACCCATGTCCAGGACAGCTTATTTTCAACACAAGTAATCCTGTTAAAATGCAAATCAGATCATGTCACTCCTAGGACTTAAACCAAACAGTGGCTTCTCATCTTCTTCAGAGAACATCAGAGGGCTTAAAAAGGCCCTCCACAATCCCCCACCCACACACCCACACCTTTCTGACCTCATCTTCTAGTCTTTTCTGTGCTCATCCTGTTTTTGAGTCAGTCACCCTGGCTGGCCTGTTGATCCCTAAACTTGCTAGGTGTGCTCCTGCCTCTGGCCTTTGCACTTGCTCCTGTCCACCCTGAGAATGTTTTCGCCTCAGAAATCCTCATGCCTCTTCCCATCTCCTCCACATCTCTCTTTAAACATCACTTTCTCAGGGAAGCCTTCCCTGACCACCCTACATCATATTGTACCCTTCTTCATCTTCTTCCTAGCACTTCTCACCACCCAGCACAACACCGACACATTATCATTGTTTTTGTTTTCATTAGCTTGTTTATTGTGTGTTCTCCCTGTAGAATGTACAAGGCACGAGAGCAGGATTTCTGTCATTTCAGTTTACTCCAATTTCTCCAGCCCCTGGAGCAAGGCTTGCTTAATATAATACAAGTTCAGTAAATACTGAGTGAATGAATGAAAGAGTCCCTACTCACCAATGAAAAACAAAACAAACAGCATTGGTAAAAGAGATCCTAGGAGAAATCCCCAGGAGTTCTCTGGCCCAAGAGAAATACAACTTATTTGAAGGGGGAAATAGTGTTGGTTTTCCCCTTTATTTCACTGAAAGTTCTATTTAACAAAGACTAGCCATGCCTGCCCCTGTAATCCCTCTAATATGCCTTCATGAGAACACAGACAAGAAAGGAGCCTGGGAGCCTGGAGGAGGGGTGAGGACAAGAGAAGGGAAGAGAAGGAGGCAAATGAAAGTGTGGCTCCAAGCCACACACCACCCACAGAAACTGGGCTTGCCCTGAGTCTTCTCTGCCCCCAACTGGGCCCTGAAGCAGGTTTCCTGACTGTTGTCTTGGCTCTCTGGTCCCTCTCATGTTCATCACTTACCAAAGCAAAGAATCCTTCTTGCTTGTTGCATCACTAATAGAGTTTCTTTTAGGTTGTATCACAACCTCTCCCCTCTACCCATCAGAGAATGGCATGTGCCAAGAAAGAATAAAAGCTATTTACAACCAGCATCTACCATTTCTCCTATTAGAGCGGGGAGAGGGTAAAGGGGATGCTCAGTGCCCCAGTGCCTGACAGGAGGGGATGGACTGCTTTCCTTAACCACACAGCTGAGTGATAACAATGGCCAACAGCTGAGTGATAACAGTGTCCAACTGCAGTCTCCAGCAGGGCCTCCTGCCATGGGCCTATGAGGCAGTCACTCCCCAGGCAGAATTCAAGGCCACCAAAGACTGTTGTGCCACTCACCTGCCACAGCATTTGCCCTGCTGTGGTTAGGACAGCTCTGCCCCACCCCCCTTAGGGTGCAGTGGCTCTAGGGCTGATCTGTCAAAGCCCCACACGTGCTACAGAATAGAGTCCAGTCCAAGACAAGTGGCTTACAACCATCAAGGCTCGAGTGCAAAGGGAGGCCTACAAAAGACATGCTTAAGTATTTATTTATTTATTTTCATTGCAGTTTTTTAAATTTAATTTAAAAATAAACAATTATATAGAAGTTTTACATACAACATTATATCAGTTTCAAGTGTATCATTTTAATACTTTGCTATTATTGATTGTTATGAGTAGATAATATGGTTAATACACTACAAAATTCAAAAGATAAGAGAAACAGTAAGAAACAAGTGTTCCTCTCATGTGACTTCTAGCCATCCATTTAGCCTCCCTTCCATAGTTTACTGTCACCGTTTACTTCCCCTCCCTGGAGGAGGATTGTATCTCCACACTGCTCCTCCATCCTTTGAAGTCAGGCTAGGCCATGTGATTTGCGTAGGTCAATGAAATTCTGGGCTGACGCTTAAAAGCCAGTTTAGGGATTGCCTCGTTTTCTTCCCTTCCACCATGTCGACTGTCAACCAGAGTGGCACTAGCCTGGGTGAAGTTAGTAAGTCAATCCAACGGCCTGTTACACTAGAATTGACTTTTGCAAAGATCACTCCATCTTGGACCCCATACAAAGAAAAGGCCAAAATCTTAGAAGTTATTTTCATAAGTCCTTGCTGGGTTTTGTTTCATGTTGTTTCAAAGACTATTTCATCCCAGTGTAATACTTTATCTGCTAAAAGGGCGTTTGGCATAAATGTTATAAAATAGAGTAATTGTTTTGTATGAATTTATTCTCAGGAAACAGTCCGTTTTTGGCAACCGCATGTACAGCACTTTTGGTCACTGTACTTTCTCTTGTGTAGGCTAGTTATTTCCTCTATCTAATCATTTCCTAATAAATCTTTATATTATCATTTCACTTACCTTTTAACACCAAAAATTTAGTAGATTTTCATTAAGTTGAAATTGTTGATTACTCGACTTCTAACTATAGTATCCAAAGTTTAGACTTTTAAGATCTGGCTGTTTAATAGAATTGGAGTGTGTGTGTTGTGTGTGTTTAAAAAGTAGCTTACATATCTAAACTATCTAGAGCCAATTGAAAACAAAGTTTTATCATTAATCCTAATTTATTTCTTTCAGTGGAAAGAAAAAAATATTTTTAATCTTAACATAAACTAAATGCACCTTAGTAGTAATATGTTTTTACTCATGGAATTTGATTAATGTTACAGGAAAACAGATATCAAGAGACCTATAAGATCCTTAGCATAATGGCCAACCACTCTCTTTCAAGTCCACTTTTTTTTCCTTTCAGTTTTCTGATCTATGGGCATATGACAAATGGTTTAGGAAATTGGAAGGGTATGGAACCAGCAGTGGGGAGCTTATCATTAAGAACTCCACATGGTAGTATTTCTATGGCATCAGAATTGGTAATGATTTAATTGAAAAATGTAAGATACTGTTAAGGGTTAAGTCAATGGTTATAAAAACTGTCTAAAGACTAGCTCTTCAAGAATATGGTCTCTGAGACTAGTGATAGATGGTACGGAGGGACCACCAACTGTCCAGCTAGACACTCTCGCATCCTAAGAATCAGGGGGTAGTGGTCTATTACCTTTGTAGACCTCCACTAAAGTGTGAGTCCCCAGTGAATTAAAGGGTTCTCACTAAGAGGGGTCAGGATCATTGAATCCTGGTCATCGTACTAGATCAGGATTTAAATACTTAGTGCTAAAATAAAAAGGGACTGCCAAAAATAAGGCAAGCTCTCAAAGGGAAGAAGAGCCTTTGGGTTTTCTTTCCTAAAGGGTGTTTGGGGCTGTCTATGAACAAAGAGCCAGGAGCTTTCAGCTTCTGGTCCTGGCTTTGCAGGAGACTAAGTGACCTACTATCCTTTATTCCCCTATCTTGGGTACCATTATCCTCCCATCCGGAGCTGCTGTTAGCTCACACTGCATCTCTGTTCAAAATTGAAAAAGGTGCTGCATACAGAAAGACAGAGCCCTGTACCCAAGACATCTGGCCTGGAGGGTAGGCCACAGGCTACTTACCTCCACCATAACCTCACAAGCACAGATGGCCATCCTTTTCCATCAGTTTGGAAGCAAGATTTGTACCTCTTAAGAAACTCTTCTGCTGGACACCCTCCAGTGAGAAGCACTAATCTTGATTCCCCTTCCTGCCCTTCAATAAGGTCACCAGCATGTCCCAAGTGCCTAAACCTGAGGGACAGCTCTGTTCCACGTTTTATCAGGCTCCTCAGGACCGTGGACCCTGTTGGTCAGTTTCTCCTTAAAATGCTCTTTCCCCAGCCTCTGTGGCACCACACACTCCTAGTCTTTCTCCCCGTCTCTCTTGCCTCTCCTCTCACTGTTTTCAGCTGCAGTTTCCTCCTTGAAACCATGCTTAAATGTGAGCCTCAGTCCTGACCTTCCCCTCTTCCCATTCTAGACTCTCATTAGTGCCAGTGACCTTAAATACCATTCCCATGGGTAGGGCAAACCTTCTCTTCCATCTTCCTCAAGAAGGAATGGGACTAGAGCCCCTCTTCTGCCTGTCTTCCCACAATTCACCATGCTTCTTTGAAGAGCAAGTAAAGGAGCCAATTGGGAAGGTGAGGGAAAGGCAGCACTAGCTCTGGGGACCCTGCTGCTGGTTCTGGCAACTACCCCAGCCACAGCTGGGAGGTGGGTAGTGGAGTAGGGGGGGGTCCAATTCCAGGGCAGCAGAGGGCAGCTGGCAGAAGTGTGAAGTACCCCAGCAGTGGCTGCAGATCTCCAGCTGCACTTTCCAATCCAACTTGATCAGCAGTAAAGCTGATCTACTATTGATCACTAGCAGTGTCCTAATTCTATTTCTCAGTTGGTTCTGAACTCAGAAGAAGAGGATTTGATTTGCTTCACCCCCACCCCCAAACCAGGAAAGCTTTAGGAAAAGGCATAAGCATATGGGTTTGGAGATTTCAGATCTATCCAGAGAGAGTGATGCTTCAGGTGTGGCAAGGGTAGGAGGTGTCCATACTTTTTAGTAAGTACAGGGCTTCCAGGTCCTCAACTGCTTTAAGACAACAGCAGTTTAAAGAGACCTGCGTCATAGGATCTTGACAGAGCCAGGTCTTTGCAACCTTGGCATGCACAGGCTTTGCAGGCTTTTGCAACTTACAAATCTAAGCAGCTACACCCAATGTGGGGATTAGATGAGTCTTTCTGTCACTTAAAACATGCAGCTTCAGTGAACAAAGTATTTAGGCGTTAGTGGCTGGGAAAATTTCTTGCTGCTCCTGCCATATTTCTCAGACAGCAATAGCCCAAAGGAAGCTAAGCTTCACATGAAACTTTCTATAAATGAAGCTAAGCTCCACTTAGATGAGAGCTGTGGCTCTCAAATGCTAACATTCATAAGAATCACCTAGGGAACTTGTTAAAATAGTTCCATGGGCTCCCACCACCTGATTCAGTAGGTCTGGGGTAAGGCTTGTATATTTGCATTTTCTAACAAGTTCCCAGGTGATGTTGCTGGTCTGAGGTCTGGGTTAGGCTATATTAGTTATGCTGCTTTAGCTTTAGGTGCATTAAGTCATCTGCCTCCAATTCTCTTCCTCTTTATGTTATGTTGAACTGAATCCAGTTTTAGAGCCAAGGGCAAACTGGTAGAATTAACCTCTCGATTCCTTAGTGACTAATATAACTACAGACCCCTAGAATCACCCTAAAACACAACCACATGGATCAAAGTTCTCTTTAGCTTCATTGCTTAAGCCTGGCCATGACTTTGGTCAAAGACTCAGATTTGGAGGTTGAGTCACAGTGGGTTGTGGGTTTTCATCAACAAATAGAGGAAAGGGGGTCCTTATTCTATACATCTGTTTGGACATTAATGACAATATTAGCATACAAAAGACTAGAAAGGATAGCAAGAGGCTTAATGCCAAGAACATGGTGTCTCTAGGAATCAAGGAGGAGCTGGACTGGTTTGGAAACTAACATAATTCTCTGCTTGACCAAACTCCAGTATGGCTCTTTTGAACTCTCTTCTTAACTCAGTTAAGTCAGTTCAGTTGCTCAGTCATGTCCGACTCTTTGTGACCCCATGAATCACAGCACGCCAGGCCTCCCTGTCCATCACCAACTCCCGGAGTCCACCCAAACCCATGTCCATTGAGTCGGTGATGCCATCCAGCCATCTTGTACTCTGTCTTCCCCTTCTCCTCCTGCCCCTAATCCTTCCCAGCATTAGGGTCTTTGCCAACGAGTCAACTCTTCGCATGAGGTGGCCAAAGTATTGGAGTTTCAGCTTCAACATCAGTCCTTCCAATGAACACCTGGGACTGATTTCCTTTAAGATGGACTGGTTGGATCTTCTTGCAGTCCAAGGGACTCTCAAGAGTCTTCTCCAAAACCACAGTTCAAAAGCATCAGTTCGTTGGCACTCAGCTTTCTTCACCATCCAACTCTCACATCCATACATGACTACTGGAAAAAACACAGCCTTGCCTAGACAGACTTTTGTTGGCCAAGTAATGTCTCTGCTTTTCAATATGCTATCTAGGTTGGTCATAACTTTCCTTCCAAGGAGTAAGCACCTTTTAATTTCATGGCTGCAATCACCATCTGTAGTGATTTTGGAGCCCAAAAAAATAAAATTTGACACTGTTTCCACTGTTTTCTCATCTGTTTGCTATGAAGTGATGGGATCAGATGCCATGATCTTAGTTTTCTGAATGTAGGCCCTGACTTTTAAGCTTCCATGTTCATCTCTGCTTTGTCCAACATGAGCAAGAACCCTTCTAGGTCAGTTTAACCCCATCTCAATTTCTGATCTCCTTCCACCATCCCCCAGGTGAGGTCTGATCAAGACCTTGCTGGCCTGTCTTCAGCAAGAACACTGTTAGGATGGTTTAGCCAAAAATCCACCCCCAACCTTACCCCTGATATTTCAGTCACTTTCCATCCACTGTCTTCCCTGTCCCTGCTCCTTGGCTATAAATTCTCACTTTTCTGTGTTGTATTGAAAGTTGAGCCCACTATCTCTCCCCTACTGCAAAGCCCCACTGGTTCCCACACCTACCACAGCAGTCCTGAATAAAGCCGGCCTGCCTATCCTTTAGTAAGAGTCATGAGGAGCTTCTTCTCTAACAAAACTTTGACCTTGAGGTCAGAATGAGAATGGTTGAAAAGAGAAATATAAAGGAGCCAGGCTGTGTCAGCCAGACACATGCATTGGATGCTTGCAGCCAGTGTCCATTCTGCCTGACCGGCGCTGGGTCTTATACCCCTTGCCATGTAGAGAGAAGGATTTCCGTAAGAGATAGGCTTTGATGGCAGAGGCCAGGCTAGTCTAACATAAAGATGAAAGGAGATAAGCTGGGACCTAACTGCTGTCAAGGAAGGTATTAGAAACCCTTCTGTTTGCTTGTTTTGGATATTATTAGACCAGAAAGGGTGGCCGGGATCCAAAGAACTCTGAGGGAGCTGAGTTTTCAGAGAATAGACTGGAATAATCTGTACCTGCCAGCCCCAAGCAGGAGCACTGTTCCAGGAAGTTCTTGAGAAGTGCCCTCTGAAAAGGTCAGATAAGGAGTCAACAGTGAGTTTAACTGGGGAATCACACTTTAAAGACTGCGACAGTTCCACCAGGTAGTCACACAGCTGTGGCCAGATATGAGCGGGGAGATCTGGGAAGATGGGCATAGAATGCTGCTGGTGTTACCAGAGTTTCAAGGGGGCTCAATTATTGCAGCAGAGAACACAGGCATGGTGTTGGCCTTGAGAGCACATACCAGGAAACTTTTGAAGGGGGACTTTCAGGGAAGGCACAGGGAGGTGAGATGAGCTGCTGGCGAACCAGGCAGGACAGAGGCAGATACAGTCCAAGCCTTAGATACTGGTCCAGTAGGACAACACTACCCAAGAAGGACCACCCACCCAGGAAGACAGAAAAAGGAGGACAAGATCTGTGTCAACAGCCACATTTTTGGCAGACTTAAGACTCCTAACTGCAGAGGTCTCACTGGGAGGACCCCACAAGATAAAATTCAAGGAGTATATAAAAAAGCAAGCATCTTGACTCAAAAGCATAGGGAAATAAAGAGGAAAATCCATATGGCAAACAGTATGGGCTGATGTGATAAAGAAGGATATGATCAACTCAAGAAGTGAGTTAAAATGTTCGAAGTGTGGCTGAGTCTTCCTGAAAAGAGAAGTGGAACAACAGAGACAAACACCATCAGAGACATGAGCCACTTCGCAGAAAAAGAGGACGTAGGGAAAATCTCTGCTGCCTGTGACCCAAGAGAAAATGTGTTTTGTGGAATAGCACACCGCAGAGGTGGTTGTATTCCCCCGCCCAGGGGAAGAGCCTCAGAACCGCCATCACCAACAAACGTGTATTGAGAACCTTCTGTGTGCCAGGGACTGTCCCAGGCCCTAGGAATACAGCAGCAAACAAAGAAACACCGCTGCCCTCCGGGAACACATATTCAATAGCAGCTTTAGTTGAGGAATCCACTATGTGTGAGTCTCCAGATTAAGCAAACAGAATAGCTTCTTTAGGAGGCTTGTGTTACAGGCCTGAGAAATTCCAGGCAAGAAATCCCTGTGGCTTGTAAGGGCTCATAAAAGCTGACAGTAAAATATTCAGGGATTTTGCAAGCTCCAACTTTGGTAGTTTGAGACGTTCCACAGTGGGAGCATTTATACCAAGGAAATTGGCAAGTGCTATCTACCCATCAGGGCTTTTTGTTTCTTACAGAGAAGAGAACCAGTTTACCAGAACACCACTGCAATGACTGCTCACAAGAGGGAATGTGGCTGTGGCTGCGTCCTTGGTCCGAGGACACAGGGGAAATAGAAATTAAGGGGGTTTACATGAGGAAGAAAGAAGCTTCCAATAAATCCTGGAGCATCATTAAAAATTCCTAAATTTTGTAAGAGCTGGAAAGGTTTCCATTTCCAGATATGATATAGTAAATCTAGGCCATAATCAACCTCTTAATGAAAGACTTCTCCCAACACCATGTAAAGTTCACAGGTCAGGAACCATAGAAAAGTGATATAAAGACTGAGAGGCATTCAGACAAGGCTGATGAACATGATTTTCTCTTTCATGTTTTCTCATTCTTCCCTCCTCCCCTCAAATACTGCTGAACCCCTGCCAGGATCTTCAGCTGTTGCCAGTGTTACATGTGTGCTGAGATTCCAAGAACTTTATTTTGACTGAAGTGGACATTCATTTTGATTTTTATGTGCCCATCATCTAAAACTCTTCCTCCTTAAGAGTCTTGGTGACTGGCAGAGTCTATCTCCTTTCATTAAAGCAGAAAATGCTACTTACTCACTTTCCCAGCTTCCTTGAAGCCATTTGACAAGGATGCAGCCACATGGCCAAGGTTTATTCGGTGAGACCGGCCCACCCTGGACTTTGAATCAGGAGTCAGTGATACACAGACCCAAACCCAGCAGAGAATTCCCTAAGTCTGGGTGTCTATAGCTCAGCTGCTGACAACAGTGTCTTCTCAGGACCAGTTCACAGGCCACACCAGGCTTTCCAGTCTTCCCTGCGATTCCACCAGCTGCCCGAAGAACTGGCAATACATTCCTTCTCTGCTTAAATCAGGCAGAGTTGGTTTCTGCAGCTTAAAATCTAGAATCAGGACTGATACAACTGGTCTCAAAGCCAGTCAGGCCTGCAGATTTGCTCCTGTTTTCTAAGTTTCTTGGGTGTGGGACTGGTGCTGGGAAATCCATGTTCTGTTAACCCTTTGGACCCTGAAAGCAGAGAATGAAAGAGACTTTGCCTGCAACCACTGAGGGAACCCCACTATTCCCAGGTACTGAGTGAGGCCCCTGGGCTGAGGTTGAATCAGGTGAAAGTCTGTGTAGAAGACAACTGTGGACCTGAATGCCTGTGGTCTTTACCTTACAAGAGCAAGGAGATTTGATATGGGAGCTTTTATTCCTCCTTGGAGATGTAATACTGTATTTCATAACATCTAACACACTACCAAGAAAGGGGGAGAAAATGCCTACTAAAGTTTGACATAACACTTGTCTCTTAATATGTTTATCTTAGAGTTTCTTAACAAGCTCTTTTCGACTTAGGCATAGATCTTTATCATATATTGTTCTTGTGTATATATTAAAAAGGAAAATATGAGTAAAATAAAATATTCTTAGAAGCCATATATATTCAGAATCCAAATATTCTGAATTATGTTTGTTTTCAGAGTTGGAAAAGAGCTTTTGAATATCCTTTTACTTCTACTAAAAGATGGTTCATATAAGTCTATAAGCAGATTCTGAGTCCATATTTTTTCTTTCCACTATAGGTTATTATAAGATATTGAATATAGTTCGTTGTGCTATACAGTAGGTCCTTCTTGTTGCTCTATTTTGTAATTAGTGGTGTGTATATGTTAATCCCAAACTCCTAATGTAGCCCTCCAGCCCCATCTGCCACTATCCCCTTTGGTAACGGTGTCTCTTAATATATCTGTGAATCTACTTCTGTTTTGTAAGTAAATTCATTTGTATCATTTTTTGTTCCACTATAAGTGATATTATATACTATTTGTCTTTGTCTGACTTACTTCACTTAATATGAAGATCTAAGTCCATCCATGTTGCTACAGATGGCCTTATTTCATTCTTTTTTATGCCTGAGTAATATTCCATTGTGTATGTATAGATATAGATATCTCATCTTCTTTATCCATTCATCTACTGACAGACATTTAGGTTGTTTCCATATTTTGGCAACTGTAAATAGTGCTGTTATAAACATTGGGGGCGCATGCATCAAGTATAGTTTTCTCTGGCTATAAGCCTATGAGTGGGATTGCTAGATCATATGGTAACTCTATTTTTAGTTTTTAAAGGAATCTCCATTCTGTTGTCCACAGTGGCACCAATTTAAGTTCCCACCTATAGTGTAGGAGGATTCCCTTTTGTCCACACACTCTCCAGCATAATTATTTGTAGACTTTTTAATGATAGCCATTCTGATTGGTATGAGGTGATACCTCATTTTAGTTTTGATTTGCATTTCTTTAATATATAATTAGTAATACTGAGCATCTTCATGTGCCTGTTGACCATCTTTATATCTTCTTTGGAGAAATGTCTATGTAGATCTTCTGCTCATTCTTTGACTGGGTTGTTTGTTCTTTTGATAAAGAGGTGTATGGGCCATTCATACATTTGGGAAATTAACTCTTTGTTGGTTGCACTGTTTGCAGAATCTTTTCCTCTAGTGTATAGGTTGTCTTTTCATTTTGCTTACAGTTTCCTTTGTTGTGTAAAAGCTTTTAAATTTAACTGAACACAGACTTTGAAAAATATAAGACCTCCATTTTAGATGGTATTCCAAAAGGTCCTTTTTAAGCTTTTTACTTTGAAATAACTTTGGACTCACAATAACTTGCAAAAGTAGTATAAAATATTCCCATATTTCCATTACCCATCTTGTCTTAATGTTCTGGATCACTTTTTAAAAATGAGATATCTTTCACATAGAATAAATTTCACCTTTTAAAAGTATACAACTCAATGGTTTTTAGCATATTCACATAGTTGTGCAACCATTGCCACTACTTATTTCAGAACATTTCCAGCATCCCTCAAAGAAACCCTGTATCCATTGGCAGTCACTCCCAAGTCCATTGCTCTCACTCTCCCAGCACCTGCAAACACCAGTCTACCTGTCTCTATGGTGGAAATGCTTTTTAACTCAGAGTGGCCTGAATGACCTCAGATGGCGTCATCCTCTGCATCACCAAGAGCATGATGAGGGAGCATTTTATAACAACATGCCACTCTGTTTGCTGGGTTTTCTTCCAAGTTGTTGACACCCATTCTTATCCAGTGTTGATGCATATGGCAGGCCATGACATCTCTACCATAACAGCTGCCTGACTGAGGAGATTGTAATGACTCCCAATTTTAGAGAAGTTAAAAGGTGGAAAGTGAAGAGGAACTAAAAAGCCTCTTGATGAAAGTGAAAGAGGAGAGTGAAAAAATTGGCTTGAAGCTCAACATTCAGAAAACTAAGATCATGGCATCCGGTCCCATCACTTCAAGGGAAGTAGATGGGGAAACAGTGGAAACAGTGTCAGACTTTATTTTGGGGGGCTCCAAAATCACTGCAGATGGTGATTGCAGCCATGAAATTAAAAGACACTTACTCCTTGGAAGGAAAGTTATGACCAACCTAGATAGCATATTTAAAAGCAGAGACATTACTTTGCCAACAAAGGTCCGTCTAGTCAAGCCTATGGTTTTTCCAGTAGTCATGTATGGATGTGAGAGTTGGACTGTAAAGAAATCTGAGCACAGAAGAATTGATGCTTTTGAACTGTGGTGTTGGAGAACTCTTGAGAGTCCCTTGGACTGCAAGGAGATCCAACCAGTCCATCCTAAAGGAGATCAGTCCTGGGTGTTCATTGGAAGGACTGATGTTGAAGCTGAAACTCCAATACTTTGGCCACCTCATGCGAAGAGTTGACTCGTTGGCAAAGACCCTAATGCTGGGAAGGATTAGGGGCAGGAGGAGAAGGGGAAGACAGAGTACAAGATGGCTGGATGGCATCACCGACTCAATGGACATGGGTTTGGGTGGACTCCAGGAGTTGGTGATGGACAGGGAGGCCTGGCATGTGCAATTCATGGGGTTGCAAAGAGTCGGACACGACTGAGCGACTGAACTGAACTGAAAAGGTGGAAAAAATTCACTTCCTAGAATCAATGAGATGCTGTAATGGAAGAAGGTTATTTGAGACATTTCAACTTTATTGGCGTTGCATCATTGTCAAACATCATATTATCATGTTTATATTGTCCTTTGATCCCATTGGCTACCTTCTGGTAAATCAGTTGGACAATATAGCTGAACAAAGATGAGGTAGTAAAGAGGATAGTGATGAATTTTCAAACTAGGGTGCAGCAGGCATTGAAAACGTCATTAAATAACTGTTCTACTCCCATTCCAGAACATTTTTGGAGCAAAGGCTAAACTACCAATCAGTGGTTGAAGGAGGGACTCCAAGGAGCAGTGGGTGGTTGAGGGTAAGGTAAAGAAGTTAACCTCATAAAGGGGAGAGCAGGAAAACAGGTTTCCAACCCTCACCTCAGGGAAGTTCCCTGCCAGGAAGGCAGAATGACACCTCTCGCCCTCTCTCCAGCCCTTACTATCCATATGCTGGTTGTTTTCTGATTGCCCACTCCTGCCCTTTTCTGCCCTACCTTGTACCTGGGCAGACTGCCTGCCTAACAGACTACATTCCTTGGTCATTGTAGTCCTCTGGTTTCCTGTGGGTTTGGTCAATGGGAGGGAGTGCAGACAGTGGGAAGAGTGAGTAGGAGGAATATTTCTCCCCATCTCAGTCCCAGCCTACCCCTCCCGCTGGGCAGTCCAGGGCCTACGTTGGGCGCTGACCTCTCCCTCTGCCTCAGTGACAGCTCTCTTGAGTTCTGGTAGAAGCTCCCTCCTCTTGTCCCCAGAATTAGAACTTCCCTGTATGTAGATCCTGAATGCTTCTACATCCCTTGTTAGTACCCTTAGCATTGCCCTCACCTCTGCCAAAAGTTCCTTTGCTTATAATCCCTTCAGTCCCCTCTTTAAGTACATCATTTGCTTCCTGCTGAAACACTCAGTTCTCCCCTTAAGGAGAGTGACTCATTGGTGGCTTGGGTGCTTCTTTTTCCTCTCTCTCTTCTCTCTGGGTCCATGCCCCCTGCAGCAAGGACCCAAGTCCTCTCTCCTAAATGACACCACCCAACTAGGGCAGGCTCTGCTTCTGAAATAGGGAGATAAGCAGTGGAGGCCAACAGGTTAAATTCAGGGGGAAGATTTTAAAAAGTCCAGTTTTGTGTACAGATTACAACTATAAAATTTAGCTTCTCTAATAAAAAAAAAGTTAAGATTTTGTTCCCCAAGGTCTATTTTTCAGTTGACTCCGAACTCAGGAGGTAGGGGACATTATTCATTGGTCCCCTTAAATCCCAACAACCATTCTTAAGGGTATAGCTCCAGTTTCATACCTAGATAGACAGCTGTCCTATCGTTTTGTAAGTTGCTCAGAATAACCATATCTACACCAAATTCATGCTCTTCTTCTTTCTACCTTAAACCTCTTCCAATGTTCCCTATTTCATTCCACCATACCACTCTCCATCCAGTCGCCTGTGCTGGAAACCTGAAAGTGATTTTTGACACCTTATTCTCAACCTTAGATAAATGAATTTTCAAATATTGTGCATCAGTTCAGCTCAGTCGCTCAGTCGTGTCTGACTCTTTGCAACCCCATGAATGGCAGCACCCCAGGCCTCCCTGTCCATCACCAACTCCTGGAGTTTACCCAAACTCATGTCCATTCAATTGGTGATGCCATCTAACCTCTGTCGTCCCCTTCTCCTCCTGCCTTCAATCTTTCCCAACATCAGGGTCTTTTCAAATGAGTCAACCCTTCACATGAGGTGGCCAAAGTATTGGAGTTTCAGCTTCAACATCAGTCCTTCCAATGAACACCCAGGACTGATTGCCTTTAGGATGGACTGTTTGGATCTCCTTGCGGTCCAAGGGACTCTCAAGAGTCTTCTCCAACACCACAGTTCAAAAGCATCAATTCTTCTGTGCTCAGCTTTCTTCACCATCCAACTCTCGCATCCATACATGACTACTGGAAAAACCATAGCCTTGACTAGATGGACCTTTGTTGACAAAGTAATGTCTCTGCTTTTTAATATGCTGTCTAGGTTGGTCATAATTTTCCTTCCAAGGAGTGTCTTTTACTTTCATGGCTGCAGTCACCATCTGCAGTGATTTTGGAGTCCCAAGAAAAAGTCAGCCACTGTTTCCACTGTTTCCCCATCTATCTGCCATAAAGTGATGGGACCGGATGCCATGATCTTAGTTTTCTGAATGTTGAGCTTTAAGCTAACTTTTTCACTCTCCTCTTTCATTTTCCTCAAGAGGCTCTATAGTTATTCTTCACTTTCTGCCATAAGGCTGATATTATCTGCATATCTGAGATTATTGATATTTCTCCCGGCAATCTTGATTCCAGCTTGTGCTTCTTCAAGCCCAGCATTTCTCATGATGTACTCTGCATAGAAGTTCAATAAGCAAGGTGACAATATACAGCCTTGATGTACTCCTTTTCCTATTTGGAACCAGTCTGTTGTTCCATGTCCAGTTCTAACTGTTGCTTCCTGACCTGCATACAGGTTTCTCAAGAGGCAGGTCAGGTGGTCTGGTATTCCCATCTCTTTCAGCATTTTACACAGTTCATTGTGATCCACACAGTCAAAGACTTTGGCGTGGTCAATAAAGCAGATGTAGGTGTTTTTCTGGAACTCTCTTGCTTTTTCAATGATCCAGCGAATGTTGGCAATTTGATCTCTGGTTCCTCTGCCTTTTCTAAAACCAGCTTGAACATCTGCAAGTTCATGGTTCATGTATTGTTGAAGCCTGGCTTGGAGGATTTTGAGCATTACTTTGCTAGCATGTGAGATGAGTGCAATTGTGCGGTAGTTTGAGCATTCTTTGGCATGGCCTTTCTTTGGGATTGGATGAAAACTGACCTTTTCCAGTCCTGTGGCCACTGCTGAGTTTTCCAAATTTGCTGACATATTGAGTGCAGCTGTGCATGCACGTGTGCTAAGTTGCTTCAGTCATGTCTGACTCTTTGCAACCTTGTGAACTGTAGCCTGCCAGGCTCCTCTGCATATGGAATTCTCCAGGCAAGAATACTGGGGTGGGTTGCCATTTCCTTCTCCAGCGGATATTTCCGACCTAGGGATCAAATCCACGTCTCTTGGTCTCTTGCATTGGCAGGTGGATTCTTTACCACTGAGCCAGAAGGGAATACTTGAACATATATTTTGGTGGTACACAATTCAACCTACCACAACAACAGACTTGGGCAGAAAGCTCTAGAGGATCTTTGAGTCAAACATGTCCTCCTTATCGTATAGTGTAGCATCAGGGATGTCACTGATGGACACCAGATTTGGTGTTCACAGATTTGTCACATCACACACTCACAGTACCAATGAGTGTGATCTTATTCAGAAATAAAGTCAATGCAAATATATCTAGTTAAGATGAGATTGTCCTGAATTAGGGCATGACTGCTGTCCATATAAGAAGATAAGAAACAGATACAGAGGGAGGACAGTGACATGAAGATAAAGGCAGATGTGGGGGTAGGTAAGGGGAAGGGATAGTTAGGGAGTTTGGGGTCGACATGGACACACTGCTATATTTACAGTGGATAACCCACAAGGACCTACCATATAACACAGGGAACTCTGCTCAATGTTATGTGGAATCCTGGATGGCAGGGGAGTTTGGGAGAGAATAGATACATGTCTATGTATGGCTGAGTCCGCTGTTCACCTAAAACCATCACAACATGGTTCGTCCGCTATGCTCCAGTATAAAATTAAGAGTTAAAGAAAGATAAAGGCAGAGTTTGGATTTTGCTGCCACAAACCAAGGAACATGGGGGGCTCCCAGAAGCCAGAGGAAGCAAAGTGTCTTCCCTCAGAGCCGCTGGAGAGAACATGGCTCTACAACAGGTTGATTTCCAGTCCCTGGCCTCTTAAACTGTGAGATAATACATTCCACTGTCTTAAGTTACCCAGTTTCCGGGTTTTGTTAAGCCCTAGCAAACCAATAAGTCAGCCTTTAGAACTTCGTCCTCTAGAGCAAGGGTTGGCATATAGCCCACTGACCATCTTTATTTGTCCCACAAGCTGAGAACTTTTATTTTCAGGAGAACATTTGCAATTTATTTGAGGATAGGAAACATTAACTTTGAATTTCAATTAAGTGAAATCTTATCTCTTAAAAAAAGAATTCCATTTTTCTCATTAGTACATCTGTACTACAAAAAACATACTCAGTTGAAGTAAAGTGAAGTGAAAGTTGCTCAGTCGTGTCCAACTCTTTGCGATCCCATGAACTATACAGTTCTTGGAATTCTCCAGGCCAAAATACTGGAGTGGGTAGGCTTTCCTTTCTCCAGGGAATCTTCCTAATCCAGAGACTAAACCCAGGTCTCCTGCATTGCAGGAGGATTCTTTACCAGCTGAGCCACAAGGAAAACCCACGAATACTGGAGTGGGTAGCCTATCCCTTCTCCAGCTTAAATTATTATTGTATTTTTAATGTCATCATTTTGAAATGTGCAGAAGTTTGTTTTCTCACTTATTATATGGGTACCTACCTAATATTTATGATTGTGCCTCTTGGCCCTCAAAGCCTAAAATATTTTCCATCTGGCCTTTTACAGAAAAAGTTTTGTTAAACTCTATCCTAGAGGAATCTCAGGTGTTATGTTCTCATTTAGCCAAGGAAATTTCTAAGCATCAGTGAAAACATTTTAATTATGATCAATAGGATTGATTTTTATCTGTTTTCATTTTACAATAAACTTTCTTCTCTTGTTACTTTTTTTATAACAGCTTTATTGAGATATAATTCATATATCATAATTCACCCACTTGAAGTGTATAGTTCAGTGGTTTTTGGTATATTCACAATTTTGCAATTATCACCACAACCAATTTCAGAATGTTTTCAGTGCCCCATAAAGAAATTTCATACCCACTGGACCCGTTAGCAGTCTCCATGTCACACAAGCCAAGACTCTCCAGCCCTAGACAAACATTCACCTTTCTGGGGGCTTCCTTGGTGGTCCACTGACTAAGACTCTGGGCTCCCGATGCAAAGGCCCAGGGTTTGATCCTGGCTGGGGAACTGGATCCCATAGGCTGCAACTAAGAGTTCACCTGTTGCAACAAAGGATCCTACATGCTGCAACTAAGACCCAGAGCAGCCAAACAAATAAATAAAAATAAATATAGTTTAAAAATCTACTTTTCTGTGTCTATGGATCTGTCTACTCTGGACATTTCATACAGATTGCCCATGTTACTTTTCTAAATTTGCTTTGGTTATATTAATTTTTTAATTCATTTTCAATCCTTTAAACTAAGAACAAGAAGAATTAAGACTAGATGTGTGAGCCATAAAAAGCTTTTATTTCTCTGATATCCATCTTTCTCATCCTGGTATTTGGCTCACACATATGGCCCCACTGGCTACATGTACCATGTAGACTAAAAATGTCCTGGACTTCCCTTACAGAAACATTACATGACTGAATGTCCTGAGGTCAGAAAGTTGGAACTTGGTACACAGGGATCCTAAACCTTCCAGCTTATAGGTTTTTGAGTTGCTGAATTGTGACATGTCAGGAATCACCCCATATATCTGTTGTAGTTTGTTGGTAATATGAATCTCTGCAATAGGAAGGAACAGTGGTAAAAATTACTTACACAAATTGCCTTTGAGAAATACAACATAATCTTTAAACATTTCGTATTAACTAAAGTGAAGCTCTTTCAGAGTCAAGATTTTTCTTTTTAATATTATTTGGCCTCACCAATTAATTATTTGCCTTAATTATGGGTAACAGATCCTCTGACTGGAAACTGGCAGTTCTCTTTGCTTGTTACAGTAATTAGCCATAATGACTTCTAATGGTCCTAGGGTTCTTCCCTTACTTATTAAAGAGCCATAGTATTTAAATCACCTCCTCTATTGTTTTGAATATCTATTGCTGCACGATGAACCACCCCAAAGCTCACTGGCTTAAAATGACAACAATCATTTTAATATCTCTTGTGGTTTCCGTGAGTCAAGTATTTGGGAAGAGCTCCACTGGGTGGTTCTTCCTTTAGGATCTCTCATGCAGTTGAAGTCATACAGGGGCAGGAGCTGGAAGAACAAACATTCGCAGAGTTGGGATGGCTGGGCATCTCTCTCTATGTCAGAAGGCCTCTCCATGTGGTCTCTTTGCATGAGTTAGCTTGTGCTTCCCGACAGCATGATGGTCTCAGGGTGGCAAAACTTCTTACAAGTTCGTGATTCTAATCAGGGCCCAGCAAACCAGATAGACTCTGTACCACCTTCTATGACCTACTCTGGGAGGTCGCATATCACTTCTGCCACAGTTTACTGGTCAACTGGTCACTATGGTTTGGCCTAGATTCAAAGAGAGAGGCCACAGAATTCACCTCTTTATGGGAGCTCAAAGACTTTGCACAAATGTCTTTCAAGCTGCCGTTATCTATGCAGAAGACATTTTTTTGGTTTATACAATAGATACTCCAGTAAGAGACATTATTTCTCTCTTCTGCTTACTTCCTTGTGACTTTCATTTTTTCCCCTTCTTTCACAATCCCCTTAAAATGTTTACAAATGAAAGATTTCAGCTCCACATATTTTGCTTGGTACTTCTGCGTTCTGTAGACAGATTAATTCTTGCGCCAGGCCCAAATATTTCTGGATGTTCTGTTCTACTCTGTCTGCTTCCTGTTTGGTTGATTTTTATTTCCTGTACTCTTTGTTGAAGTTGTAAACTTCCATTTTGGCCTAGGCACTGTGTTCTATTTCTGAATCTGCCAGTGGTCTTGAGCAATAGTAAGCATACAGTAACTGCAAGTATAATGCAGGAAGTGAAAATTAAAATACTATGTCTTAACTTAATATTGATAGAATTCAATGTCCATTTTAAGGAAATACATATTGTAGTGGAGACCATTTTCCAGAAGCTCAGACCTTAAAGAGTCAGTTCACCTTCTCTGAAGTGAACTGTTCTGAGCCATTGGTCACATGCCTAACTGGAATTCTTTCTTTTAGGGACAGTTCTATAGCTCTTAAATTGTTTTGGGCTGCGGGCAACAGGAACCTCAACTCTACTGGCTTAAACCATAAGAGCATATTTTTATAACAAGGGATCTGATGGTTCCAACTCTGCGGCTAACTATGTTATCAAATACTCAGATTCCCACTAAATCTTTCGGCTGTGTAACATCTTTAGTATGTCAGCTTTACTTTTAACTTATGCTCTTAAAATGGCTTCTCTGGTTCACTTGTCACTCTCAAACACAGCAAACTCCAGTGAATTCCTAGGTGTCTCTTTTTATTATGAATGAACAAAAAAATCATTTCAGAATCTCTCTAGCAAATTTCCCATCCTGTTACATTGCTCAGACATGTATCATTTGCCCATTCCTAAAGCAGTCTCTGGCTCAGGAATGGTATTACCATGATTGGCTTAAAGATGCACTTGGCATTTGTAGCACAGCAAATTACCCAAACAAAATCAAGATTCTGCTAAAAAAAGAGGGATAAGAAGAAAGAATAATAGATGGGGAACCTTCTACTATTTGGATTTAATGTAATACAAAGTAAGAAATTCCCCTCCTGTGGGGTTCCTAGATCATTGAATAGCACCACAATTAATACAGTGGCTCAAAGCAGAAATCTGGCAGTTCTTTTCACCTATGTTTCCCAGCTGTCTATTCCCCCAAAGCTACTGCCTTAATTCAAGCACTCATTTTCTTTCCCTGCAACTGTTACCATTATTTTCCCTGCTAGTCACCTGCCTCTAGTCTTCCACTTCCCCCAATCCCTCTTCCACTTTGTTGAGGGGATGAGCTTTCTCTCATGGATTATCAGGCTATTCTCACTGAAACTCAAAATGCTAAAAATGGAGTGAGATGCCACTTTCACTGTCTACTTCCTCTACATGTGTTGGTGAAATGTTTTGTGGCTGCAGGTGTCTGAAAGCGTTCTGGTGCAAGCATGTTCAAGAGACAGGTGGGGAAGCAATAGAGGAGATGGGGTGGCATTTGCTGCTATCGTCAGCCTGATGACGGTTCGGAGTTACTATACGAGGGGTTGTGTGCTCAGTCGCTCCAGTCATGTCTGATTCTTTGCGACACTGCAGACTGTCCTCTGGCCATGGGGTTCTCTAGGCGAGAACACTGGAGTGGGCTTCCATGCTCTCCTCCAGGGGGTCCTCCTAACCCAGGGACTGCACTGCAGGGAGATTCTTTACACTCAGCCACTGGGAAAGTCCCATAGGAGGGGTTAGAGCTAAAAGATAAAGATACTGTAATCACGGCAGATTATATGAGACTTCTGGCACAAGCAGTCCCTTTTGAGGCCTAGGTGACAAAGTGTGACACAGTGTAGGACCGAAGGGAAGGTCATCTGCGCTCAGCAAAGCAGGAGAGAATATCTCATAATCTACTGTACTCTGTCCCTCCTATTTCTGTGATATTATCAAAAGTCTAAGGCAACATGGATGGCCCTAGAGATTATCAAACTAAGTGAAGTAGTCAGAAAGAGAAAGACAAATGCCATATGATACCACTTATATGTTGAATATAAAATATGGCCTATCTATGAAACAGAAACAAACTCACAGACATGGAGAACAGATTTGTGGTTACTAAGGGAGAGAATGGATGGGGGAGGGAAGGACTGGGAGTTTGGGATTAGTAGATGTAAACGATTACATGTAGAATGGATGGACAATAAGGTCCTAAGGTATAGCACAGGGAACTATATTCAATATCCTGGGATAAACCATAATGGAAAAGAATATAGAAAAGAATGTATATACACATATAACTGAGTTACTCTGTTATACAGCAGAAATTAACACAACATTGTAAATCAACTACACCTAAATTAAAAAAAAAATCTAACACAAGATTTCCCCAGTAGTCTAGTGGTTGAGACTCTGTGCTTCTACTGCAGGGGGGACAGGTTCGATCCCTCGTCAGGAAAATTCCACATGCCATATGGGGCAGCCAAAAAAGAAAAAATGAAACAGTCTAAGGCAAAAATCATATTAAAAATATATCCAGTAATCTGAAAGAAAATTTTAATATTGATCTGTAACATTAGTTAAGTACTAAATAAAAATGTGTATATGTTTACTGTAAAAATGAAAAAGTTTCATCTGGAATATTCAAAATTAGATTTAATATAGTTTGAGCCTCATTAGAGATTTTGATAGTTATATGTAAATATTAGATGAAATAGTAAAATAATAGCAATAGATTATTAACAAGTGAAAATTATTTTTTCTTCAATCTCATTTGTTAGATAACAAAATACAAATTTTTCATATGTAATGATTTAAAAAGCCCAACCCTCTGCTTATAATTTTCTATTTTTCCAACTTTCCCATTCCTTGGTCACACAAAATCTGTTTCTTATCCTCAATAAGACCTACAAACCTTGTAACTATTCCCAGTTTGCTAGGACATCCATTCTCAAGCCAGCTTCCTTCCTTAAAGAGCACAGTATGAAAACTATGTAGCAACACAATTTAATGTGGATGATATAATTACCAAGTGAAAAAAAAAGGCTACCAAATTTTATGTATGCATAATATTTATGGTTGAAGCTGTATACAATAGGTAATAAAACTTATTACTCTTTTTTTCCCAGGGTTAGAGGTATTTTTAACTGATTCTCATACTCTCTGCTTTAATTCTTTATCATCATCAAGTAACAGTAGAAGAAAGAAATCAAAGCCTGCATATGAAAATGTCCTGGAAAGAAACACATACACTCACATGCACACAGGTGATACTTGTATTAATCAGGTAGATTTATAGGCCATCTTTTCTACAACTTTCACTGTATAAACATATATATATTTTTGGCTACATCGCATGCCATGTGGGATCTTAGCTCCCAACCAGGAATCAAACTCCTTCCCCCTGAAATGGAAGTACAGTCTCAACCCCTGGGCCACTGAGGAGTCCCTTATATGTATATCTTTGATGGGGCTATTAAAATAAATTAATTAGAAGTTTAATAAAAATGTAAGGGCTTTGCTTATTATTGAAGAATTTGTTAACTGGTTGACTCAACTTGCTTCTATGACATTAATCTGAGATTTCGAAATCTGTCTTAATTTCATTACTACTATGTCTCTCTGCTTCCCTGGTGGCTCAGTGGTAAGAATCCACCTGCCAATGAAGGAGATGCAGGTTCAATCCCCGGGTCAGGAAGACCTCCTGGAGAAGGAAATGGCAACCCACTCCAGTATTCTTGCCTGGAAAATTCCATGAACAGAAGAGCCTAGAGGGCTACAGTCCATGTGGTCGTAAAAAAGTCGGACATGACTCAGCACTAAACAACAAGTGCTTCTCTGCAGGCGTGGTTACTTGCCTCTTCTGGGAGGGAGAGTTGTAGCCTTGTGCATATGTGTGCTTGTCTCACTCTCTCTTTTTTAATAGTATCTAGTAGTAATAAATTGTCACTCATATCATTGGAGTGATGCAATGTATAACAATTTATATTTCATTAGATATTTTCTGAGCATCTCAATACTCAGGGCACTCAAAACTGACCACTGTAAGAATAAACAATGACTATGACAGTCAGTGCCTTTAAGAAAAACATTAAAGCACTGATTTTAACTTTTTCCACGGTGTTTGGTTGAGAACTTGTGGGAAAATGGCATGAGGGGCTTTTTTTTAATTTTTAAATTGAGGGACAGTTGATGTACGATATTACATAATGAGAGTCTTAAAAGATACAGAGCCTGTGAATACTAAATACTCCATATGTTAGCATTTTTACTGATAAGATTATGGCTGTGAGGTAACTATCAAATATTTTTATATTGCTTCCTATCTTAGATCATATTTGGAAATGTAATGTGACATGGAAAAAAGATACCAACTATGAGTTTGGAGGTCTAGTTTCAAGCTCCAGCTCCTCAAATTAGCTATTTGATGTGGGCATAGCACTAAAATCTTCTGTGCCTCAGTTTTTTCATGTGTAAAACGAGGATGTGAACTAAATATCCTACAGGATTCCTTCCAACCTTAAAACTTAACTATCCTCTGTTGAGACATATCAGAAACATCATATGACTTTAAGGTGCAAATGACTTTAGTACCATTTCTGAAAAATACTAACTCTAAATCTGTGTAAGTAATTATTGGATCACATGCTTGTGAAATAACAGCTATTATTACTATTGTTACAGAAACCTAGTATACTGCGTCATGCTTCCAAGCAGTGCTATACAAATAAAACTAGCATATATAGAACTATAAGGCCTACACAATATAAAAACAGAGAGCAATTTGACAAATGAATGTTTTGTGACTGATTTTTAGAGTTTTCAGTTACTAAGATTTCAATTCTCTGGGTGTTGACAAGCCTCACATTTCAGTTCCCCAAATGAAAATAGGTGAGTGAGGCAAGTTTCATCAGGGCTAGAGGTTCTTATTTTAGGGACTGGTGGTGGATACGAGGGAAAACAGGCAGCTGATCTGGGTTTGCTGCCACACTCCAAACAATTTATGCAGTTTTGAAGTTAATCTATGTATTTCTGTTTTTCTGGTAAATTCAGGAAATTCTTGCTGCATCAGCAGTTTTCCAGATTAGAAATCTAGGTCTTTTCTCTGACTCCTGGTTCTTCTTAATACCCTATGTCTAGTTGGTCACCAAGGCTAATCACTTCTCCTTGTAATATCTCTTGTTTTCCTTCCTCTCGTTTTTTACTTCATTTTCACACTTAATATTCTGGTCTGTTTCAGGCTCATATTCGTTTCACTGCAATAACTACTTAGTGGAGGCTTTAAATGCTACCAGTCTGATTTTCCTGAGATATGGCCCCCATCACATTACTCTCTAGTTTAAGAATTTGGAATATTTCTCCAGTGACAAGGAGACAAAACTAAACTATTCCTCCTGGCATTGTAACCTCTCCATTACCAGGCTTTAACGTTATTTCTCTCTATTTCCCAATATATACTCATAATATTAGTTATTGTAATGCTAGCTGCTATAACAAAGAGATTCAAATGCAATGGGTGAGAAAAAGAGATTAATTTCCCAATTTAATGTTTGAGCTCCAGTTCTCAGAACCCATGTAATCATACAGATTCCTTCCATTTTATTTTTAACCTCTAGGACAGCATCCTTAATATTGGAACTAAATCTGGATAACAGGACATCTCATTAGCTTGAGAGAAGGCAAACAAAAAAAAAGTAGGCTCACCATCTGAAAGGCTCTGCCTAGGAATTGGTGGGCATATATTTCTACTCAAGGGAAGCTGGGAGATAGAGTGTAGTTGTGCAATCATATATACCAAGCTATAGTTAACACCAAAAGAGAAGAAAAGTCAGCCAGCACTGTCTACCACATACCCTCTGCTTCAGTTTTCCTGGTTACTCCAACATGTAGCTTTTCCTTCTTTCTCTTCTCTCCACTCAGCCAAATGACATCCATCCTTCTCTTTTCAGTATTGCAGCCATTTTCAAGGAATGCTTCAGTATGCTGAAGAAAGTGGAAATGATTCCAGGACTCTTTAAAGCTGATTTGTAGTCCTCATTTTTAATGTTTTTTTAAAAAATTTATGTTTAAATTTTATGTTTTCTCCCTTACTTTTGTCTTTTATAATGTCTTAATTTATAGAAGTGTATTTAGGAGATCTCAAACAGCGCCAATATAAAAAGTAAGTAAACAGGGGAAGAGCAGTGAAGTGATACAGTGAAATCCACTCCTAAGAACTGAGTCTGGCTATTACAACTATATGTCCTGATTAGTGGTACTTGAATTGGGACTATCATAGTCTTGATAAAGCTTAATTTCTCGTAAAATAACCCTGTAGCCTAAACTGATGTAAAATATCTGCATAAACTATGAATAAAAAGGGGTATCGAAGAGAAGCCATGTGGTCATGTTCATCTGGGGCCTGCCTTGAAGTCCAGTGGTTAAGACTTCATCTTCCAGTGCAGGGGGAGTGGGTTTGAGTCCTGGTTGGGGAACTAACATCCCACATGCCTCTCAGCCAAAAAAACAAAACCAAAACATAAAACAGAAGCAATATTGTTTCTTCAATAAGTTCAATAAAGACTTTAAAAATGGTCCACATAAAAAAAATCTTTAAAAAAGAAAAATTTTTCTTTAAAAAAGAAAATCTTGAAAAATAAAAAATAAAATTTTCTAAGGAAGAGATGCATTGAATCTGATGAACAGGATCATTCTGGTTATTAGAGCAGTACCAAAATAACTGTTTATGCATGTTAAAGTGTTGAGAGAGAAGTGTACTACTGTCTACAATTCAAATCCAAGGTCTGTGTTGTTTGCAAAGCCAGGGCCCTTAGTTAAGTATGGAACAGCAATAATTCAACAGACTTTTTTTCACAGCCTCCATTAAATATTATTTAAGACTCTCTCACTTGTAGGGTAATCAATACAAAATATAGATTTCAGAGCCCTTCTCCTACCCACTGAACCAGAATTTCTGGGAGCGGAACCAAAGCATATGTATTCCCAAGAAGTGATTCTAATGACCACCAAAATTTGAGAACCAGTGTTCCAAACCATTGGGGATATTCTGGAACTCTATGGCCAAATAGTTCACAAGAACATAGGAATACCTCTGACATTTACTGCAGGGGTAGTCAGGAATGCTAGACGCTAGATTCTCTGCAAAGGACAGTCTAGCATGGCCAAGAATTGTCCTCCATCGTCATGATCTGCCTATCTTTCACTAAAAATTTACATTCACATACATGAAAAGTCTATTTATAATACAAGCCTAGATCACAATTCCATTTTACATATGAACTTCCCACTAATGCAATTACAGTTGTTCTTCAGTATCCAAGTGATTGGTTCTAGGACCCTTCCCCCATACCAAGTATTCTCAGATGCCCAAGTCTCTTACATAAAGTGGCATAGTATTTGCATAAAATCTACAGCAATCCTACCTATATACTTTAAATCATCTCTAAATTACTAATAATACTCAATACAATAGAAATGCTATGTAAATAGTTGTAAATACAATGGAAATACCATGCAAACAGTTGCACAGCATATGCAAGTTTTGCTTTCTCGAGCTTTATGAAATATTTTCCCCAAATTATTTTCAAATTGTGATTGGTTGAAACTGTAGATATGGAACCCATGGATACAGAGGGCAGATTGTACTTTATAAATCAAGAGATGATTATTTTATGAGAAAAACTTTTTAAAAGTTGAAAAATTGCAACTGTGACAGCCTACTAATATAACACATCAGTATCAGGCTGCATTTGTAGCCTGTGATTCTATGTATAAGTACAAACATTTAAAATCTTCATTATGGTCTTTCAGTGTAGTCATGCCCAAACATTTACCTATCAAAGTCAATATTATTTTTCACAAATCGCTTCCTATTTTGCCTTGATATTGCTATTATGGCATTATTTTTGTTTGAAAACATACAAGTAAGATAGATTATACATAAGACTTTCATTTTGGGGTAGTAAAGGGATGTTACAAATATTTGCTATAAAACAGTGAACACTGATCTGGTTGGGCAGAAAGGCATTACTCTTGATAATAAAGAAGATAGCTTAAACATTTTAAATCTTCTTGTGGAAAGAAAAAAAAGATACCTGTCATTAAACTGAACAGATATAACAAAGTTTTATAACAAGATTCATTGTAGGCTCAGAAGAGCTATCCAAATGTAAGGTATATGCTGTACCACACACTAAAGCCCAGACATGGTAGCATGTTCAATAACCATGCCAGGGCGGAGAAACAAAGGTGTTGATCTCTAGACAATATAATTCATTCAACAAATATTGAACATCTGCTATGCAACAGTCACTTGGAATAAGAGGCCCTGCTTTCAAGGATTTTAAGTTTAGTAAGGGAGCCAGGCCAGGTGGTGCTAGTGGTGAAGAACCACCCTGCCAATGCAAGAGACATAAGAGATGTGGGTTCGATCCCAGGGTCGGGATCGAAAAAGGGCATGGCAACCCACCCCAGTATTCTTGTTTGGAGAATCCCATGGACAGGAGCCTGGCGAGCTACAGTCCACATGGCCACAAAGAGTCAGACACGACTGAAGTGATTTAGCACACACGCATGGGAGCCAGGCACAGGATCTGTACTTTGGTGTGGTAAAATGAGTGGTAGATGATTTGCTGGCTACTATGTTGCCCAGAGTAGAAACAGCCTATCTGACCAGAGGAACCTGTAATGGCTTCCTATAAGATAGGTCTTAAAGGATGAGGAGGAATGAACCAAGTGAAGAAGTGGGGGGGGCAGGGGGGGGGGAAGGAAGGGGGGGGGGGGGGGGGGGGGGGGGGAGGGGCGAAGGTACAAATTATTGGGTATAAGATGGGTTCATGAGGACCCTGGTGGTCCAATGGCTCCCAATGCAGAGGGCCCAGGTTCGATCCTGGTCAGGGAACTAGATCCCACATGCTGCAACTAAAAGATCCTGCATGCTGCAATAAAGACCTGGTGCAGCCAAATAAGTAAATAAATATTATAAATAAAAAAAATTTTTTAATAATAAGATTATAAGATAGGCTCAAAGATGTATTATACCACACAGGGAACATAGCTAAATATTTTGTAATAACTGTAAATAGAAAGCAACCTTTCATATTGCATAAATTTTTTTAATGTATTATATTATTTAAAAAAATTGAAATAAAATGAAAAAATAATGTGCACAGGATTCAGAGAAGAGGGAGGTGGTAAGCAGGGTCTCAAGACAGGGTCTCAAGGCTGTGTAGCCCTGGTGGGGAAAAGTATTCAAAAATCTTTTCAAATACTTTTTAAAAAAGGAAGTATACATAAAGTAGACAATCTATATACCAGTATAGCTCGATTAACTTGTAAATATACATAACCTGTTTCAAAGATAAATAAAGCCAAACACTAGTTAAGAGAATAAAGACTATTCATTAGGAAAGATAGCCCAGTATAAACTGACTGCAACTTTTACTTGTGCAGAGGCAACTGGACATTTCCAAGAGAGAATAAGGTGACAGGGAAGCAAATGGGCAGCATGAGGGAAATGGAAATCTATAAAAAGTGGGAAGGGGAGTTGGCCAATGGATTTAGGATATCCAAGGCTGTTAATTGGCACTTCCAGAAGTGAGGGTCCCACCTACCCACAGAAACTGGGAGATAGCGGCCCTTACGTTAAGTGTTGGCTGGAATGAACAGTAAATTCCTTTGGCAACCTTCAGTTTTCTCAAGTTGAAAACCTATGCGGGCTGAAGTTGTCATCATAGGGTTATGGCCTTGAGCTATCAGAAACTTTGCTAGAGTCTACTCAAGTCTCTTAGCAAGAGAGGGTTGACAACATTACCTGTGCTGAGAACCTTCGGTTGTTAAAGGTTAAGGATGAGGCCCAGTTGACAAGAGGGCTTAGAGGAGCCTGACAAGTGTTTGGTCAAGGAGAAAGTCTTTGTCACTCATCCCCCAGATCAAGATATGGGATGTTTCTAGCAACTCAAAAGGCTCCTTCAGGGCCACTTCTCATCAATTTCTACCCTCAAAGACACCTAGTATTTTGCTCTCTATTACAATAATTATTTTTATCTGTTTTTGAACTTGATATAGATGGATTCATATAATATATACTCTATTGTATGTGACTTTTTCACTTATAAGACTCACCTATATTATGTGGCAATAGTATATTCTTTTTCATAGTTGGGGATAAGTCTATGTTATGGATATATTACAGTTTATTTATCCATTCTGCTGCTGATAAATATTTGAGTTGTTTTCTTATTGTTGGATAATACAAATAAAGATGACTTAAATATTCTTGTCTGTCTTTGGGTAGATACAGACACTTATTTCTGTTTGGAATATATCCAAGATTAGTGCTGCTGGATCATTAGGTATTTGAAAAAGTTGGCTTAAAACTCAACATTCAGAAAACTAAGATCATGGCATCTGCCCCATCACTTCATGGCAAATAGATGAGGAAACAGTGAAACAGTGGCAGACTGTATTTTTTTGGGCTCCAAAATCACTGCAGATGGTGACTGCAGCCATAAAAGTAAAAGACACTTGCTCCTTGAAAGAAAAGCTATGACCAACCTAGATAGGATATTGAAAAGCAGAAACATTACTTTGCTAACAAAGTTCCATTTAGCCAGAGCTATGATTTTTCCAGCAGTCATGTATGGATGTGTGAGTTGGACTATAAAGAAAGCTGAGCACCAAAGAGTTGATGCTTTTGAACTATGATGTTGGAAAGGACTCTTGAGAGTCCCTTGGACTACAAGGAGATCCAACCCAGTCAATCCTAAAGGAAATCAGTCCTGAATGTTCATTGGAAGGACTGATGCTGAAGCTCAAACTCCAATACTTTGGCCACTTGATGCGAGGAACTGACTCATTAGAAAAGACCATGATGCTGGAGGCAGGAGGAGAATGGGACAACAGAGCATTAGATGGTTGGATGGCATTATCAACTCCATGGACATGAGTTTGAGCAAGCTTTGAGAGTTGGTGATGGACAGGGAAGCCTGGTGTGCTGCAGTCCATAGGGTCACAAACAGTTGGATGCAACTGAGTGACTGAACTGAACTACTGCCAATTTTCCCAGGTTGTACAAATTTATATTTGAACAAAATATTTTATGAGAATCCCATTTATTCTGTCTCCCCACTAACACTTGGTACTGTCCTTTTAATTTTAGTCATTGTGATGATGATGGCTCTAAGATTAATGAATGGCCTTAATGCATAAGAGTGGTGTGGTCTGATTTGCATTCATCCAGAGGATTCAAGCAGCAATGGGTTTGAATATTACTGAAAGGCTTTCAAATGGGACCAAGATATAGACAGGCAAACAGAGGTCCATTTCAGTAGTTCAGGTGAGATATGATGAAGATTTGAACAGAGCAATGTCAGTTAAGATGGAAAAACAATGGATTCATATTGGATTGGTATAGTCAGCAGGACACGATGATCTTACATTGTGGGTTAGGTGGAGGACAGTTAGAGAGTCAAAGATGGCTCCTAACTTTCTAACTTGTGGCTGGGTAGATGGTGATACAAAAAATATGGGAGTAAGGGTAAACTTGGAAGAGAAGATACTGTGTTGATTGAATCTGGGATGTCTATGAGTTTCCTAATAAACAATCAGATATACAGGTCTGAAACCCATGAAAAGATCTAGGCTGTATATATGGTCCTGGTACAACAGGTAACATCATGGGAATGGGTGACACTCCCAGGGAGTATGTCTGTATGTGTGAGTTCAGAGGTACTTGACATCCCTCCTTCATATTTACATTCAGATATAAATTTTCCTAGTTCTTTGTCTTCTTTTTCAGAAAGAAACCCATTGATATACCCTGGGTTAACAATCATATATGAAATACTGTGTAGTACTCTGACATTATATTTATGACCACAGATTTCAGCTGGTCATTCAGTGCAGCCAGACACATATAATGTTCCACTTTCACACTGTATGTTAAATTTCTCCTCTTCTTTGTCGCCCTCTACTCTCAGCTGAACATAACCTCATACCTTGCTGCTGCTGCTGCTAAGTCGCTTCAGTCATGTCCGTATGTGACCCCATAGACAGCAGCCACCAGGCTCCTTCGTCCCTGGGATTCTCCAGGCAAGGACACTGGAGTGGATTGCCATTTCCTTCTCCAATGCATGAAAGTGAAAAGAGAAAGTGAAGTCGCTCAGCCGTGTCCGACTCTTTGCAACCCCATGAATCGCAGCATGCCAGGCCTCCCTGTTCATCACCAACTCCCGGAGTCTACCCAAAACCATGTCAATCGAGTTGGTGATGCCACCCAGGCATCTCATCCTCTGTCAGCCCCTTCTTCTCCTGCCCCCAATCCTTCCCAGCATTAGGGTTTTTGCCAATGAGTCAACTCTTCTCATGAGGTGGCCAAAGTACTGGAGTTTCAGTTTCAACATCAGTCCTTCCAATGAACACCAGGACTGATCTCATTTAGGATGGACTAGTTGGATCTTTTGCATTCCAAGGGACTCTCAAGAGTCTTCTCCAACGCCACAGTTCAAAAGCATCAATTCTTCTGTGCTCAGCTTTCTTTATAGTCCAACTCTCACATCCATACATGACTACTGGAAAAACCATAGCTTTGACTAGACAGACCTTTGCTGGCAAAGTAATGTCTCTGCTTTTAAATATGCTATCTAGGTTGGTCATAACTTTCCTTCCAAGGAGTAAGTGTCTTTTAATTTCATGGCTGCAATCACCATCTGCAGTGATTTTGGAGCCCCCCAAAATAAAGTCTGTCACTGTTTCCAGTTTTCCCATCTATTTGCCATGAAGTGATGGGACCGGATGCCATGATCTTAGTTTTCTGAATGTTGAGCTTGAAGCCAACTTTTTCACTCTCCTCTTTCTCCTTCATCAAGAGGCTTTTTAGTTCCTCTTCACTTTCTGCCATAAGGGTGGTGTCATCTGCATATTTGAGGTTATTGATATTTCTCCTGGCAGTCTTGATTCCAGCTTGTGCTTCCTCCAGCCCAGCATTTCTCATGATGTACTCTGCATAGAAGTTAAATAAGCAGGGTAACAATATACAGCCTTGATGTACTCCTTTTCCTATTTGGAACCAGTCTGTTGTTCCATGTCCAGTTCTGACTGTTGCTTCCTGACCTGCATACAGGTTTCTCAAGAGACAGATCAGGTGGTCTGGTATTCCCATCTCTTTCAGAATTTTCCACAGTTGATTGTGATGCACAGTCAAAGGCTTTCACATAGTCAATAAAGCAGAAATAGATGTTTTTCTGGAACTCTCTTGCTTTTTCAATGATCCACTGGGTGTCGGACATTTGATCTCTGGTTCCTCTGCCTTTTCTAAAACCAGCTTGAACATCTGTAAGTTCACGGTCCACATATTGTTGAAGCCTGGCTTGGAGAATTTTGAGCATTACTTTACTAGTGTGTGAGATGAGAACTGTGCAGTAGTTTGAGCATTCTTTGGTATTGCCTTTCTTTGGGATTGGAATGAGAACTGACTTTTTCCAGTCCTGTGGCCACTCCTGAGTTTTCCAAATTTGCTGGCATGTTGAGTGCAACATTTTCACAGCATCATCTTTTAGGATTTGAAACAGCTCAACTGGAATTCCATCACCTCCACTAGCTTTGTTTGTAGTGATGCTTTCTAAGGCCCATTTGACTTCACATTCCAGGATGTCTGGCTCTAGGTGAGTGACCACCCCATCGTGATTATCTGGGTCATGAAGATCTTTTTCGTACAGTTCTTTTGTGTATTCTTGCCACCTCTTCTTAATGTCTTATGCTTCTGTTAGGTCCATACAATTTCTGTCATACCTTACACATCACTGAAAAAAAAAAAAAAATGGAATGGGACTGACTACTTCATCTCCATACCATCAGGTCTACCAGGTTTTGCCTTCCTTCCTGTTACCACAGAGGAAGTGTCTGCATTCCAATATGTGGCCAACCCTATAACCTGTGCTCTAGATTTCACCCTTTCTCCCATTCTCATGACTCCCTTCCTCTCAATCACTGCCAATTTCTGCTTCACTAGTGAGTCATTCTCATCTTTTATAAACATGATTTAATTGCACCCTCTCTAAATAAAACAAGAGTTCAGTACCAGAGACTGCTAGTGATTATACTCATGTTCAATATCTTCCCTACTTCCAGGGCACATAACTAAATTCCATTTCTCAAATTATATTTCTCAGCCCTCTTGTGGATGTCATATGGAAAGCAGACAAATAATGTATTCCATTTTCAGGTCTGGCCCATAAAAATCTCCCATTTGTGCTTTTCTACCCTCTTTCCTTTTCCAACGTGATTTTGCAGGCCACATGTTGGTGCTACAAGATAAAAGGAATTTAGGCTCCTGGATTACTTTCAGAAGAAAGCCACTCAATTTACAATGGACTGTGACTCAGCGATAAATAAACTTTGGTTTACTTGTTGACAGGGAGGTGGGAGTTATAGCCCTTAGCCTAATACAACCCCACATCCCCCTCCAGCTAGTGTTCTATTTCTACTTCCATTAACAGCCTTCAAAGCATTCTATATACTCATCGTTTCCATCATTTCTCTTCCCAACTTCCTCCATTTCAGCTTTCATTCCCACCATTCCACAGACATGGCTCTCATCAAGGTCATTAATGACCTTCATGTTGCCAAAGGCAATCATTTCTTTAGTCTCATCTTTTGCAGTCTTGGCATTATTTAACACAGCTGACCACTTCCATTCTTTTTGAAGCAGTCTCTTGGTCTTCCTAATTCACTGGCAGTAGCTTCTTTTCTATCCACCTTCTTGGGCTCTTTTTATTTTTTTTTCTCTTTATGGTCTTTCTTTCTGTTCTTTTAGTGAAGTGTTGCTGACTCACACACCTTTATTTCTAACTCTTGACTTCTCCCCTTAGACTAGTTCTACATATATCCAACTACCTACTCCGGATGTCTAATAGTTATCTGTAACTTAACATGTCTAAAACACGACTCCTGGTTTTCCCTTTTAGAGCTTTTTCTTACCAACCTCCTTTTTACCTGGCTGCTCAGACCAAAAATGTGAGTTATCTTTGATTCCTTTTTCTCCCCTTCCACTTGCGTCCAATCCATCAGCAAGTCCTTCAGGCTCTTACTGAATATTCACCCAAATCTTACTGACTATGACCCCTTTTCACCATCTCCTAAAGGAAATCAGTCCTGAATATTCCTGAATATTTAGGAAATCATCTTAAAGGAAATCAGTCCTCAATATTCATTGGAAGGACTGATGCTGAAGCTAAAACTCCAATACTTTGGTTACCTGATGCGAATAGCTGACTCACTTGAAAAGACCCTGATGCTGGGAAGGATTGAGGGCAGGAGGAGAAGGGGATGACAGAGGATGAGATGGTTGGATGGCATCACTGACTCAATGGACATGGGTTTGGGTGGACACCGGGAGCTGGTGACGGACAGGGAGGCCTGGTGTGCTGCGGTTCATGGGTCACAAAGAGTCAGACACGACTGAGTGACTGAACTGAACTGAACACCATCTCCTCTGCAAGAACACTAACCCAAACTGTTTTTACTTCTCCCGTAGACCACTGCAACAGCCTCTCTGCTGCTCTACCTGCACTCTTGCCCCTGGGTATCCTACAGTGTCCCTAACAGTTTAACTCATCCTCCAGAGCAAACCTCTCAAACGTAATCATAAATCAACCATGTGCGTAAAACTCTCCATATGTTCTTCTGTGCAGCTGGAATAAAATTCATCCTCCTTACACGACCCTGCTTATCTCTTCAACCTTGTTCAGTTTGGTTTGTTCCCACTGGCCTCTAAGTCCCTCATCTTAATGCTTTCCTGTCCCAAGGACTTTATACTTGGTGTTCCACCTCCTGGAAGGCTCTTTCCCTGAATCTTTCTGTGGATGTCTCTTGTTCCTCAAGACTCGGCTCAAATGGCACCTCTTCGGAGTATGCCTCTCCCTCTCAGTCACTTTCTATCCCATTAGCTTATTTTCTTTACAGCAATAAAGAAATAAAATAGTTTAATTTTAGTATTTGAGAGGATCTTATGTGCTAAAATGCTTGATGTCTTTCATGTGAAATATAGCTGCATGAAGGCAGAGATTTTGTCGTTATTTTTTTTTAACTGAGGAATAGTTGATTATCTTGTTATTAATGTTTGCGCCATAATCTAAAGAGCACCTGGCACAGAGTAGATATTTGCTGGACTGAATAAACAGTATCAACAATTGCAAGCCCTTGAAGAAAAACACCATGTGCTAGTCATTATAATGGGCTTCTCTGATGGCTCAATGATAAAGAATCTGCCTGCCACTGCAGGAGATGCAGGTTCAATCCCTAGGTCGGGAAGTTCCCCTGAAGGAGGAAATGGCAGCCCATTCCAGTATTCTTGCCTGGGAAATCCCGTGGACAGAGAAGCCTGGCAGGCTACATACAGTCCATGAGGTGCAAAAGAGTCGGACACCACTTAGGAACTAAACAACAACTCATTATAATCCCCACCAACTAGCTACCAATCATCTTTACAGTAATACACTATTTTTTCCCACATTAAGCCCTAACAAAAATAAAACTACTATTTACATTTATTGTTGTTTTTAGTCCATCCATTACCTTGTCTTGTAATCTTCCTTTTTTTATAATTAAATTTATCTTGCACAAGTGAAATAGTTCCACTTTTCAGATGCGGGCTGGATCTTTGATAAAAGGGTTCAGCAAGTTTTAAAAAAAATATTTATTTCTTTATTTGGTTGCACTGGGTCTTAGTTGCAGCACATGAATTGTGACATGTGGGATCTAGCTCCCTGACCAGGGATGGAACTTGGGCCCCCTGCAAAGGGAGCGCAGAGTCATAGTCACAGGACCACCAGAGAAGTCCTAGCAAGTTTTTAAAATAGTGAAAGGGTTTTCAAAAAAGCCTTTTAAGGGTGAGATAATATAAATCTATGGCTTACTCATGTATACAAATAGCTCTGGAAATAAATACAAACATGCGTTCCTATTAGTGAGGAGGTTTAAATAAGTTAAGTCTTTGGAAAATAAAAATAAAACGAATTCAAAATTGTGTAGTGTTACTAAATCTCCTAAGATCCAGCTTATGATTTCACAGATGGGAGTGGTTTTAGAATTCTGGGGTCCTGCACCTGGAAGAGATTTTCTGTCTGGCTCCAAACCCTTCTGTAAGCAAACATTATGGTGTTCTATTAAGAAGCACCTAAAGTCAATCAGTTTCTGGAGATGAAATATAAGAAAATACACACAAAATACTTTTCATTCCTGTCTCTCATCCTAATAGATTCTTAAATGTTTATGTTTAGTTCATTCACATAGCCCTGACGTTTGGGGTGGTAAGGGTAAATACAAGTCTAAAATGATTACAGTGACAAATCTGCCTAGTGCCAAAAAGAACAGAAAACATTTTCCCCTTTTCATTTAGCAATGCTTTAAAAAAAAAAAAAGGAAACTGTAAACGAATTCTGTACACCTTTAAAAAAGCTAAATACGCTTCTTACCGGTTTTGCACCCCCTTAAGATCTTTCTTGGGGCCTTGGAGCCATCCCTTTGAAATCTGAACATCAAGGAAAGTAGGGCCCCGGCTACCTATCTCTGGGAGTTTCAATCTCGAGTTTTAGCTCCAAGATGTAATTCCTATTATTTTCCCTTGGGAGAAAGACAACAGGTATTGTAATTGATTGCATCTATCTGATGATATAAACAAGTGATATTTCCCTTTTCTCTTTGCGGTCTCTTAAGTGCATCACAATACGGTTTAAGGCTTAATGCTATCATAAAACTATTTCATTGTTCTCTATATTTTGTGGGAAAGATGCTTTGGGGTGGGGGGGGTGACAGGAGAGTTTATTTTTAATTATTTCCCAAATGGGGCCTCCAGTTTGGGCACGTGTATGGCTGATAGTTCCCATCGCCTCTCCATATTTAAACGGTAAAGGAAAGTGGAAAGAGCATGGAGTTTTGGAGTCCGACAACCTTAAGTTTAACTGTTCTTTTTTACTAGCATTCTGAAGTACAGGCAAGTTACTTCTTTGAATCCCGATTGCCTCATCTATAAAATGAGGCTAATAATACATTATAAATGAGGCAACTAAACTGACACATACAGAATTCTTTACACAGGAAGGAAACAGAAGTTATCCTAGATTCGGATGCTACGCGTTCGTCCTTTCCTCGTGGGTCTGTCAAATCCCAACGGGGTGTCCACTCCATTAACTTGGAGCACTGAGTAGCGAGGAAAGGAACTCACACTGCGGACCTTACCAGTTTGAAAAGTTTTTTAGTTTGTCAAGTACGTTAACGGAGCCCTCGCATATGAGATGATGCAAAGGGAGAAGATCAGACCGCGGGGGTCCCCGTATGCAAATACCTGAGCTACAGGCTCCCCGAGGCAGCGGCAGCTTCCGCACTTCCCCTCGACGGCGCTTCGGATCGCCCGCGCTGCGCCGCCCGCCGGTCCGGGGGCGGAGATTTGCATGTGCGACAGAGGGAAGAGGGGGAACCACCCAACGAAAACCCCGGCCGTCGTTCCCCCTAGCCTGGGAGGGCCGGCCCCACTTCGCCGCCCGGCCCGGCCGGCCCCCAAACTGCTCGCGGGCGGGCGGCCGGCCCTTCTCTACGTCACCGCACCCTCCCACCCCTCCTGAACTTTAAGCCACGCGCCCGAGAACATCCTGGAGGAGGGGGATTTCTCGGGAGCCTGCGGCTTTCGCGCGCGCGGAGGCCGTCACTCCCCGGCTCCCGGCGTTCCCGACGCTCCCAGGGAGCCAGCTTCCCCGACCGGTTCCCGAGCCCACCCGGGCTTCGGGAGAGGGGGCCGGTGGGCGGGGCATGGGCGGGGAGGGGCGGGGCCTGGCCGCAGGGGGCGGGCGCACGCGCGCAGGTTGCCGGACGCCCCGCCCCCCGCCCCCGCCCCCGCCCCAGGGTAGCGGAGGTGAGGGCTCCTACGTCAGCCGCGGGAAGTCCCCCTCCCGCCGGGCTGTCCGCCTCTCAGGCAGACCTGCCCTCCGCTGTCGCTGCGCTTCGCCTCCCGGCTCTGCCACCTGGACGGGCGACACTGGGTGACCGGAGCGCGAGGATTCAGCGGGTGGGAAGGTGTGAGCCGCAAACCCAGAGGAGGGCGGG
Organism: Antilocapra americana; assembly: GCA_007570785.1. Classification (NCBI taxonomy): domain Eukaryota; kingdom Metazoa; phylum Chordata; class Mammalia; order Artiodactyla; family Antilocapridae; genus Antilocapra; species Antilocapra americana. The sequence continues at coordinate 23,304,457 of ML664199.1, forward strand.
AAGGAGGAGGAGGCTGCCCCGGGGGTGGTCAGGGGGGCTGGGGATCCCGCCAGCAGAGGTCCCTGGGCCGCCCGACTGACTGACGGGCTGAGGGACTGTAGCGGCCTCCGGTCCGGACGCTCGGAGCGGGGCGGCGCGGTGAGCAGAGCCATGGCCTCAGGTGAGTGTTCCGGGCCGGGGCTACCGACGGCTGGGAGGGAAGGAGTGCGTCCGAGGGTCTGACTGCTCGGGGTTTCGGGGGCCCAGGTTTGGTTCTCCTTCTGTTTTTAAAATCGCCCCTGGCAAGTTTGTCAGCCTTTTAAAAGTGACCTGGTAAAGGGTTTGCGTGCGAAATCACTCTCTGTAATTTGATGCCATTGTAATAGCTGGAACCTTAGACCTTCCAAAAGACTTGGTTTTTGGATTAAGGAAGTAATAAGAATCTAAATAAAGGAGGACGAAAGAGTTCCAGTATTTTTAAATTGATTTAAGTTGAAATGGTGGTTTTTCGTTTTAGAATAGGAATGAGGAACCTTCCGGCCTCAGGAGAGCTCTATCTTTTTTTAAGTTCAGTTTCATCAATTGCCGAGAGGTGATCGCAGTTGTGCTGACAGTTGGACAAATGTGACGCGCCTTTAAAAATCACCAGTAGTATTTTAACAGGTCTTAAGTGGAAATGTTGCTTCAACAAGCGGCTCATTTTTACTGTAAATTGCGTACCTTTTAATTTATGGAGCAGAAATCGAGTTTTGTTTTCTTTTGTTGAAAGGAAGGGGGAAAGAGGATTTTTAGGATCCCCGTGCTTTAAAGTAACGGGTGAGAATGAAAACTTTCTGTCACTTACGTGAATACTTATTTGTAGTCAGTAAATGCAGGGATCTCTTGCTTTACCTAGAAACTGCTTAAAGGATGAGGGAGGGAGCCTCCCATCCATCCAGCCGTGGTTTAGGTTTACCTGCAACCTAAGGGTTACTAAGTCAAGTAGACTGCTTTGGAGTTGGACCTTCACAGGAGTCTGGCACGGTTCTTGGAGGCACCGTCCCCCCAGAGGGAGCAAGCGTGAGCAGAGGCAGGGAGGCCTAAAAGTGTGGATTAACGCCGTGCCAGAGGCTGAAGACAACAACAGGAGGCTGAAGAAGGAGGCCTGTTTATGTTTGACCTGCATCCTCCCAACACCCTAATTCAGTGAACCTCAGTAGAAGACTGATGACTACCAGAAAAGAGGAAGTAGAAAGCATAAAGGACTTTTTTTTTTTTAAAGGGTTGAGCAGAACAAAGCCATAGCTACTGCTTTAGGCCAAAAAGGAAATTGGGGTGGTTCACATGACATTTGATTTCAGTTTGTCTGTGGTTTTCATGTGAGAATACAAATGTAGTTTAAAATATTTCAACTTTCTCTTTAGCCACTTCAGTGACCCTAAACTTTCAGATAATCTTGTAAATTCATAAATTCAGACTATGTTGAGATTAAAAGTGCAAAGATGATTGAAACACTTGGTTAATTTATTGACTATCAGAAAGATTTTGTATGAAAGTTAGAGAATAGTTAGCATAATAAAGTAAAAAGAAGAATCAGCCTTCTGTAATTTAACCAAACTGTTGATATATGGTGTGAATGCAACACTTGTAATCCGTTCAAAAGAGAAAATAAAAGAATTAGTCATTTATATGGACTATTGTAAGACCCACATATTTAAAAATGTGGTACAATTTAAACTTGTTTAATGACATTTGTTTTTGTCTTATTGTGAGGACCGATTTCCTAAATTGGGGGGAGGGGAATTTAAAGGGTAATTATCACCCTCCCCTTTTCTGGAATTATATTAAAATGACACCATTTAAAATGTAACAAGTTATTTAAATTGTATTTCAGTTGTTTGAAAACTACTAAGGAAAAATCTGGGTGTACTTTCCTTAATAATTTGTAAAAACCTTAGAGAAACAGATTCACAAAATTATAAGCTCCCATCCTGTTTTGAAACAGTAACTTAAGCAAAAGAATAACTGAAAAAACCTTTTGCTTAGTTTACCATTGTCTAGTTTATAGTTTGTAGTAAAGAGTATAAAACCTCAGAAAGTATTTTTATTGATTACCAAGCATTTAAGACTGTTTATCCATTTCTCACCGGATGTTGTATGTAAATAGGTGTCTGTAGTTGAATATATGGTCTGTATAATATGACAGTAACATCATAATCTCATAAATAAAATTATATAAGTACTATGAATAACTGGGACTATATGTATGATTCTAAATTTTGTTCATTTAAATTGTCATATCTAGGATTTCACATCTCAAGTTCTATTAAGCTGTCTTGATTACTTTTTTTAAAAAAATTACACCTTGATTCCAGTCTTTTGACACAATTCATTAGGACAGGCATTAAAAAAAATGATCTCAATCCCATCCAAGGTATACATAAGCAGTCCTTACTCGTGTGTATTTATGATTTTAATCTGTTTAAGGTAAATAAAATTAGCTATTTTTGGTCTGAATTTAAAGCTTCTCCTTATTCCAGTAAAAAGTGCAAATGTTTTTGTGTGCTTTGTTTACTAATAAATAGTACGGTCTTTGGTAAAATATGTATTAAAATTTAGATAATTTATTTTTATTTACAGTTTTTAAAATTATTATTTTTTAAATTGGAATGTAGTTGATTTATAGTATTGTTTTAGTTTCACGTGTACAGCATAGTGTCTGGGGTTTTTTTGCAGATTATATTTCATTATATGTTGTTACAAGATACTGGATAAAATTCCCTATGCTGCACAGTAAATCCTTGTTGCTTATCTATTTTATGTATAGTGTATTCAGTTTTCTTTAGTATCGTTCTGCTACATCATGTAATAGGAAGTACATGGAGAAATCGTATTTGCAAACCCACTGCTTATCACCTTTGTAGTGTAAATTTCAAGAGAACTCTTTTGAGTAAGGAGGAAAAAGCAGTGTATGACACAATCTTTAATGATAAAACTGGATGCTGAAATAGATAATTTTCAGGTAAAGAAAATGCGCTTTTTTTTTTGCATAAAAAACTAAACACATAAAGAGGAAGGCTGCTTCAGAAGTGCAGCACATGAAAATGTCAAGATAGCAGTATTATAAAGGAATTAGGATGATATATGATAGACATAGAGTGAAGGGAATGAGCTAGTGAAATGACTGGGGAGGAATCAGAGGATGAGTCATAATTAGGAACACCTGTGGTATGTATAGTATCTTTCTCAAATGTAATTTGGGGGACTCAGAGTTTCCTTTCATTCCATCTTTCCCTCAACTGTGTTTTCTGCAAATGATTGTTTTTGTAGGCATACAACCCAAATAATTGCACGGAGTATACGTATGGTAAAAGATTATTTGTTTAGTTCATATTTAAATGGGCGTCCTATAATTTTTATTTTTAAATATGACAGTCTTAATTGCCCAGATGATTTGCCCCCGCCATATATTTTTAGCTTAATTTCTATACTTGTTTTCAACTTGTAAGTTATATATTTTTTTCAAGACTTATTCCTTCACTCCATACCCCAATAGCAGTGGATTCTCTAGCAGTAGGATCTCTTTGCCAAATTTTTTTACATCTCTTATTTAGTTTATGGTACATACATCAATCAAGAATTCTCCTGCACATCCCTTATTTGGATTCTTAAAGCCCAGATGAGAGGATAAATCTTATATATTGGAGTAAACCTGGACTTCAGTCCATGATGGACCTGGGTTGATTTTTATTCTAGTTCTGCCCCTCTGTGATTTGAAAATGGGTCTAAATATGCAGAGTCTTAGTAGGAGCAAATGAGGTAATATATGTCCATAAATATTAGTTTTCTTCTGTAGTGGAGCTGTTTTGGGACTCAGAACTCTAAGAAATAGGTGCTACGAGGCACATTTGGCACTTAATATTGTTTAAGTTTCCTGACAATTATAGAATTTTATGAAACCTTAAGTTTTCATAAAAATAGACTAAATCAGATGCTAGATAGAAAATATATCTTTGAAGAATATATAAGAATTCCCATTTACTTGTAAATAAGTTGAAGTGGTTCTGTATGTATTTAAACTAGGGGAGTAGAAGTTGACAGTGATCTTTGGAGGCCGTCTCCTTGGTCCACTTAAATGATAGCATTCTGAAGAAAAAAGTAAATAAAAAATTGTTTAGTAAACCACATGTCCTTTTGATAATTTGATTGATATAACTTATCTATCTTTCGTCTGATTTCTTCTGCACCTTCTGTTTTAGTCTCCTTCTGACCTTATGGGAAGAGGCTTGAGTTTTCTTTGCCCTTTTGTTAATTGGATATAATATCATCTATGTAGGAAATGATATCTCTAAATTTTTACCATAGTTGGGAAGAAATGGAAAAAACTCACCTGTGTCTTGAGGTGAAGAAAGAGCAGCATAATTCAGCTGGGTTCCTAGGTTTGAGGAAAGAATAATAAGTCTTTTGTTTTTTTCCAAAGTGAATAGAGATGATATTTGAAAAAGTATATATTGTTAGCTCCATTTGCTCCATTGAGTCTTAGGCAGTCTATTTGAACGAGATGCAGTCTCTAGTCAGTTACTCAAAGCTGTGGTGTGTCACACTGGCATGCTGTCTTGTAGGAAACGTTACTGATGGTAGTTATAATAACTAATTTTGTAAAAGGTGTATTTTAAATAAATCAGTGTAATTGAAGGCTGTCTCTGTAATAGTACTTTTTTCCCTCTTGCTTGCCTTTGGGTAAACTTTTGAGAGAGGGAGAGAGTTGACAGATAGTCAGAATTCTTGCACCTAGTTTATCCATCACCTGGCTCATCCTTGTACATGAATTTTGGGATTGCTTCTCTAGATATGTGCCTTGTTGTTTCCACCTCTTTATGTTTTAGAGCAGTAGTTCTTAATCAGGAGTGTGTTCAAATTGCTTGGAAGGTTTTTAGAGGTCTGAGCTTTAGATTGATTTCTATTTCTGTTCAGCAGATCTCAGGTAGGGTCAGGGTATGTATTTTTTGAGAAAGCTACTTAGATGATTCTGATATATAGTCCCAATATGAATTCTGTTCTAAGAATTTTGTTGGATCCAAATAGGATCCAACAAGATGCATTATTTTCTTAAACTAAGTTGCATTCATTTTAGCTCATTTGCTGTATCAATTATTGTGACTTTATCCCCAGCTATTTTTATGCTTGTTCTGTTAAATTTGATATCCCCTCCCCACCAGGATCCCAGCTGTCGTATTTGCTAATATCATTCATAATTTCTTTTGCTTATAACTTCATATAATTTTGAACTTTAATCAACTATGAAATGGGATAATATTTGCTGTCCTGTTTTTATGAGATTAAAGTTAAGAGGATCAAATGAGAAGTGTCTTAAAAGAGTTTTTTAATTACTGTAATTAACGTTTTTTTCACTGTTCAACTAATGGTGGTTCCTAGTGCTACCTGTAAGGTTTTAGTTAATAATCTGCCTGTCTGACAATTGATCATCCATTTTTAACTTTTATTTCAGTATACTTTCTTTATTCTTTTTTTTAATGTACTTTCTTTTTTTAATCTTAAAAAAATCAAGTAGCACTCTTTCTTGCCTAAGTGCAAATAAAAACAAATATATCATGCAAACATTTTGGCTATATTTCAAATATTATTCTAGTCTGCATTAGCATTTTACAGTACTGTTAAAAATTTAGGGGTCAATCCCAGCTTTGCATAATATTGGTTAAAGAAAAGTACAGTGATCTACTTGCTTAGAACCAGTTTTGAAAACATTTCTATTGAGATAATCGTAGTTAAGAGTACTCATTTTCTCTACAATTCCCTAATTTATGTTTTACTGTCTTTCACTCCATAAATGATTACATTTCACCACTTTTTTTTTTAAAGGTGAGTGTCATTTCTTTTTTTTTTTTTACCTCTTTTTTTTTTTTATTAGTTTTGCCATACAATGCCATGATATCACCATGGGTTTACATATGCTCCCCCTCCAGAACCCCCCTCCCTCCTCCCTCCCTCCTCCCTCCCCCCGGGAAATCCTGGGCTGGCGATTGATTAGACATATGATAATTAACATGTTTCAACATTTCACCACTTTTTATCTTCAGGAAGGATAGCACTTTAAAACAGGTTGCTGAGGAAGAAAGTCACTGATACACTGTACAGAGTCATGATATTATAAATGATTTATAAGTGGGAGGCTTTTTAAAGTTATAAACGTAGATAAAGAAATTAGAATGTGAATAGATATGAGGAGTATGAAGGTATAGTGATTTTAGCACTTACAAACAACTTTTTTCCTAGTCAGTTCAGTTCAGTTGCTCAGTCGTGTCTGACTCTTTGCGACCCCATGGACTGCATCACTCCAGGCCTCCCTGTCCATCGCTAACTCTCAGAGTTTACCCAAACTCATGTCCATTGAGTCAGTGATGCCGTCAACCATCTCATCCTCTGCCATCCCCTTCTCCTCCCACCTTCAGTCTTTCCCAGCATCACGGTCTTTTCTAATGAGTCAGCTCTTCACATCAGGTGGCCAAAGTATTGGAGTTTCAGCTTCACAATCAATCCTTCCAGTGAACATCCAGGACTGATCTCTTTTAGGATGGACTGGTTAGATCTCCTTGCAGTCCAAGGGACTCTCAAGAGTCTCCTCCAACACCACAGTTCAAAAACATCAATTCTTCTGCACTCAGCTTTCTTTATAGTCCAACTCTCACATCCATACATGACCACTGGAAAAACCATAATCTTGACTAGACAGACCTTTGCTGGCAAAGTAATGTCTCTGCTTTTTAATATGCTGTCTAGGTTAGTCATAACTTTCCTTCCAAGGAGTAAGGGTCTTCTAATTTCATGGCTGCAATCACCATCTGCAGTGATTTTAGGGCCCCCAAAAATAAAGTCAGCCATTGATTCCACTGTTTCCCCATCTATTGCCATGAAGTGATGGGACCAGATGCCATGATCTTAGTTTTCTGAATGTTGAGCTTTAAGCCAACTTCTTCACTCTCATCTTTCACTTTCATCAAGAGGCTCTTCAGTTCTTCTTCACTTTCTGCCATAAGGGTGGTGTCATCTGCATATCTGAGGTTATTGATATTTCTCCCGGCAATCTTGATTTCAGCTTGTGCTTCATCCAGCCCAGTGTTTTTCATGATGTACTCTGCATATATTTTTCCTAGTAGTAGAACCTAATAAGGAAAATCCAAATAATTATTAATATAGTCCTTCAATGTTTGTGTGGTTTACACAAGCAAAAAGATCTCCAGATTTTCAATCATTCATTCCACAGATATTTCCTGAATATCTGTGCAAGACACTGATGAGTAAGATACAATTCCTGCCTTCAGATAGCTTGAAGAAATAAAGCAAATAGCTATTTTATTTTTAAGAAGAAATAAAACAATAAGTCTTTCCTCACAGTTATTTGCAATACTTGCCATAAACAAAATGCTGCAGTAGTTTAGAGCAGGAGATTATTTCCAGCTAGGGGAATGGAGAATATTACAATAGACTCTGATTGTCAGACTTTTTACCATTAAAGAGCTTCTGCAATAGAAAGAAGAGAGTTCAGGGGTTTTAAAAGTACTTGATACTATATGATAACTAATATATGTCATTCTTAGTATTCAAACATCTTTTTAAAATGTTTTATTTAATATTTCAACAACTGCTTTTCTGTTCTCTTGTCCACAAACTTTTTTCTTAAACACACTTTCTAGTTTAAGGAAGTGTTGGGTAACCAGTGAAAAATATCTGAATGCTCACTTTAAGCCTAGCACTTCTATTCACACTCCTCCCTTAAAAGTTAGCCACTTACCATTAATGATGTCATTTTGTATCAACTTCCCACTAAGACACCTTTAAATAAGCAGTGGGCAGGGATTTATTTGACCTTTAGTTCAACCACATAGATGATTTAAGATATTACTTAAAAAATACTGTTGAGTATCTTGAGCTTCCTTTTGAGAGGAAAATTACTTTCTTTTAAATACTCCTACAAGGATATGTAAGTATGTGAAATATTTGAAACTGAAATGTGAATTTGATTATTTGAAATATATGAGGATATATATATAAGGATGTGAAATTGTTTTGTCTTTTTTAAAATTAATTTTATTGGGGCATAGTTGATTTACAATGTTGTGTTAGTTTCTCCTGTACAGGAAAGTGAATCATATATATATATATATATATATATACACACATGTATAAATATACATATATGTACACACACACACACACACATATCCTCTGTTAGTAGATTCTTTTCTCATACAGGTCACTACAGTTCTATACCGTAGGCTCTTACTAGTTATATGTTTTATGTGTAGTTACTGTATAGATGTCAATCAGTCTTCTGATTTATCCCTCCCAAGGATGTGAAATTGAAATACTCATCAGTATGCCTTACATTTTTCAGTAAAATTAAAATGAGTATTATAAATTTGATTAGCTTAAAGTCACTTTTCTCTGGCTCTTTGTGTTTAGAGTAAACAAATAGTAAATTTAAGCACAGAGTCTAAACCAAACAATAGAATTAAAGATTACCAGTAATATTTTACTTAGAAAATATGGAGCCATCAATGATTCTTTACTTTCTGTTAACCCTAATGTTCACTCGGTCACCAAGTACTGTCAGTTTTGTCTTGTAAATAATCCTTCATTCCTGTTATCACTACCAAATTTCACATATGCCCTCATCGTCACCCACATTGCTCTAACAGCCTCTAAACTGATCACCTTGCTTTCTCTTTTTTCAGTCTGTCCACTGCCACCAGAATTCTTACTCTAAAATGTCAATCCAATCATGGATTCTTCTGCATAAAACCATTAATTGATTCTCTGTCACTCAGTGTGAAGTCCCAGTTACCAGATGAACTCTGGTTATGGTTTTCTTTCTAAGGGTAGAAGTGTATCCCAGCTCCACTGGGGCTGTCGTATGATTCTTTAGCTCTTTTTTTCTGTGCCACCACTTCGGACACCTCTTCCCTTTCCCTCGAAATGCCTGTCTTTCTTCCTTCCTCCTCCTAACTCCCCACCCAGTATTTCAGTAACTTTTGTTTTCCTTGATATAGATAGGCTTTCCTGACTCTTTTGCTCTTATTATCATTTTATACAGAATTTCGTTAGCATAAACAAAATTTTGTTTTGTTCCTTCCTCTATAGTCTAATAATTTGTGTTTTTTGCCACACTGTTCTGTAAGATCCTTGAAAGTAGCAGTTGTTATACTGTTATGGTATCACTATAAATTACTGCTTTCAATAAAGCATCTAGAGTAACAATAGACCATTTATTGAATATTTGTTATATGCCTGACACTTGGTAAGAAACTAACATTGTTATCTCTGATCCTCACAACACCCTGTGTGATAGGTGTTATTGTTATTATGTCCATTTTATAGAGGAGGAAACTTAAGAGATTAATATTTCCAGTGTCTTCAATGTTAGGAAGTGGATGAGTAGAACTCAAAAGGCCTCTTCCCCATACTGCACTGATAAGACCCACTGTGTTACCCTTTCTGAGGATTTGCTTGCATCCTCACAGAGGATAAGCCTTTAGTTAAACAAATGGATATCTAATTGTGGGAATTTAGAAATCACTAAACTGATTGAGGGAGGGGTTTTTTTGGGGTTGTAGTTTTTGATATGGGTTTTTTTCATGGAAGACATCTTTATACCCCTGACATAAAGACACATTGCTAATACCCTACTTGTAAGCACACTGGTGTGCTTTATTTAACTGTCATTTCCATGAGTTGGATAATAAGAGGTGATAAAGGTGCATATGTTTTAGACAGCTTTATTGGCATATAACTAATGTACAATGTTTAGAGTATGCGATTTGATAACTTTTGACATATTTATACAATTTTGAGATCACCGCAGTCAAGTAATTCACATGTCTGTTGTCCTCCAAAGTTCCTCATCCACTCCCCACCCCTATGCTTAGGCAACCAGTGATCTGCTTTCTTTCATTATAGATTAGTTTACATATTCTAGCGTTTTATATAAATGGAATCATAGCATATAAAATTATGTGTGCTTTTGATTTGACTTCTTTCACTCAGCATGTTTAGATATTCATCCACATTGTTGTGTATGTCAGTAGTTCATTCTAAAGGTATATTTTGAATTACATTCATTACAGAAAGTAAATAATTATTTTTCTCTATTGTGTCTTATACTTTAGAAGGACTGACTGAAAATTCTTTTGAACCTAAGTCCCTTCTGGAAGTTGTTTTGATATACTATGTGTAAGTCCTTTAAGAGTCCAATGGAGATAGAAAAAAACTTAACATTTCCTTCTGCAAGGATTTAAATACACTTTTATTTTCAATGACCAGTCTTTTAGTCCACTGTTAAGATAAGTCTAATGTAAAATCAAGCAAAGTCACTTTGGGAATATAATATTGTACTTCTGAAGACTATCTTCTTGACCCTTCTGGGAGAATTTTGGGGGAAAACCCTTCTGCTTGGTCTCATGTAAGTGGGTATCTCTGAAGTGGTTATCACAGAACTTCATGGTAGCATTAGTTACAGATATTAAACGATAAAGTGCTAACCAGTAAATATGATTTGAGTGACTTGTGTTTACACAGTAAGGGAGTGCAATTTGAATGAGAAGAGTGTCTTCACCGCCCTGTCTTGGATAATTGCATTTCAACCTTGTCATTTAGTAGAGAGGGAACATTTTTTAGACTACTGTTTTCTAAAAAAACAAAATGGTTAAAATACATTTTGATTGTAATATTTTGATTGTAATCTCACTCTTCCCCCTTTTAAAATTTTCAGGCGGGTTTAACCCATGTATAGAGATAATTGAGCAACCCAGGCAAAGGGGAATGCGTTTTAGATACAAATGTGAAGGGCGATCAGCAGGCAGCATTCCAGGGGAGCACAGCACAGACAACAACAGAACATACCCATCCATCCAGGTAATAGAATGCTCCTGTGTGTGTGTATGTCTCTTAGTTGCTTCATATTTTAGCTACAGCAATTATGTTAAAGATCCAGCTTCTTCACAGTGATCTCTGCCAGCTTTTCTTTTCTTTTTTCCCCTCTTTTTCCTTTTTAATTAATCCCTAGTGGATAGAATTCTTGGGACATTTCTTAAGTACAGTATGGACTCTTCATTCCTGCAGCTAGTTATACTTGTGTGTTACTCGAAGTGATTCCCAGTGGTTAGTGTACATTGGCAGCTTTTGAATGATTATCCCTTTTGTGGGACAAAAAGCTAATGAGGAGAAAGCTTTCTCTCCTTCCAGAGGTGGGCAGAATTGTTCTGGAGATTAAGGACATGTATTTGGGAACTGACTTAGAATTCTTCCTGCAGTCATTTGGCTAACCTAGGGGCTATAGAAAAAGAAAACATTTTTGTCTTTTTTCTTCTCACCTTTTTTGCCTGTCCCTGATACTCTGGGTTGCCTTGACTGATTTGAAATATTGTCAGTTCTTAAATACAGTGTTTTCATGTTAGTATAAAATTTGAAAGTAATTTTGTAATCCAGAATGACTTTGGTAATACAAAGTATTTATAAACTATTTATATTTATATTTGTATATAAAATATATACAAATTTCCTCATTTTTAATGATTTTTTAATTCTTTAAATGCCAGTTTAAAGCCTTAATGGCAGAGTACATTTTGAAAAGCATTATTCAATGTTTCATCAGTAGATTTTAATCCACTGTTTTATAACTCCATTATTTACAAAATTTACTCTATTGGACTTTAAGAAAATGCCAACCATAACATGTCATTGTATGGCAAAACTATTAAAAAAATAAATAAATTAAAAAAAAAGAAAATGCCAAGTTAGCAAAATTACATATTGAATTCCAGATTCCAATTTTTTATCACATTTTTTTGTTAGCAATATGGATTTGAGTTATTTAAGTCTTTTTTTAAAATATTAAAATGGGAGAGATGTTAATAAAAAGTAAATAAGAAAACAGTAATCCTTTCCTCTAAGAGCAATTTTTAACTCTTCTTCATAATTCAGCTTATTCTATATGGTCTCTTAAATATTTCTATGATCTGTATCCTTGCCATTACAATATAGTCTAAACAGCTTTGCAGCTTGAGTTCTACATTAGCCTACCTTTCACTTTTTCTTTTTTTTTGGCTGCACTACACTGCTTGCAGGATCTTAGTTCCCCAACCAGCGATCAAATCTGTGCCCCTTGCAGTGGAAACTCACAATCCTAACCACCAGACTGCCAGAGAATTCCCAACCTTACACTCTTAAGTTGTTACTTTCTCTTTTATTCAGAAAGGCAATAAATACTTTCTGATTACTGTTCAAATTAAGTTGAAATTCAGAGTTACGGATTTTAATGCCCTTTTACCTGTGAAGCCACCCATTTTTACTTAACTGCCTTGCTCCCTTGTATGCTCGTTTTTTATGCTGTTTTTTATGTATGCTTTGTCCTTACAAATTTGCTGGCTTCCAAAGTAAATAGCTCCTTCCCATAAGCTCCGCCTTCCTCTCCCATGTTTAACTCTTCTCTTCATTCTCAGTGTTCTGTGTGAAAACTTTATTTTGCAAAACTCACCTTGATTAAATTCCTGTTCTACAGTGAACACTTTGGATATGCTTGCTGATTAACAAATATTTTTGTGAAATGAAATGTCATGTATTAAGTTACTTAAGTGATCATATTTATGTACTATCATTTCCGTTGTGGCTTAAATATGTACTTTGAAGGGATGTTTATGGTATGGCAATGAATATAGCAGCATGGCATTCAGTGACTCAGCATCTTAGAATTTCCTCATCCACTGTGATAATATTTTGGTATACTTTGACTTGTTTTCCAAGGAAAATAAGCAAAATCAGATGATATAAACAGTTGAAATTAGGGCACAAAATGATATACCAAAGAACTGAGAGGTAAATTCTTCCCTACTGGTATCTCTGGAAAGTTTCATGCATACTACAGTTGCCGGTCAGTTGTACAATAAAATCCAGTGCTAACTATATGATGTAAATTGAACTATTTGATATAAATTCTGATACTGATGTAAGTTTTATAATTCAGTTCTTAGTGAGACATATTTATGGATCACATATTTAATTTTCCCCCTTTTCAGATTTTGAACTATTATGGAAAAGGAAAAGTGAGAATTACATTAGTAACAAAGAATGACCCATATAAACCTCATCCTCATGATTTAGTAGGAAAAGACTGCAGAGATGGCTACTATGAAGCAGAATTTGGGCAAGAACGCAGACCTTTGTTGTAAGTACAGTCACAGACATTTTTAGGAATAGTATAAGAATAGGATTCTCCTGTTTCCTATCTATGTACCTCTGTTACTTTCTGGCAGAATAAACCAATTCCTCACTGTACCTACTGTAGTATATATTTACATTCTCTTACCATATGCATTAGATCTACCCTTTCATTTTTTATTAGTAGACACAGCCTATGATGGTAGTAGGAGTACTTCTTTATTGTAACTAAAAGTAAACATAAACTTATTTTATACTGCAGTTTTCTTTCTTAGTTTGAACAATTTATGAAAGTTTTTCTCTAACTTAAAAATTGTCAGTTGTGAAAAAAATCACCTGGAAAACTTGAATTTTTGTTTGAAAAAGGCAGTGTATAATTAACATACAACAATTGTTTTAAAATTAAAAAAATATATATAGTACGTTGTTTGAGGCTGCTGGGTTCATTTTCATCCTATTGCTGAAAGTATAAATAAATACAATCCTTTTCTGGTAGGCACTTTACGTAGCAAAGCCTGAAATTATATGAATGTCTCTTGAACTAGCAATTCTACTTCTAGGAATTTATCTTGAGGAAATAATTTCTGAATAAGTATGTTCAGAAATTTAGCGGTAATGATGTTCATTGAAGCTTTGTAATGGCAAAAAGTTAGAAGCAATCCAGATTATAAACAGAGGGAGATTAGTTAAACTGGTGCCTCCATGCAGTGTACTCCTATGTTAGCCTTTAAAATCACATTGCAAAAATGCCTTTGTATAGAAAGATATTCCCAATATTTAGATAAATAAAATAAGACTTTACAATGAGGTGTGATAAATAATTTAAATTTTTTTATTTTATATTGGAGTATCATTGATCAACAATGTTGTGTTTTTCAAAAGTAAGTGTGTACATATACATGTTAGTTTAACACTAAGATGTTGATAGCAGTTGTCTCTGGGTAGGAAGAATTATGAGGTTTTATGTTCTTTTAACTGATGTTTATTTTATAATTCTTTTTGTAATGAAAATGTATTGCTTGTAAGAAAAAAGTGAAACTGATTGCAACAGGAAAAGATTAGTAGTCTCCTTAAATATGTAACCATTTAGAAAATATACTTTAGTAACAGCACAAAGCATAAACTATCTGGTTATACATACTTGCCAAGAAATACTTCCTGTTTGTATTATTTCACCTCCCAATGTTTTACATTGTAGATTACTCACATATTGAAACATAATTACTCCTTGTTTTCTGGTTTAGTGAGAACAGACTCTTCTGCTTTATTTATTTCTCTGGCTGTTCTTTGTCAACCTTAGGAATAGGCAGTTAGATTTTTGGATTACCTTATTTATGTCCAGTGATGCCCAATAATGCCTTTAGGGCAGCCATGAAATTAAAAGACGCTTATTCCTTGGAAGGAAAGTTATGACCAACCTAGACAGCATATTAAAAAGCAGAGACATTACTTTGTCAATAAAGGTCCATCTTGTCAAGGCTATGGTTTTTCCAGTGGTCATGTATGGATGTGAGAGTTGGACCATAAAGAAAGCTGTGTGCAAAAGAATTGATGCTTTTGAACTGTGGTGTTGGAGAAGACTCTTGAGAATCCCATGGACTGCAAGGAGATCCAGCCAGTCCATCCTAAGGGAAATAGGTCCTGGGTGTTCATTGGAAGGACTGATGTTAAAGCTGAAACTCCAGTATGTTGGCCACCTGATTTGAAGAGCTGACGCATTTGAAAAGACCCTGATGCTGGGAAGGATTGAGGGCAGGAGGAGAAGGGGATGACAGAGGATGAGATGGTTGGATGGCATCACTGACTCAATGGACATGAGTTTGGGTCAACTCCTGGAGTTGGTGATGGACGGGGAGGCCTGGCGTGCTGCGGTTCATGGGGTTGCAAAGAGTCGAACATGACTGAGTGACTGAACTGAAGTGAACTGAACCTTGCCCCTTAATCCAAAATCCTGTTAAGGATCATACATTGTATTTAGGTGTCATGCTTATTTAGTCTCCTTTAATTTAGAACATTTTCTCAACTTGTGTTGGTCTTTCATGGCATTAACATTTTTGAAGAATATTATTTGTTTTGAAGAGTGTTATGCAATGTGGGTTAGTCTGAGTGGTTGCTCATGATTGTGTTCATGTTAACATGAAATATTTTGGATGAGAAATCTACAGAGGTGATGCCGTATTATTCTCAAAGTAACACTTCAGGACACGATGATACTAGTTTTTTTCCCATTGGTGATATTAATTGGCATTCTATTATAAAGAAAAAGTTCTCCATATTCCCCTGCCTCAGTTGAAAAAATACCAGTATAGACTCATGGGTTCTTTTTTTGACAAATAATTTTGTTTATTTATTTTTGGTTGTGCTGGGTCTTCGTTGCACATGGGCTTTCTCTGTTTGTGGAGAGCAGGGGCTACTCTCTAGTTGCGATGTGTGGCCTCTCTTGTTGTGGGGCACAGATTATCGGGTGCACTAGCTTCAGTAGTTGCAGCTCCTTGGGCTCTGGGGCACAGGCTCAGTATCTGTGGCACACAGGCTTAGTTGCTCCATGACATGTGAGATCTTCCCAGATCAGAGATCCAACCCGTGTCTCCTGCATTGACAGGCAGATTTTGAGCCACCAGGGAAGTCCAGACTCATGGATTCCTATAGTCAATGTATTATAATTGAATGCTAGTCTGTTACTAGCATTATTATTCTGATTTTCACGTTGACACAAATTTGACCAACACAGACCCCTTCAATGGAGAAGGAAATGGCATCCCACTCCAGTATTCTTGCCTAGAGAATTCCACGGACAGAGGAACCTGGCAGGCTATGGTCTATGAGGTTGCAAAAAGTCAGACAGGAGTGAGCGACTAACACACACACAGACACACATATACACAAGCCCCTTCAAACTGTTTACGCCTGCTCTAGACTGTGAGCTCCAGGAGAGGAGGGATTGTATTGTATATTCCCATTACTCATCACAGTCCTTGGTACATAGTAGGAACTCCAGAACTTGAACTTGTTGAATGACTATGAATGAATAAATAATTGATTCAGATAATCTCTGTAATCTTGGTTTCCTTATGTCAGAATTTATGTGTGAATAGCACTTGAGTAGGATTATTCAGATGAAACTATCAAGTAGTGCGTAAATATCTTAAAACAAAGAGTCCTTTAAAATCTTTTGTCAAAGAAAAAGTGAGAACCAACCTAAGAATCTTTCAAAGAAGTGGAATACTTTTGAAGAGAAATATGGTTTAGGGTTCAAGAAAAGAGTACAAGTTCAAGATTTATTTTTTAATTATTGGAGGCAGAAGAAGGAAGTGTTAAAGATATTCTAGGTGTTAAAAATCACAAGGGTGGTAAATATGAAAAGCATGAACAATAAGACAACAGAGCATGGAGGGGGCAAAGTGACCTGTTGCCAAGGGCCATGTGAAGTTTGAGCAAATAGTAATGTTATTATAACCAAGTTTTGCTTCCTTATTCACACCCACCCAATTTTAATGATGTCATGGTTTTTCCATGTGGGAACAAGTATGACTAGTAGTGGTAGGGGAGTTCCCCCCACCATCATCTGTACTACACATATGCAAATTAGTAATATTTGTAGCTGTTGAGAAATTTTCCATAAATGACATTTTGAAACTCTGGTTAAATATTATTGTTTTAAATATCTGTCTAATGAAAAAATACATAGTTTGATGCTTTCTTATGATAAACGATTATTATAACTTCATGTGATAAGGCATAAAACATATTCCACTGCTGCTAGTAGTGAGGTCATTTGTAGTCAGAAACCAGATGTCTGTGGAGTGGCGAGGCTAAGGTATAAGAGGACTAGCAGGCACTGCAGCCAGCTGGAGAACCTGTGTGAATGGGGCCGCAGGTACTTAGCTTCAGGCAGGAGTTTCTGTGCCAGTCTACTGTTGCCAGACCTTTAAAACATTCAAGAGAAAGCAGGGATGTTTATATGCAGTTACCTGATTTTTAAATGTTGGTAGTCTGTGCACATTTTACAAACATATAGTCAGCATTTTTATGAGCTCAGCAAAACTATACATGTAGGTGACAGCCTGTGGGCAACTTTTATAACTTTTGCTTCATATTATCAAATGTACAGGTTTTATTGATTTGATTATGAATTTTTTGGGGAGGTGAATTTTAGTTTTTTGGTATTGCTTCCCTATTAATCTTTGTCTACTTTGATATATTTGATGCAGGAATGTTAGTAAAATATAACTGTAAAACACTGTATATAAAAGTGCTATAGTGTATATTGCTTTTCTCTTAACAGTTCTCTTAGACATATAACCCCATTTTTTTTTTTTAGATTTGTGAATATTCATTTATTTTTTAGCTATTTTATCACAAACACTGATAAAATATCTAATGGCTAACTTTCAAACTTTTCAACAGAGGGATAAATTCTCATGTTTTCTCCTCTCCCACACTACTATTATTTATCATTTGTTACATGCCAAATGCAATCTAATTGCTTTACAGTAAGTAACTCCTATTAGATATATAACTATTCCAATTTTCCCTATCTGTTTTATTTTATTTTATTTTATTTTTATTGTTTTTGCCATACATTGTCATGATATCACCATGGGTTTACATATGCTTCCCCTCCGGAACCTCCCTCCCTCCTCCCTCCCCCCCGGGAAATCTCGCTGCACCAGTCCCGAGCATCAATCCTGGGCTGGCGATTGATTAGACACATGACAATTAACATGCTTCAATGCCCTTCTCCCATATCATCCCACCCTTACCCTCATCCACAAAGTCCACGAGTCTATTCTATACATCTGCGTTCCTTTTGTTGTCTCGCATGTTGATAACCCCATTTTTTATCCTCACATCTTTATCATAGGAATTGGAAATGTATTTCATGCTTTTAATATCTCCATCTGACATTATGACAACTCCTCATTGTTGGATATATGCTTGATTTTTGCAGTATTCTTTAATAAAACCTCATTTATGTGTCCCTATGTTAGCTCTAAAGAAGTTTGAAAGTTTTGTGTTTCCCTTCTAGTTTTCAAAATTTGGGTATTCGATGTGTGAAAAAAAAAGAAGTAAAAGAAGCTATTATTTCAAGAATAAGGGCAGGAATCAATCCTTTCAATGGTGAGTGTGTTTGATTTAATTATGTCTATTATTTGGATATTTAGTTATTTGTGTTAAGTGATTTCTATTTGTATTTTTAACCTGTGTTTTAAAAGCTGTGCTAAGTTTTGTGTTCACTTACATACTTGTTTTACACCAGTATCCGAGGAATGAAATATATTTAAAATGTTTCAGTGTTGAAAAAAATTTTTTGTGCAGACAAGGCTTTGGGAAGAGTGTCATTGTTTTCTGTAATAAAATCTTCTCAAAAATATTCTGATTCTCTTTGAATGTGGCCTTCCTTTTACCATACCAGCAGACAATTTATACTCCCCTTGCTGAATATTGAATAGGCACTGTGGTTATAAGGTATTAGAATGCATTTAACTCAGGGCATATTCAGTGGTGAAATAGTTTAGAAATAGTAGAGGCCGTGTAAAATATCTTCATAGTGTATTTGTTTAGTGCATTTACTAGAACTTTACTGTGTAGTGGATTTTATTGGGGATGGCATTGTCTGGTGTGGCTCCTGATGACTGTGCCACAATTGCTGCAGGGTAGGTGAAGGCTGCTGACATCCTGCACCATGGTAGTCTCCTTTGTAAAGTCATCTGCAGTCACTTAAGTATGCATAACTCAGATATTGAACAGCTATGCAATTTTCAAAGAATAGGTTTCTTTGTCATATTTAAAATATCCTTATAGTGTTGGTTTGTGTTTTTCTCAGACGTTTAAAAATAATTTAAGTGATATGATAATTTAAGGAATATGCTCATAGCTAAGTAGTGTTTCATGAATTATAAGGTCTATATCTCTTTTCTCTAGATCTTTATTTTGCATACTATTGAGTATAATGCAAAAAGCAAAAGTCCCTTTCTTTCTCTTCAGTATTACTCACTGTAAGAGACTACTGTTAAATTTGATGAAAAGTTTTCTAGAATTTCCTTTTTACATGTGTCATGTATTTATACATTTTTTAAAATATATAAATGGAATCATGTTGCACTTCCTAATCTACTCTTTCTTCCTTTTTACTCAGGAATATATCTTAAATAACTTTCCATTATCAGTCCTTATAAATCTATTTTGCTTTTTAACAGTATTCTGTGGCTTAGTTAGGCTTTAATTTGTTGATCTTGTTATCTATTAATAAACATTTAACTTATTTTCAATTTACTAAAAAGTTCAATTGAATATATACTTTGAACTCTTGTGTGATGCTTTTTCCTTAAATTGATTATGCCTCTACTTCCTTATTTATAAAATGGAGATAATAATAGTACCTACCTCATAAGTTGTTTTAAGAATTAAATGAAGTAAAATATGTGAAGCACTTATTATGTACTAGGAACTATTCTAAGTGCCATTTAAGTACATATTTTAACACCAAGCCTTGTTCTGGATTGGTGAAAAAAAAAAAAAAAAACCTTCAGTACTGGCCCATCTGCCATTCTGCATTTTCCTTTTTAATACCCTTTCCACGGGAGTTCAGAAGATTTGGGTTTGAATTCCAGCTCTGCCCCTGGTGTATACTATGTGACATGGGAAAGTTAAGTAACCAAAACTTTGGTTTTCCCTGCTGTAAAGCAGTGCTGTAATGGTAAAATAAAATAGTGTACACAGTTACTTAACATTTATTTACTCCTTGACATACAAATAATACTTAATAACTGGTAGCTATTATTTATAATCTCCTTATTTTATACTACATTATGCCTATTTCATACTATGCCTAGACTAGATGGCCTCTTTAATTTAAAAGTTGGCCTTTTACTTCAGCAATGAATCAGAATTTTAAATGAGCATACTCTTGACCCAGAAATTTTCTACTTTTGAAAATTATCCTAAGGAAATAATACCTGGTCGAGCTAGGATTTGAAAACAGTCACCTTGGCTGTCAGGTGCATGGTTTTATCTCAACTATGCTTTATTAACTCCCCGCCCCATTAAAATAATCTTAGAGCGATGCTTTAGCATATTGCTGTGATTAAAAAGTTCCAGTGGTTCCTTAAATAGTCTAAAAATTAAATGGCCTTAAATTGGAAATTTTCCACATGTAGCTCCAACATATATTTCCTACCTTCTCTTCCACTGTTAACTCTATTCAAAACCGTGAAAAACTGTTTGGTTCACTCACCCTGACCAGTTCTCAGTCAGCCTTCTCTGTTCTCGCCACCATTGGTCTTGATCACTCTCCAGGCAGTTTATACACTACATCCAGAAAGATTCTTCTGAAACCAGTATGAATCATTTCAGAGCTGTGCTTATTATCCTTCAGTGGCTCCACATCATCTTTACCAGTGACTCTCAATTTGAATGTGCGTAGTGCCCCCTTAGTACTTGCTAAAAATGTAGAATCCAGGCCACATTTTCCCTAATTTGATAGTCTGGTGTGGGGCCTTGAGTGCTGCATTTTAAAAAAACATCTAGATCCATGTTTCTTAACTACAACCCACAGTAAGAAATAGATTTTATTTCTCTACTCAATAGATACACACATAGATAAAAAAAAATAAAGCAATATTGTTATTTCATGTAATATACTGTCTAATCTGTTCCTTTCCATTTTATTTTATTTTTTTATAGAAAAGCATGTCCAACCCAGTAAATTAATTTTATGACCAGTGGCCCTAAACTCTTAATACATACAATATGCCTTCCATCGGTTCTGTTCTGTTCCATTCCATTTTTTTTCTCTTTTTTTTTTATTTTCAAGAAGATGCTTAGTTAATCCACTAAATTAATTTTAGGACCACTGAGTCTCAAAGTACAATTCGAAATTTCTGCCCTAGACAATTCTAATGCTGGTGATCCATGGACCACACTTTGAGGAACTCTGATATACTGGCTAGGTTGAGTTTCTCAAGCATGGCATTTAAAGCCCTTCATAAAATTAAAAAAAAAAAAATAAAGCCCTTCATATTCTGATCCTTGTTTTCCATTCCAGCATCATCTCTAGGTATCATCTTCTGCCTCTGTGTTCTTCTGTTTGCAGTTCTTTACATGAAATGCTTTAATCTGTTTGGTAAATTCTTTCTACTCATCCCTCAAATTTAAGGGGCACTTCTTTCATGCTTTCTGTGACCTTCTTGGAGCAAAGTATCTGTTTCACCAAAGTGCTGTATATATTTCTAACACTGTTTGCTATAAATTTATTTATACGTTTCTCCCTCACTAAATTGTGAGACTCTGAAAGGTAGGAACCTTTCTGTGCATCTCTGATACCTAGACCAGTGTCAGATACACAGAAGAAGCATAATTAAAATATGTTGACAGAATAAATAAATAACTGAATGAACATGCTTTGTTTGTACTTGTCTACCAAAAATACTCAAATTGCTTTCTTTCTCTGAAATGCCTTTTCAGTTCTCTTGAGCCCAAAGTCCTATCCCCTTCATTATACCATTCACTTAGCAATTGATCACAAAAAGCTTTATGATAACTATTAGGTCATTCAGTTATCTTCTGAGATGAAATTCATGCTTATTGTGGACAGAGTCTCTAATGGAACTTATTTATATTTGACTTTGACACCTAAATGATGTATTCGTGTTACTGTTATATTAGTTATTTATCTTTACAGCCAAGTACCTTCAGGCAATGTGTTTTCTCCCTGTATACAGTAGTTTACTCATCTTAACTACTTATGCATTCATTCCTTTGACAGGTTTTTACCTTATTTTATCCTTATAGTCCCAGGTTGTTCTTGGTGCTCAGGATAAGTCAGTAAAGAGAACAGACAGAAATTCCTGCCTTTGAATAACTTATATTCTAGGGAGAGAGTCTAGGAGTTAACAATTACACTTAATAAACAAGTATATGATTTATTGGGAAGCCCCGGTGGTGTAGCGGTAAAGAACTGCCTACCAGTGCAGGAGATGCAAGAGATAATGTGTTCAGTCCCTGTGTAGGGAAGATCCCCTGGAGTAGGAAATGATAACCCTCTCCAATATTCTCGCCTGCAAAGTTTCATGGACAAAGTAGCCTGCTGGGCTACAGGCCTTAGGGTTGTGGAGTCAGACATGATTGAATGGCTGAGCAGCCGCACACACACACAATTTATTAGACAGCTAGAAGTACTAAAGGATAAAAACAGCAGTGTAAGGAGCCAGGAATCTGTAGTTAGGGGGATGGGTTATAAATTTAAATAGAATGGTTAACGTCACCTCATTCTCTATTCTGATGTGATTTTTGTAATAGAAATAAATATTCTGTGTTTTATTGTTTTTCCTAGACTGTTGAAATAAAACCTAAAGTGTGCATTTCTAATATTAAGCAAAACATATAATATCTAATCCCCTTGAAAAAACTCAAAATACTAAAAACTAATGGAAATAATCTGAACTCAATTGTAGAATTACCCTTCTTGGTTGTTTATTCTATGTTATTTTCAGAATATACCAGTAAATTCTACCACTTGTGTAGGAATTTGCCAGAGCTGAACTGACACTTTTTAAAATAGATGTATCACTTAACACAGGAAAATTCTACTGATAAAGAATTACAAGATTAGTATCTGACTTTGTGTTATATTTATGATAGATAGAAACAATGGGATCGGAAATGTTTAGCTGAATGGGATCTGCCAATTCTGGTCTATAGGCAATCTGATCATGACAGTCCATTTCCTAAAGATCAAGTATGTGAAAATACAGACTATTAAAAATTGTTTTTGCTTTGTGTGTATCTAGGCTGTTTAAGGTAAGTTCTTTCTTGCCATTAATTCTTTAAAATAGTAGCTCTCTCTTGCAGAAAGGGACATACAATAGTCAAGTAGTATTAAACTTGAGGCTTCGTGTAAAATACCAGTTCAAATTATCTAATATGTGCTAAAGTCTAAATTGGATGGAAGAGTTTAATTAAGGGCTCTGATAGCAAATTTTAACTGTGTTCTTTTAGCTGGCACCAAAAAAAAAAAAAAAAGACTTCATGGGGGACTCTTACTGCAAAAGCAGGGGAAAAAAATTTAGCTATCACTTTCTGGCTATGTATGTAATGACATATAAGGAATTCTAATATTCAGTGATTAAAAGCCATAAGATTTTTACAATAAAGAATTTGCAATTCTGTTTTATTTGTTACTTTATACTGTTTTTTCTGTACAGAGGACACTGAGTTGTTAGGGGAGCACAAAGACTATTTTAAGTTTGGGAGGATAATTTTATATTGGTAGTCTGAAAGGGAATGCAATTTAAAAAGACAGATAATCTCTAACAGATTCTCCCCTCTAAAGTGTGGTTAAATAGAAGAAAATAAGAGCCCTTCCTCACAACTTAAAGCTTAAAAAGCAAGAAGGAAGAAAAAGCTTTTGTGTACTTTGTTATCCTTTCTTCATTGCAGTCATTTTAGAAAGCCTTCTTTATTACCCTGTGCAGAACTTGGGACACTTCTTTTATGCCTTCAGTATAAAGGTATATGCCTTGAACGTACTTCCATTATAACACTTTTCATGTTACATTATATAGTTTTAGCTTATATATCTGTCTCTCATCCAGACACTAATCTCACTAAGGGCAGGCACTGTCTTTTCATATCTCTATTTGGCATTTGTTTTAGTGTGCAGCACATAACAAAAACCCAGTAAATATGCTGAAAGAATAAGTAATGAATGGTAGATTGCTGTGACCATTTACCTTTTGCCTGGCATAAAAGCACTTAAATGTTAGCTTTTACTTTATTGTACCTATACATTTTAAGTAACAGAAATTAAATGAATTATCACTAAACTTTGTTTTTCTTCCTTAAATGAGACATAGCTCTTAAAATTGTTAATCTGTGTACTGTATATTTTTGCCCCATTAATCACTTTTTAAATTTTAGTAATATTTAGCAATAATTAGAATTTTAGAAAAGTCACATCTCTAGAGCTAGTAGATGTTATAATTGATTTAAAAATTTTAATCCCTACTTTCAGAAGAAATCATGATCAAATCTTTTGGATAAAAATAAAGTTCTTACTGCATATACACTGCTCCTAAGACTAAGGAGTGACATTTATTTATAAAGATGGCTTAAGGGGAATAATTATTACCTTGTATTTATCCTTTTGATAAGGTATAAAGAGAAATTTTAAACTACTTTAAGAGATATTTAAAAGAATTTGATTAGTCTCATGCTTACTTTTATTAGATTTGCAACTATCATTTTTCACATTGCAGAATTTTTTAAATAAGGCCTTTTGTATTATGCTATGTATGTATTAAAAAGTCTACAGTAACCATTATCTAAGTGGAGGAAATGGAAGCATTCAATCTGAAATTAAGAATGAGAAAAGGATGTGCACTCTTGCCGCTACTCTTTAGCACTGTAGTGGAGATTGTAACCAGTGCACAAAAATCCAGTCAAAATTGAGGAAATAAAACCAATTATTGGAAGCTATATTTTACAGTGAGAATGCAAAAGGATATAGAAATTATTAGTATGTTTATTAATAAAAGGGTGAATGCATATAAAATTAACATACTAAAGTCAGTTGCATTTCCATAGAACAGCAGCAAATAATTAAAGGAAATATTGTCAGAAAATATAAAATACCTAGCAACAGATCTAAGAAATCATGATCAAGATTTCTTTAGAGAAATTTTCAAAATTTTATTATGAGATCATTGTTGTTTTGTTGTTTAGCTACTAAGTCATGTCCGATTCTTTTTGTGACCCCATGGACTGTAGCCTGCCAGGCTCCTCTGTCCATGGATTTCCCAGGCAAAAATACTGAAGTAGGTTGCCATTTCCTTCTCTGGAGGATCTTCCCAACCTAGGGATCAAACCCACATCTCCTGCATTGACAGGTGGATTCTTTACCACTGAGTCACTAGGGAAGCCCATTATGAGAACACCTAGATAGATGGAGAGGTGTATTATGTTCTTTATTATCAATATTGTAAGATAGTATTTTTTCCCAAATTGATATATAGGTTCAGTGAAATTCCAAACTCCCAACAAGAATTTTCAGTAAATATGATAATGTGATTCTGAACAGGAAAAGGAGGAAAATTTATGGAAGAGGAACAGCAATGAGAAACTGACCTTAACAGCTATTAGGACTTAGGATGAATAAATAGTTATGAGATGTTGGGGTTTATCATGAAGAAGTACTAATTAGGTAGTATTGTGGTAACAATAGACTAAATGACGAATAGAGGAAAAGTGAGAGCACAGAAACAGACTTAGGAAGATCTGAAACTTCAGTATATGACAGTGGTAGCATGTCAGATCAAGAGAAAGGGAGGAAATATTGATACCTGATAAATGAAGCTGGGGAAAGTTGGGTTCCCTGCTTCTCACCATATATAAAAATCAGCTTTCAAATGCCTTAGACTTCAGTGTAGATCAATACTTTAAAAACTCTTAGTATAAAAGAAAAAATCTAAATATATATATATATTCATATATATAAACCTCTTAGTATAAATTATTGGTAGGTAGATTTTAGTCCTTGGTTTCTATAGAAAGACAAGACATGAAGTGTTTTCTATAAAACAGATGATACATTTGATGACTTTTTAAATTTCAGTTCATTGTGTTTTTTGGTTCTATTGAATTTTGCTTGGTTCCTTTTCTAATAGTTTCAAGTACTCTACTGAACTCTCAGTATTATCTTTAACTCCTTAAATATATTAAATGTAGTTATTTTAAATCGTGTCTGAAAACTTAATTATTTGGAATGTTTGTGGTCTGTTTCTATATGTTGTTTTTCTCGTCTTAAAAAAAATTGCTTTGTCTTTTATGCCAGGACTTCCCTGGTGACTCAGAGGTAAGGAATCCAACTGCAGTGCAGGAGACCTGGGTTCAGTCCCTGAGTTGGGAAGATCCCCTTCAGAAGGGAATGGCTACTCACTCCAGTATTGTTGCTTGGAGAATCCCACGGACAGAGAAGCCTGGCGGGCTACAGTCCATGGGATCAAAAAGAGTCAGACATGACTGAGCAACCAACACTTTCACTTCTTTCTTATGCCTGCTTATTTAAAATAAAGTACAGTATTCTGGCATGGAGAATTCCATAGACTGTATAGTCCATGGGGTCACAAAAAATCAGACATGACTAAGCGACTTTCACTTTGACCGGTCACCTTATACAGAGTTTTGAGGTCTAGGATGTAATCTCCCTTCAGAAGGCTTTCTTGTGGTAGGTGGCTAGTCACACCAGAAGTCTGAGATCATCTAAAATTAGTGAATGATTTAGGTTATTTGAACCTGGGCTTTTATCCCTGTGAGGTCTGGTATCTTCCCATCCAGTTCACCCTTACTCTGGGTTTAGCTTCTCAAGAGCCCCAGCCAAAGCACTGGGCATTTTCCAGATTCTCTATCTTTGGCAGACCTTGCACTCCTTTATTTTTCATGTATAGTCTTTTGAAAGCTCATCTCAATTTCTCATCCTCTTAGCTACCTCAAAATTGGCAACATATATCTGGAAAACAAGAAGCCTCTTATCCTGAACTTACCTCTCTGGATTTCTTTGATCCTTACCTTTAATAAATATATCTTTATTCCTATTCCTGGTTTATTAACCAGTTTATTAAAGATTTTAAAGTTTTCTTGAGGTCTCATTTATATACAGTGGGATCCACCAAGATGTATGTAACACCACCAGAAGTCAAGATGAGAAATATTTCTACTACCTCCGCTATTACTACAAAATTTCTTTGTCTACTTCCCAGTCAATTCCGTCTCCCTTCTCTGGCTCCAGTCAGCTATTTGCTTTCTTTTGTCATCAATTAATCTTTTCTAGAATTTTCATACAAATGAAAGTATGTGGTATATATTTTATATTTGGTTCCTTTTGCCCACATAACATTTTTGAGATACATACATGTTTGTGTATATATTCATAGTTCTTTTTTATTACATAGCTGTCACAGTTAGTTTATCCATTCACATAGGTTTGTTTTTAGACTTGTCAGAGCACTTTTCTAATTTATTTTTGTGTGTATTGACTACTCATCTTAGGAATTGAGAAACATTGTCTTAAACTGTAAATTTATAATGTTTAAAAAAATTGTTTTGATGAGGTGGCGCTCTCATTGCCTGCCTAATTGTGCCAGCAGAGATTGCTGTGGTACAGGTGTTTGTATCATAACATTTGACCTTTTAGTTGTACAGATATGTTTTTGTAGGCTCTTTGGAATTGTAGGCCTAAGAATGCTGACAGTGGAATAATTTTTAATATGATAGCTACTGAGTATAGTAAAACAGTCAAAAATACATTGTCATTTTTATTATTGCTAACTGTGAGAATAAAGAATTTGGGTTTTAACCATTTTCAAATTTCATATTTCAAGTTTCAATGCTTTTGGAAAAATAAAATTTTCATATAATTTAATATATGTATTTCATGTTTTTCATAAACATGGCTGTTAGTTATAGTTGATTGCTACACCTTATAGTATTCTTTGAAAAGGAAGTTATATTTTCCTTTGGAGCTAGATTTATTTTAAATAGCAATTTAATAGACTGTCATTATATTCTGTCATAAAGCATGTTTAAAAGATTTTTTTTCAGAACTGTAAAATTTTCCTGCTGTGGATTTTTTTTTTTTTTTTTTGAGGAAAGTTAAGTTTGCACCTAAAATTTCTTAAGGAAACTAGCTGATTTAACTCATCTAGTATCCTCTTGGTATTTGATCTCTAAAATATTTATCTAAGTTTTAGTAAATATTCCTGTATATGTCATTTTTATGCAACACATATGTAAAATTTTGTAATAGGGTTCAGTTTTTTTAAGAACATAGGCTCTGGATTCAGTGGCCTGAGTTTGTATTCTTCTCTGCCACTTCTTAGCTGTGAAACATTAGATATGTAATTTCATTTCTTTAAAATCAGTTCCTCATCTGTAAAATGGACTAATTCTTATGCACATTTTGGAGATAATCTGCAGTCCTTAATGCATGAATGAACTAAATACGTATTTGTTAAATTAATGAATGAATGCCTAGTTTCTATTGTGTAAAACCTACAACCATTTTTTGTAAAAATTTGATTTATGCAACTTTGGGGTTCTGCTTTAAATAACAGATGACTGGGATAGTTACTCCCTGACCATGGTTATTACCTATGAATTATGATGGATAGTGAAATATATGATGAAAAGCATAAAAGGCTGGCTTGAGATTGCCTACAGTTGTATTTTTGTTAGTACAGATTTGGATGGTACTAAAGGTTATTGGCTGTATTGGGGAGGGAGGAGGACTTAACAGGGCTTTAGTTCTATGTGCCTATTCTATATTCTTATTTTTTAAAAAATGTACTATTCAGTCCCTGAACAACAGCTGCTTGATATTGAAGATTGTGACCTCAACGTGGTGAGATTATGTTTTCAAGTTTTCCTCCCTGATGAACATGGTAATTTGACAACTGCTCTACCTCCTGTTGTCTCCAACCCAATTTATGACAACCGTAAGTAATTTGTTTTTCTTGTATTTATAGCCTTGACATTTTATTTTATTATTTATTTGGCCACGCTGGGTCTTTGTTGCTGCACGGGCTTTTCTCTAGTTGGACAGAGCAGGGGCTAATTCTTTGAGGTGCGCAGGCTTCTCGTTGTGGTGATGTCTCTTGT
Source organism: Antilocapra americana (assembly GCA_007570785.1). Classification (NCBI taxonomy): domain Eukaryota; kingdom Metazoa; phylum Chordata; class Mammalia; order Artiodactyla; family Antilocapridae; genus Antilocapra; species Antilocapra americana. The sequence goes on from ML664199.1 coordinate 23,333,299, forward strand.
TGTGGAGCACAGGTTCTAGGGCACTGGTTAGTAGTTGTGGTGCAAAGGCTCAGTTGCCGTGCATCATGTGGAATCTTCCCAGCCTAGGATCGGACCCATGTCCCCTGAATTGGCAGGCAGATTCCTAACCATTGGACCACCAGGGAGGTCCCAGTGTTAGCTTTTTAAAAACTTTTAAAGTATTTTGGCAGTTAAAAAAAACAAGTATGCTTATTCTAAACATGAAAATTCAAACATTATGGGGTAGATGTTGTCTATCTGAAGTAGATAACCAGCAGAGTAAACCTCCTATAATCTCATTCTCCAAAGATATTTCATCAGTTTCTTCTTAATATATATACAACAAATAGCTCATCTCATCATCATCATCATCATTCACACCATCTATTTTTGGCAACTTATTGAAAAATCATCACTGATTTTTTTTTTTAACTTTTGTTTTTCTCTTAGAAACATATCTTGAACCTCTTTCCCTTTCAGGTACCTTATTCTTTTCAGTAGCTGAATATGATATAACTGTATCATAGTTTTATAAATCATTAGCCTGTTATAAGGCATTTGGTTTGCTTCCCTCTCAATTTTTTCTTTTTTCTTCAACAAATTATACTGCAATAAATATATCCTATGCAATAAATATATGTGCCTATCTTGTGCAGATGTCCCTAGCATAAATTTGTAGAAGTAGAAATGTTGGCAAATGGTAGATTAAAGGATCTGGATATTTATAGTTTTAAAAATTATGAAATTGCCCTCAAATATTTCTGTGTATGTATATTCTTACATATGTGCCCACCAGTGGCGTATGACTATATCAGTTCTATATGCAAAAAGATAGTGAAACATAAAGTTAGAAAGGTAAGGTAAATCAGACTGTCCTCATCATGGAGAGCTTTGAATGCCAGGGAATATTGGAATAATGTTGACCAGATAATAGGAAATATGAAAACTGCATTGCTGTAGGGTTATGGTCATGATTTTAAAAGTTTAATCTGATGAGAGTGTATCAGATGGATAGGAAAAATCACAGTTTACAAGCAGGGAGATTTAATTAGAATCTAGAATTAATGTCTGGAGTTGAAATCATAAGGCTCTAAATAAATCAGGGCAATGCTGTTAAGAAAGGCAAGAGATAGATGTGGAAGATTAAGGTATTGAGTGTCCTTCATTTGTTTATACACTAAAGCTTTTATTGCTATCTATCCTGTAAGTTGTTTTCCTAAAATTTTCCATCAAAAAGGAATAAAACGTATTACTAAGGTTCAGTTCAATTCAGTCGCTCAGTTGTGTCTGACTCTTTGCGGCCCCATAGACTGCAGCACGCCAGGCCTCCTTGTCCATCAGCAGCTCCCAGAGCTTACTCAAACTCATGTCCATTGAGTCAGTGATGCCATCAACCATCTCATCCTCTGTCATCCCCCTCTCCTCCCACTTTCAATCTTTCCAAGCATCAGGGTCTTTTCCAAGGAGTCAGTTCTTCACATCAGTTGGCCAAAATATTGGAGTTTCAGCTTCAACATCAGTCCTTCCAATGAGTATTCAGGACTGATTTCCTTTAGGATGGACTGGTTGGATCTCCTTGCAGTCCAAGGGACTCTCAGGAGTCTTCTCCAACACCACAGTTCAACAGCATCAATTCTTTGGTGCTTAGCTTTCTTTATAGTCCCACTCTCATATCCATACATGACTACTGGAAAAACCATAGTCATTTTGAGCATTACTTTACTAGCGTGTGAGATGAGTGCAATTGTGCGGTAGGTTGAGCATTCTTTGGCATTGCCTTTCTTTGGGATTGGAATGAAAACTGACCTTTTCCAGTCCTGTGGCCATTGCTGAGTTTTCCAAATTTGCTGGCCTATTGAGTGCAGCACTTTCACAGCATCATCTTTAAGGATTTGAAATAGTTCAGCTGGAACTACATCACCTCCACTAGCTTTGTTGATAGTGATGCTTTCTAAGGCCCACTTCACTTCACATTCCAGACTGTCTGGCTCTAGGTGAGTGATCACACCATCGTGATTATCTGGGTTGTGAAGATCTTTTTTGTACAGTTCTTCTGTGTATTCTTGCCTCCTCTTCTTAATATCTTCTGCTTCTGTTAGGTTCATACCATCCCTGTCCTTTATTGAGCCCATCTTTGCATGAAATGTTCCCTTGGTATCTCTGATTTTTTTGAAGAGATCTCTAGCTTTTCCCATTCTATTGTTTTCCTCTATTTCTTTGCATTGATCACTGAGGAAGACTTTCTTATCTCTCCTTGCTGTTCTTTGGAACTCTGCATTCAAATGGGAATATCTTTCCTTTTCTCCTTTGTCTTTCGCATCTGTTCTTTTCACAGCTATTTGTAAGGCCTCCTCAGACAACCATTTTTGCCTTTTTGCATTTCTTTTTCTTGAGGATAGTCTTGATCCTTGCCTCTTGTACAATGTCACAAACCTTTGTCCATAGTTCTTCAGGCACTCTATCAGATATAATCCTTTGAATCTATTTCTCACTTCCAGTGTATAATCGTAAGGGTTTGATTGAGGTCATACCTGAATGGTCTAGTAGTCTTCCCTACTTTCTTCAATTTAAGTCTGAATTTGGCAGTAAGGAGTTTATGATCTGAGCCATAGTCAGCTCCTGGTCTCATTTTTGCTGACTGTATAGAGCTTCTCCATCTTTGGCTACAAAGAGTATAATCAATCTGATTTTGGTATTGATCATCTGGTGATGTCCATGTGTAGAGTCTTCTCTTGTGTTGTAGGGTGAGGGTGTTTGCTATGACCAGTACGTTCTCTTGGCAAAACTCTATTAGCCTTTTCCATGATTCATTCTGTTCCAAGGCCAAATTTGCCTGTTATTCCAGGTATTTCTTGACTTCCTACTTTTCCCTTTGAGTCCCTTATAATGAAAAGGACATCTTTTTTGGGTGTTAGTTCTAGAAGGTCTTGTAGGTCTTCATAGAACCGTGCAACTTCAGCTTCTCCAGCATTACAGCTTGGATTACTGTGATATTGAGTGAATTGCCTTGGACACGAACAGATCATTCTGTCATTTTTGTGATTGTATCCAAGTACTGCATTTCAGACTCTTGTCAACTGTGATGCTCCTCCATTTCTTCTTGCCCACAGTAGTAGATATAATGGTCATCTGAGTTAAATTCACCCATTCTAGTCCATTTTAGTTTGCTGATTCCTAAAATGTTGATGTTCACTCTTGCCATCTCCTGTTTGACAACTTCCAATTTGCCTTGATTCATGGACCTAACATTCCAGGTTCCTATACAGTATTGCTCTTTACAGCATCAGACTTTACTTCCATCATCAGTCACATCCACAGCTGGGTGTTATTTTTGCTATGACTCCGTCTCAACATTCTTTCTGGAGTTATTTCTCCACTGATCTCCAGTAGCATATTGGGCACCTGCTGACCTAGAGAGTTCATCTTTCAGTGTCCTATCTTTCTGCCTTTACATATTGTTCATGGGGTTCTCAAGGCAAGAATACTGAAGTGGTTTGCCATTCCCTTCTCCAGTAGACCACGTTTTGTCAGAACTCTCCACCATGACCCATCCATCTTGAGTGGCCCTACATGTGTGTCTCATAGTTTTATTGAGTTAGACAAGTCTGTGGGTGCAGCAGAAACTGGGTATGGCATAAACCCTCTTGGAGGAACTCGCCATTAACCCCACCGTGGAGCTGCCAGAAGTTACACAGGACTGGGGAAACAGAATCTTGAAGAGCACAAACAGAACCTTGTGCACACCAGGACCCAGGAGAAAGGAGCAGTGACCACAAGAGACTGACCCAGACTTGCCCCTGAGTGTCCAGAAGTCTCTGGCAAAGATGTGGGTTGGTGGTGGCGTGCTGCAGGGTTAGGGTCACTGAATGTAGCAGTGTGTTCATTGAACCTTTTGAAGGAGATTGCCATTATCTTCATTGCCTCCACCATAGTTTGGCCCCAAGTGAATAACAGGGAGGGAACACAGCCCCACCCATCAACAGAAAATTGGATTGGAGATTTACTGAGCATCGCCCCACCCATCAGAACAGACCCAGTTTCTTCCTCAGTCTCTCCCATCAGAAAGCATCCATAAACCTCTTATCTTTCTCTATCAGAAAGCAGACAGACTGAAAACCACAATCACAGAAAACTAAACAGTCTTATCACATGGACCACAGCCTTGTCTAACTCAAATTACTAAGGTAGCAATGCATTAAAAAAAAAATCCTTTGTATTTAGGTGCTCCTAATACTGCAGAATTAAGGATTTGTCGTGTAAACAAGAACTGTGGAAGTGTCAGAGGAGGTGATGAAATATTTCTACTCTGTGACAAAGTTCAGAAAGGTATTTTTGTGTTTTTTTGTTTGTTTCACTGAATTCAGAATATATTTTAAATTGATTGGTACATTTTACTTTGTGTTTGAATTATTTGTTGTCGTATTCACTAGACGACATAGAAGTTCGGTTTGTGTTGAATGAATGGGAAGCAAAAGGTGTCTTTTCACAAGCTGATGTACACCGTCAAGTAGCCATTGTTTTCAAGACTCCACCGTACTGCAAAGCTATAACGGAACCGGTAACAGTAAAGATGCAGTTGCGGCGACCTTCCGATCAGGAAGTTAGTGAATCTATGGATTTTAGATACCTGCCAGATGAAAAGGGTATGACCTTTTGTGTTAATGTTTTATGTGTTTCTTAGTCCTGCTAAGAACATTTTCTTGTAAGATATATTAGAATATAGGCATGTTATTTATTCACAATTTCCTTTTCCTTACAGTTTTTTGTTGATTTTTGACTGATCTTTGTGCTCTTTGAATCTCTTACTTAGGAAAGGTATCTGAAATAATTTCAACATATCTAAACTGTTTATCAGAATTTGCTTCATATTTGAGATTCTGTTTTGGTCCTTCTTGTGCCTTCTTGATAGATGGCAAACGTGCCACTCAGAAAGTGGTCTCCATCTTGGTCCTTATCTGCCCTTAGCCTATTAATTGACATTGGTTAACCTGTAGGTGTTATAATAAAACAAGATGAATATTATAAACTATTTTTTACTAAGAGAAAAATGCCCTTTATTACTGACTTGGGACATACTTTGTGACACTTAGAAATCCATGTTATGTACATTTATTTAAAGCATTTTCTGTGTAGGAATAAAACATCTATATATGTGTTAAAGGAGAGGAAGCATACTCATTGATGATTCACACATTTTCCCGATTTCTTTCTAACCAGACACATATGGAAATAAAGCAAAGAAACAAAAAACAACTCTGCTTTTCCAGAAACTGTGGCAGGATTGTGGTAAGAATATTTTGGTTTGATTGGTATTTAAGTAAATTTGGTTTGGGTTTTTGTTTTTTTCTTTATTCAGATTTTCAAATTTTAACTGATATACTGTTGTTTTTCAAATTACATTTAATAATGGAAAAAATTTATCACAGGAGTTAATCTTGAAAGGCCTAGACCTAGTCCCCTAGGACCAACTGGAGAAGGAAGATTCATCAAAAAAGGTATTTTATGCCTTATAGAGTATTCCTTGTGATCAGAGAGACCAGTGTTTTACACAATAGACTGGAATTCCATTCTTAGTAATGAAAACTGCGTCTTTGACTTATTCCATTCCTACCTATTTTTTTCATGTTATGAATATTGAATGAATTGATCTCAGCTTCTGAAAGTCCTGTTGGCAACTATGATTATGTTTTGGGATTTATTGTTTGAGAAATTACATTTCATTCCTATAGTGGTAATTGTACTAATTACAGTGTGTCATGAAAGAAAGGGTTTAGACCTGGTCAGTTGCCTATTTTTATTTATAAAGTTTTACTAGAACACACCTCATTTGATTGCATATTGTTTATGGCTCTTTTCTTATACTATAGCTGCAGAGTTAAGAGGTTCCAATAGAGGCCGCATGGTCTATGAAGCCTAAAATATTTACTATCTGGCTTTTTATGGACAAAAAAAGTTGCTAATTTTTGGTTTAGATCATTATCCAGGGTTAATTAGAAGTCTTTTTTTTCTTTTTACGTTCTTAAATCAGTGCTTTTTCTTGGTTTAATATGTACAGCAGTCATATAATATGTAATTACATATAGACTACTCCATTTTTTTCTGAAAATTTTATGGTACATTAGTGTGAGTTATATCATAATATGGATTAGAAATTTATGTAGATTTCTCAGTCATCCTTAATGTTTCCTCCATCCCTCTTTTCTCCTGAAAGAAGAGAATATGAAATGATTCTGAATATTTAGAGGCCCATTAAGTGAAATTCTGACATTTATCTTTCACATTTCAAAATTACCTTTATAAGGCCTCAGAAGCTAGATTTCCACATTTAACTGAAATGAAATTTTCTATGCCAAAATAACTTACCAAATTATTTTATAGGCATTTGTAAAACAGTATTATGGAATTCAGTTTTGGACTTATGTAATAATTATAATCCTATTTAACGTTTTTATTTGAAGTGTTACATTGATTTCCTTAAAAACTTTTTTATGAGTGTTTATGTAATTTTAATTTAGAATTTTGTTCATTTCAGTTTTGTAAAAATACATTTCCTTCCCCACAGAACCAAACTTGTTTTCTCATGGTGCAGTTTTACCAGAAACTTCCAGGCCTGTTTCAAGTCAAGCAGAATCCTACTATTCCTCCTCTGCGTCCATCTCAAGTACATTGTCACATCCTGCTTCAGCCATACTACCAATGGGTACTCAGTCTTCTTCAGGCTGGTCATCAATTGCCCACCCCACCTCACGCTCAGTCAATACAAATTCACTGAGTGGGTTTTCAACAGGGACACTTTCCTCTAATTCACAAGTTATCCCACCATTTCTGGAAATGAGTGATCTGAATGCTTCTAATGCTTGCATTTATAACAATACTAATGACATAAGTAGAATGGAAGCATCATCCGTATCACCAGCTGACTTATATGGTATTTCTGATGCCAGCATGCTGCCTAACTGCCCTGTGAACATGATAACGCCCAGTAATGACAGCATGAGGGAGACCGATAATCCGAGACTTGTGAGCATGAATCTTGAAAATCCTTCCTGTAATTCAGTCTTAGACCCGAGAGACTTGAGACAGCTCCATCAGATATCTTCTTCCACTATGTCAACAGTCACCAGTTCTAGTACTACTGCTTTTGTTGCACAGTCAGAGGCATTTGAGGGATCTGACTTTAATTGTGCAGATAATAGTATGATAAATGAGGCAGGAGCATCAAACGGTACTCATGCAAACAGTCATAGTTTTGGTCAAAATAGTCAGTATTCAGGTATCGGAGCTATGCAGAATGAACAATTGAGTGACTCATTTGCATATGAATTTTTTCAAGTTAACTTGTAAGATATACATGATGATTCAAAAATTAAATCCCTTTAAAGGTAACTATTTTGATGCTACCTTTATAAATGTAACATTTTATGTTTCCTTGACAAACCATACCACATTCATAGACCCTTGGACCCTTGAACAACATAGGTTTGAACTGTGTGGGCAAGTCCACTTATACGCAGATTTTCTTTACTATGTCGCAGTTGAAGTGTGGTTGAATTCATGGATGTAAAACCATAGAAACAAAGGGCCAATATATAGGTTTTTTTTTTTTAATTGGAATATAATTGCCTTACAGTGTTGTGTTACTCCAACTGTAGAGTTTTAAGCACAAAATTTTCACTGTATGGTGTGTGAATACCCCAACCCCCAAGTTGTTCAAGGGTCAGCTGTACTTATAACTAGGTAATGGAAAGAGTTCCTCTAACAGGCAATCTTGGCTTGGGAGCTTCTTGTTTTGCTGAGACAGACTTCGCTGAAATACAACAAATGCTCAGTGCTTGAAGCTGTAGCCAAAAGAGAGGGAGGAACTCATTTCCTAATTTCAGGAAGAGTTAGGAAAAGTCTAGTACTCATTTACAGAAGACTTGCTTCAAAAGTAGATAGGTCCCACAGACTGATCTCCTTGGCTATGATGCACTGAGGAGTCCTAAATAAAATACATTTCCTTCCCCACAGAACCAAACTTGTTTTCTCATGGTGCAGTTTTACCAGAAACTTCCATTTACATAAACCAATGTATGATGAATCTGACATGTTAAATATTGAATAAAATCAATTTTTCCATTTTAAAAAAACAACTAACTTTGGGTTGTTTTGGGTATGTAGAAACAACCCATACATACTTTGGGTGTGTAGAATACATTGTTGGAAACAGTCATAAAAGAAAAATTCCAAAATAGAAATTTAAAAGAGCTTTACTGTTTCTTCTTTTGAAACATTTAATAATAACGGTGTGTGATGTGAATTCTATCCTGAGAGTCCTGCCTCACTTCCCCAGGACAGACTGAGGGAGAACATTAGAGCAAGACCTCAGATTTTTCAGGTATGCTTTTTTATACTTCTTTTATAATGTATTAATGTATTCTCAGTGAAACAAATGAACTGATATTTGCTTTTAAGCAAATATAAGGTAAAACCTGTAATGGCTATGCCATTGGAAAAATTAATTCCTTTATTTTTGGGGACCCTTAAAATAAACCCCAAGGTGACCCCTAAGGGGTTTTCTGAGGCTTTTTAGAGTTGCTAAGATTTACATGTACCTCAGACTTCTTTAAAATGCTAAGTTGAGCAGAAGGCAGTAAGCTTTCAAGGTATGGGAGTTCTCTACATTTTGTACTATTTAGATCCATACCTTTAAAATTGCTTGACTTTAACTTTACAGTTGAGTTCAGTCACTCAGTTGTGTCCAACTCTTTGTGACCCCATGGACTGCAGCACGCCAGGCTTCCCTGTCCAACACCAACTTCTGGAGCTTACTCATACTCACATCCATCGAGTCAGTGATAGCACCCAACCATCTCATCCTCTTGTTGGCCCTTTCTTCTCCCGCCTTCAATCTTCCCCAGTATCAGGGTCTTTTCTAATGAGTCAGTTCTCTGCATCAGGTGGCCAAAGTATTGGAGTTTCAGCTTCAACATCAGTCCTTCCAGTGAACATTCAGGACTGATTTCCTTTAGGATTGACTGGGTTGGATCTCCTTGCCGTCCAAGGGACTCTCAAGAGTCTTCTCCAACACCACAGTTCAAAAGCATCAACTCTTTGGTGCTCAGCTTTCTTTATAGTCCAGCTCTCACATCCATACATGACTACTGGAAAAACCGTAGGTTTGACTAGATGGACCTTTGTTGGCAAAGTAGTGTCTCTGCTTTTTAATATGCTGTCTAGGTTGATCATAGCTTTCCTTCCAAGGAGCAAGTGCCTTTTCGTTTCATGGCTGCAGTCACCATCTGCAGTGATTTTGGAGCCCCCAAAAATAAAGTCCATCACTGTTTCCATTGTTTCCCCATCTATTTGCCATGAAGTGATGGGACCACATGCCATGATCTTAGTTTTCTTAATGTTGAGTGTTAAGCCATATTTTTCACTCTCCTCTTTCACTTTCCTCAAGAGGCTCTTTAGTTCCTCTTCACTTTCTGCCATAAGCGTGGTGTCATCTGCATATCTGAGGTTATTGATACTTATCTCAGCATTCTTGATTCCAGCTTGTGCTTCATCCAGCCTGGCATTTCACATGATGTCCTCTGCATAGAAGTTAAATAAGCAGAGTGACAGTATGCAGCCTTTCCCAATTTGGAACCAGTCTGTTGTTCCATGTCCAATTCTCACTGTTGCTTCTTTACCTGCATACAGATTTCTCAAAAGGCAGGTTAGGTGGTCTGATATTCCCATCTCTTTCAGAATTTTCTACAGTTTGTGGTGATCCACACAGTCAAAGGCTTTGGCCTAGTCAATAAACTAGACCTAGATGTTTTTCTGGAACTCTCTTGCTTTTTCGATGATCCAGGGGATGTTGGCAATTTGATCTCTGATTTCTCTGCCTTTTCTAAATCCAGCTTGAACATCTGGAAGTTCACAGTTCATGTACTGTTGAAGCCTGGCTTGGAGAATTTTGAGCATTACTTTGCTAGCATGTGAGATGAGTGCAATTGTGCAGTAGTTTGATCATTCTCTGGCATTGCCTTTCTTTGGGATAGGAATGAAAGCTGACCTTTTCCAGTCCTGTGGCCACTGCTGAGTTTTCCAAAATTACATCCATGTTTTAAGAGGAAGAAGTTTCCTTGGACCTTTCCTCTTCTGTTTGTTTTGCATCCAAACTGACTGAATTCATCCAGTTTCATGCTGTCAACTCCCAAATTTTGCCCCTAGGTTAGACCTACCCCTGAACTCTAGACTTGGAGAGAGAAAGAGAGAGAGAGCATGTGTGTGTGTATGTAGAACAGCTTGTGTAACATGTCTACATAAAATTCTAATTAAAGCTCAAACTCAACACACCCAGAGCTGAGTTCTTAATCTTCTCTCCCAAACTTGCTTGTCCTTCCTCAATAAATGGCAATGCCATGTTTCTAGTTGCTCATATTCAAAACAATGGAGTCATCTTTGCTTCTTTTTTTTATCTCCCATATCCAATCCACCAGCAAATCTGGTAGGCCCCACTTTGAAATATATCCAAAGCTGACCACCTCTTTTGACTTCTGCTGTTAATAACCTGTTCCAGACTGTAACTTCTCTTGCCTAGATTGAATTATCGCTACCCCAAACTCTCTTTACATCTTTGTGTTCCTGCAAGTCTGTTCTCTGAGTAGCCACAGTGGTTCTTTTTAAAACAAATGAAATCATTCACGTGCTCAAAACTATCCAGCAGCTCCCCATCTCACTCAGAGTAGAGAACAAAGTCCTTAAAATTAGCAGGTCCACACTCCCTTCCTTTCCTCTCCTCATCCACTACCATTTTTCCCTTCTCATTCAACTCCATGCTCCCTGACTTCAGCACTCCTCTTCAAAAGCACCAAGTACAATTATAGGCAGCTAATGAGACTAAATGAGTAAATGGTGCTGAGTACTTTTTTTTTCAGCCACAGTTTCATTGTCTTAGTTAAAACAGGATTATTAAATGGTGATTTTTTTTTTTTTTTTTTAGCAGCTTTAACTGTAACAAGGTGCTCCCCTGGTACTTCAGTTGGTAAAGAATCTGCCTGCAATGCAGGAGACCTGGGTTCAATCCCTGGGTTGGGAAGATACCCTGGAGAAGGGAATGGCTGCCCACTCCAGTATTCTGACCTGGAGAATTCCATGGATTGTGTAGTCCATGGGGTTGCAAAGAGTTGGCCATGACTGAGTGCCTTTCACTTTCACTTAAGTATAACAACTGGAATTGTTGTTATACTTAAACTACTCCAAAGTGTATTTTCTATTAATAAAAATGAATTTTGACCAAAAAAACCCAAGTACCCTCCTGCCTCAGACCCTTTGGCCTTGGTGTCCCCTCTGCCTTTATTGTTTTTCTAGCTGTATATGTAGCTCACCCCTTGCACCCTTCAGTCTCACTCCACTGTTACTTGATGAAGGCCTTTCTTGAATGTATATACATCGCTACTCCATGTCTCCCCTCCTTTAAATTTGTCCAGAACACTTACCATGATCTGACTCTTGTTTGTTTGTTTATATTTGGTTTCCTATACTAGAATATAAGCTTCGTGAGGGCAAAGTTTTGTGTTTCTGTTGAATCCTGCATTTGTAGAACCGTGTCTGCTTCATATTAAACACTTAGTAAGTATGGAGCATTCAAAGTATTACTAATAGAACTTTGGTTTTTGAAAGAAAGAATAGCTTTAATTATTAAATGTTTATGATTCTTATAGTTCATGTGACATTTCAGTCTGGTTCATGTGACATTTCAGTCTGTTTCATGTGACATTCAGTTTATTATATCAGAATCAAATATATCAGAATCCATCTTTCAGGTTGATTAATAACTACTTTGCTTTCAAAACTATTTGAAAACAAAGTAATTCCAGTCACAAAATGACTGTAGAATTTGGACAGTAATCTTAATTGTGATGCTAAGTAATTTATTAAAGACATAGCTTATTTTACAACTAGACCCTACCACAATTGTTGAGCATATTCCTAGCTAGAAACAATGTCTTTTCACTTATATAGGGGCTTCCCTGATAGCTCAGCTGGAAAAGAATCTACCTGCAATGCAGGAGACCCTGGTTCTATTCCTGGGTCAGGAAGATCCCCTGTGAAGTGCATGGCAACCCACTCCAGTATTCTTGCCTGGAGAATCCCCATGGACAGAGGAACCTGGTGGGCTACAGTCCATGGGGTCACAAAAAGTAGGACACAACTGAATGACTAAGCACAGCACAGTATCCAGCTAAACCATAAATTTACTGGAATGATTAAAAACTAGTCAATTTTGTCAAAATGAGCAATGTGTAAATGTCATAAAAATTAAAATTCTGAGTTGAGTGATACTAGGAAATGAGAAGGGAGAGCAAAATAAGACTGGGGGTCAGGATAGTTTGAGAAGCAATAAAGATACCTAACTCATGGATGTGAGGGCCATCTGGTTGCGACATCTGTCACGCCATTGATCGCCAGGGTTGATTCAGCTGATCTGGCTGGCTAGGTGGGTGTCCCTTTCCTCCCTCACCACTCCATGTGTGTCCCTCCCGAAGCTGCGCTCTCGGTTGAAGAGGATGACCATCCCCGATAGAGGAGGACCGGTCTTCGGTCAAGGGTATACAAGTAGCTGCGCTCCCCTGCTAGAACCTCCAAACAAGCTCTCAAGATACCTAACTCACTAATATTTCTGAGTTATGATTTCAAAATGACATACTTTTATTATACAACTATAAAAATCATAAACATATACTTTAGTAGAACTTACCAGAAAAAATCTAAAGGCATAATTTCTTTCCTGTTCAAAATATGAACCCAGGATATCTCCAGAGAGTGGCTTATAGATGATGAACTTTTTTTAAATACAGAATCCTATAATTTTGTATTAACTTGCACTTATCAGCTTAAACACTGTTAGGGTAGCTAAATGGATATTTTAAATTAAACAACCAACTTGTTCTGCAGGTTTTTTCCTGTCTAAATGGAAGTAAGATCCTGCTATAGTTGTATTCAGAGTATTTCCAAAGGTTTTTTATTTTTCAGGTGCTATTTATTGATCATAAATTTTATTTTATAATTTTAAAAAACTGGCAGCTTACTCCTTCTTTTTCTCAAAATGTGGTTATACTTTCATCTGTTCTTCTATCACCCCACTTCCAGTTTTGAGGAACAAAGGACCTCTTGCCTTTGTAAGTTCTTCTTCTATAGCAGGTCCCTCCTTTTCTCTCCCGTCTTGTTTCTGTATCCTCTTGTAACATTTAGTGCTTTTCCTGTATAAGCACAGTAGATGTTTTCTCTCTCCTAAAAGAGCAAGGATAAACACTTTTCCTACCGCTGTCATGCTCCCTCCCTTCACGTCCAGCTATATGAAGTGCCTTCAGACTGTTTCCTCACTTCCCAGTCATTCTTTAGCCTGTCAGGTTTTCTCTTTTCTCCTCCTGTTTTCCTAGGATATTCTGGGAAGTAAGCAGACATCCTCCCTTGTCAAATCTAGTGTCTTCTTAGCAGCCCTCGCTCTGCCTGACCTATTCATAACCTGTCCTCTTGATACTCCCTCCTAGAGTACTCCTGGGGTTGACTTTTCTTCCAGGACCTGGATCCCAGCACTCGGTTGGTGCTATTTTTACCCCTGGTTAAGCTCATGAGTGCCCAGAAGAAAGCTTCAGCTTTCTCTCAAAAACTGGCTGCTCCTGTCACATTCTCGACTTTCATTAATGGCATTACCATGTACCCTGCCACTGAAGATATTTAATAGAAACCTCGGAATCATATTTTATTCTTTTTTGTCCTCATACTGAAAGAGTTATCAAGTCTTTTTGGATCTGCCTTCTAAAAAACTCTCTTGTATTTGTCCCTGCTTCACTCCTGCTGCATCCTTAGTTTAGGCCTTCATTCTTCTTCCCTCACAAGAATCGTTTCCATATTGCTCCAGTTAAAAAAAGAATTCCCCATACTTCCAATCCAGGGTTATGTAGTTAGCATTCCTTGAAAAACAAACAGAAAAACCTCTCTCAGGTCCCTAGGCCTCCATGCCTTTAACATGTTACCCACTCTACCTCTGCTCTTCACAACCACAGCAAATGGCCTTTGCAAGCTGTGTGATGTTTAGTCCTGCCTCCCTATCTGAGGCACAGCTTTGCTCATGTCCCCATTGCAGACCTCCTCACGCTGAATTATACACTTACATAGTTGATCTCCTTCACCTTTGGGACTCCATCGCTTAGCACAATCCCTAGTTGGTGCTAAATAAATGGTAGTATTAAGAGAGGGAAAGAGTGAAATTGACATAGATGTGATTATAAAAAATGTGAACAAGTATATGATTTTTAAAAAGAAAGGTATTTAATCTGGTAGGGAAAGCAGTGATTACCAGGCTTGTGAAATACTTTACCCTCTGCCTCCTATAGTGTCAAGAGTATTAGGTAGAAATTTTATGGTTCTTATGACTGAACTTACTCCTCTCTGCTCTGTGTGGCAGGTTTAATCTTACCTTTGGTGCATTCCCTCAGCACCTTCCCCTTGCACAGAAACTCCAGTATTCATGTAACCAATAACATTTTTGAATGTCTAACGTGCAAAGCATCATGTTAGGGGCTAGAAATGACAGAGGTGAATGAGACAACAGACTTTCTCTCAAAGATGTCAGTCGTTTTCTTTTGAGGGATAACATACAGTAAAGTGCGTAAAGTAGGCTAATTTTAAATTTACAGCTTGATGAATTTTTACATATGTAAATAATCATTTCTACATCGCCAGAAGTTTCCTTCCTGCCCCTTACCAGGAAGGAACCTCAAAACCACTATCTGATTTCTGTCATCAGAACCTACTCTCTAGTTGGCCTTCAACACTAGTAGCTGGGCTTCCCTACTCAAAGTCTTAGTGAACAACAAACAGCTGGGTTATTTCTAACCTAGTGCTTCAGAAAAACAAACTATCCTGTCCATGTTAAGAGAGACTTAGAATTGGTGATTCAGGGTGCCTAGTAGCCCCAAATAATTTCTTCTATCATAAATTCATTTATTGAGGGATTTTAAAAAATTACTGTGTGGTGTTAAATAACAGAAATGGAAAGAGTAATTTTCAGTCAGGACATCTGGGTTTGAGTCTTCAGCTCTGCCACTTGTAAGTTATATAATATTTTGCAGATTGTACTTCCTATGGGCCTATCTCTTCAGATATAAAACACACATGGTTCGCAGCCTCTTATCTCACAAGGTGTGTTGTATTAAGTAAACTAATGCATAAGAAGCACTGTAAACTGTATAGTGCAAATCAGATATCGTTAGTAAACCAACACATGCATATACCCTGTGGCCCTGATAATCACCAATCCAGACACTTGGAGTTCACAAGAGTGACAAATCACTGTGGCTTAGATTCTTTAGTAAGAACCCTGAGATGACTTTCTCTTTAGAATGGCTAGCTGTTGCCCAGGCCAGGTCTGGAGGACTTTGATTTGGCCGTATCCTTTCTAGAACATTTCCTATTGTATATACTGACGATAAGGTCAATTAATGACTTCCAGTTCTCAAATTCTAACTCTTAATTTCTTTGCCAAAACTGACTACGAGTTGCGAGTATTATGACTATATTCCTAAAAAGGAGTCTCATCATAGTTAATGAAGAGGCCACTGAAAGATTTCTGATCTGTTTTGCTTCCAGAGATGGAGTATATGCTTTTTGCATTGCATGTAACAGAAAATTTCATGCTTTTTACATTATAAGCCCAGATGTGGGCAGCGAATCAGAGATAAATATATGAGTTGTCTTGTCTAGTTTTATGCCTTTGTCTAAGATTCAGTCAAATTAATATTTTAATTAATACATCTTAGCAGAGTTTAAAGTACAGTGAGTAAAGTCAAGTCTCCATAGTAATCATGTCCCCACTACCTTCACTAATAAAACACAGGTACAAAACAATTATTTCTTCTAAATATTTTTTCTATTCTAAATGTCTATAGTTTTAGAAAGAAAAAAACCTGCTAGTAATTATATATTTAAAGGGAGTAGCATTTATACTCTTTATTCTTATATGTCTTATTTCTACAACTTCAGTTTACTATTGGACTTCAGAAATTTAAAGAATAACCAAAAAATCATTAAACACCTATTTGTGAACAGTAATAAACAGCAATTAGTGCAAAATGTTGGTGCTTCAGTAAATCAAGTTCTCAGGAATATGGGCAGATCAATAAAATAAAAATTTTTGTTAAAGGTAGCAAACATTCATCTTGCTTATTTTCTTAAACTTTAATCAAACATTATAGCTTTGCATAAAATGTAGTGAAAAATAAGTTGGAGTGTCTGAGGATCTATTTCTGAAATTCTGTCTCAGGAGACTTCGTTGGTGACACACTTAATTCTATTGGGTAATTAGATAAAAATACTGATCACTGATCCCTGGATTGGGATGATCCCCTGGAGAAGGAGATAGCAACCCACTCCAGTATTTGTGCCTGGAGAATTCCATGGACAGAGTAGCCTGACAGGTACAGTCCATGGGGTAGCAAAAGTCAGACACAACTGAGCACGTGGTGCACAGACAGCTTTAAGATGAGACAGAAAGGAAAACACCAAGTTTTTGGGTACTGGATATTCTTAAATGCATGGTTCAAACCAGATGAATCCTTTTCTAGATGACTTCCATTTTAAGAGTGTACTTAAAAATACTGTTAACTATGATGAATCCCAGTCCCCTCAGAATGTTACTGTTCTATTTTTTTAAGTGTTCTAAATATTTGTATATGCTTCTTAATGACTAATGAATTTGGAAGCACTGAAAAAATGATTTTTAAAAGTTCTCAGTGTTTAATTATTTAATGTTAAGTCTGATACTTAAAAAATGAAATCATTTTTAAAATGTCAAAATGAAAAAAAAATGTCAAAATGTCTTTTGTACAGAATATTTTATTACCTTTGTAATATCTTGTATACAGTGATTTTTTTCTGGATAATATAATAAATGGAAAAAATTTTAAAGCCATTACATTTGAGATTTTCTTATATTTATAGCATACGCCTTACAGAAGAAGGCAGTTTTGGTTGCTTAGAAACATTAGACATTTTTATGGAATGCTATAGCTGAATATATTTGCATATGTAACTGTCCTTTAAAATGATAATTCTGTATAGTACCAAAATGCCTTTTTAAAAGATTTTCATTTTCTGCCTTCCTAACTTATTTGCTCCCTGTGTCTCTCCCTTCTTGAACAATTCAGAACAAAAATCATTTGCTTATTCTGTGCAAGATAAGAGTTACATCTGCCACAGGGAGAAAAGGTGCTGGCCCAGTGTGGGATTACAGTGTGGAGCTTAGGAACATTTGAGGGTAGGAGGGAGGGGAATCTCAGTGATCTTGAATAAGGATGTGGCAATAGAAGATTGGTTATTTATCAAGAGGAATAATCTATTTAGCAAAATGTTTAGGCTAATGGGAGCCAGATTTCTGTCAGAAAGGAGCTGCAAATATGGAAGAGGAGAAAACTAGAAGGTTGGAATTGGAAGCAATGGAAGCTCATAGTCTGTGCAGGTGGATGTATAGGTGTATGTGCACATGCATGCCACGAGAGGGCTGGGGAGCAGCAGTGCCGCAGCAGCAATGGGCACACCTAGCGCCTAGGTCTTTGTTCCATCATTTTCCATGAAAAGGAACCAGTTCTTCTTAGAGAAATGGCCATTTCAGGGCTGCAGATGAAATACAAGATAAGCCTGGAATGTCTTTGTATTAGAAAGTAAGAACATGCTTTAGGAATGATGGGGATATGTCAGAAGGACAAAGGAGTCAGCTTGAAGGGGTATCCACTGGCCAAGTCAACACTTAGAAATAGATGTCAGTAACAAATTACAAACCATCAAATAAAATAGGAAGCCATGAATCCCCGAGAAGAATGTGGATTCAGTGTAATGCCAACCAGTAAATGTAACAGGAATGGTGGAATTAGAAAATCATTTGACAATCATTGGTTCAGGTGAAAGTCTTCAATAAGTGCTAAAACAAGTGAATGAAAAGTTTGATGGTCTCCCTACAAGATGCTCATTAAAGGGGAAAAAAAAGGTTAACTAAAAAGTTGGAGGAGCTTGGCACATATCACCTTCATTAACTGATCAAAGCCCAGTCACCAGTAACTGCAGGTATCAAATCATGTGACATCTGAGAAGATATAAGACAGTAATCTCCCATTTGTGGGTATTCTAGGGAGAAACTAGAAGAAGGTTGGAGTTGGAAGTACTGGTATAAGCTCAGTTTTCAGTATGAGTTTTCAGTTTGCTTCAGGCAAGCCCAAATGAGGAATAGTCAACAAAATAGCCTGAAATCCTCAAAAACGTTAAATGAAAATCAAGGAAAGACAAATTGTATCAGATTGGTAAAGATTAAAGAAATGTAATTAAATGCAGAGTATCATTCCTGACTATGAAGGACATAGTTGGGACAGCTGGTGAAACTTGAGCCGGGTGTGTGGATTAATTTATAGTAGTATCAGTGGGACTTCCCTGGTGGTCCAGTGGCTGAGACTCCCATGCTCCCAAAGCAGAGGCCTGGGTTCAATCCCTTGTCAGGGAGCTAGATCCCCCATGCCACAACTAAGAGTTTGCATGCCACAACTAAAGATCTCACATCTTGGAACTATAGATCTCACCTGTGGCAACTAAAAAGATACTGCATGCTGCAACGAAGACCCAGTGCAGGCAAATAAATAAATATATAAATAATAAAAGTTAAAAAAAACCAGTAATATTAGTGTTAATTTCCTGATTTTGATAGTTACATTGTGATGAAGTAGAAGAATGTCCTTGTTTGTTGGAATTTGTCCTTATTTGTAGGAATTACACACCTAGTTTATTTGAGGTGATACATTTCAGGAAAAAACAGTCTTTGTACTTTTCTTACAAGTTTGAAATTATTTCAAAATGAAAAAATTGAAAATATAAAATGTATTTTCTCTATAATAAAGGCTATCATTAAAAAAAACAACTCAGGAAAGCTTAATCAAAGTTCATTTTCTTATATGGAGTTAAAAATGAAAGAACAGAACCCCATAAGAAAAGATTTAAATAAGATGCTTTTTATAGAAATAGAAATTTAACTTCTAAATTGATTTCACATAATATGTAAATGAAACCACTTATCTTACTTGGGAAATTTTTCATTTTACCAATTTTTTTTTTTTCACTTTTCCAGCTATTTAGTGTTTTTCTTAAATGAAACAAGACTGTATTTGGGACAAAGAGATACTTAAAGTACAAAGGGCCCTTTCTCTTAAGTGTTACTAAAAAAACAAAAACCAAACATATAAACAAGTTATAGGAGAAGATCACAAAACTAATTTAAAAATACTTTTATATAGGCAAAAAACTATATTGCACTCTTATTACTTAATGTTTTCAGTTCTAATTAAACAAAGACCTACATTAATTTTCAACAACCTGTCTCATGAATAGTTGGAATAAGTATATACAGCTAATGTTTCCTTTTGAAATTTTATATAATCCCAGTATAGTAAGTCTAATAAGTCTTCTAATAATTGCTAAGGAGATTCTTAATTCTTCCATTTGCAGATCTATTAAATTCAAAGAAGAAACCTACAAAAGACTTTCTTAAATTATTTAAACCTCTCATAGCAAAATTTCCCTAGAAACTGAGAAATATTCACACAAAAGTTTTTACATTTTTACCACAAGTTTATTTCTATTATCCCTTTCTCATTCTCTGGCATTGAGAACAATGAAAAAGTTATTTGCTGTTACCAGGTGGCTCAGTGGTAAAGAATCTGCCTGCCAAGCAGGGGACCTGGGTTCGATCCTTGGGTTGTGAAGATTCCCCTGAAGAAGGGATAGGCTACCCATTCCAGTATTCTGGCCTGGAGAATTCCATGGACAGTCCATGGGGTCGCAAAGAGTCGGACATGACTGAGTGACTTTCACTTTCATTCACATATGAAATTCTTTCATGTCAGTTAAAGCATTTTCCTGATTCCTAAGGTTAATGATATAACTTAGTATCTCTGAAGCATGTTTTTCTGTTTATTTGTCTTTGTTGCTATGAGTGATCTTTCTCCAGTTGCGGTGAGCAGGGGCTACTACTCTTCATTGCAGTGCATGGGCTTCTCATAGCGGTGGCATCTCTTGTTGCAGAGCACAAGTTCTAGGTCTTGGGCTTCAGTAGTTGTGGCTCACAGGCTCAGCAGTTGTGGCATATGGGCTAGTTGTTCTGTGACATATGGGATCTTCCCAGACCAGGTGTTGAACCCACGTCCCCTGCTTTGGCAAGAGGATGCTCATCCACTGTACCACCAGGGTAGTTCTAAAGTATGTTTAATGTAGATGGGAAACTGAGTAATCCAAAATATCCAAGTCACATGTGTTCCAAAATAAGTTCAGGAAGTTGAATCATGGTGATGGAAATTGCACTTATATCTGAAATTTTAATGAGACTCTTTTCTGAAACTTTTCTCTTAATGATTCATCCATTTTCTTTAGGTTGTGATTATTTAATGATTTTCCTTTTCAGAGTACCAATTGATGACTAACTAATTAAATAGTAATCATATGAGCTCACATGAAATTTACTTAGGCTATTTTTTTGTAAGCTTGATTTGGTCTCTAAATTCCAAAAGTCAGTTCTCATGGTTATATGCATTAAAAATGACATTCTAGGTGCCTCCTTCATGTAGCAGGTGCTCAATAATAAGGTTTTTTAGAAAGGACCCTTGAGACCAGGAAACTTCAGTCCTAGTCCCAGATATGGGACTTTAGATGAATTTTAGATAAATCAGTTAACTTCTATTCTTTGGTTTTCATATTTATAAAGTCGAGATGATAATACTCTATCTATACCTGATGAAGATGTTTGCAATTAGATAATATATTGAAGCACTCTGGAATAATATCAGCTTACCTTTGTTTAGCAAGTCAGTTTTTCAGAATCTTATCCCTGGGATTAAAGTCATTGAAGGCACTTGTGTCTCCTCATTTAAGAGTCTCTTACCATGGTATGCCTCAGTTCCTAAGGTGTTACTTCCTCCCCACTGCCCCCCCCACCCAGGAAACATACTGACAATTCTAGATTGTCAGAAGAGTAACTTGGAGTCATTAATATTTTGACAAATCATACCAAAACAGTACTTCCATTGGTAATAGCTTGCTTGAAACTTACTGGGAAAAATATGAATGATGTCAGATTTTCATTTGATATCCTAGAATATTATAAGGATACTGTGCTGCATAAATCTAGTGGTAACTTTTATCAAGATCATTTAAAAAGTTTAAAACATGATTTTAACTATCTTATGGGGGGAAATTTTACTGAAAGAAATTAGAGCTTCTTAGATTATCAGAGAATGTATCCTGTTTTTATAACTCTCTAAATGAATGGTTTCATTATTCATAATTTGGCTTGTTGGGGGTTGGAGAAAAATCATAAGACATCCTTAGAATAATTCAACACAAATTATACACATGGATAGATCCTGAGATGTTACAACAAATTAAAAAATACATAGATCAACATGATCCAAATGATTTCCAAGACACCGTTATGGTGGGAAAAAACAGCCATTTTACAGTGTATGCTGGATGGACGTCCATGCTGAGCTGGAAAAGTCTATTCTTTGTTTCCAAATCTGAAAGCTAGTCATCGAGAGCAGGGGGCCAATCAACATCTACAGACTAGAAGGAAGAAAACAAGTCATTAACACCTTATTCTCGTAAGCATTTACTGGTAATGCTGTATATATTTAACAGTTTTAATATAATGCAACAGAGGAAACTGCACTGGAAGAAGACAGCAATAGAACCTCACAGTTTACCATTCTGAAATCCACTCTAGGACTTGGGGTTCTTGGACCTGAGGTCTCTTCCTGAATTCACTGAGTATTTGGTTACTTAGCCAGTTATTAATTGTACTTTTTGATCAAAACACATTTAGAGGATATTTATAAACAAGTCAAGAGTATATTTAAATTTTTTAAATGTTATTTATGGGAAAATGAATGAATGCAGGTGGCAATACCAACTCTCCCTCAAAAGTCACAGTCTTTTAGTCTTCATTTTCCCATCCTGCATTTAACAGTACTACCTTTAAAGTAGTCTTTATACGTACAATGTTAAATAAATGTTAATAAAGTAGTACATTTAAAGTAGTCTTTATACTTACAATGTTGTTTGTAACTTAGCAACTAAATGTGAAATAAATCATTATGAAAGATCACCTGAAACTAGAAAAGGATTAGAAATTTTTGCATTCACATCAATAGAAGTTTTGTTTCTTTTAAAATTGAATTTATCTATCTCTACTTATCCTGGTTTGGCTCTTCTAGAGCAAAACCTTTATCTTTAAGTTATAATGGAATTACAGTAGCAGACTATTGGTCTCTACATAAAACATCATGTACCAGGCATTAAAAGTATGAAATTGCACTTTGTCTTAACTACCTAGAGGGCCTAACTAAGAAGTTAAAACAAACAAAAACTACAAAAGGAAACAACAACAAAACTACCATGCCCACATTGTTTTTTAAGACCTAAAGTGTAAAACCTGAAATGACCTACTTACTAAAAATTATTTCTTTAAGTTAATCTATGAGTCAATACAAGACTTGGGAATTTTTATTAGAAAAGCCCAAATAAGTGTTGTGTGTATGTGTATCTTTTACAAATGCCAAGAAATACTTTGGTTTCATTTCAGAGAATAGCCATAAACCAAACACCTATATATACATTTATGGGTGGTTTTTCAAGCCTGAAAACCAAACATTACTGATCACAGTATCTTGTATGTGTTGAGGGCAGGGGAAAGTAGGCATATTTAGGTAGGGTTTTTAAAGTTCTACAGGTGATTGCAGTGGACAGTCAAGGCTGAGAAACTCTGGCCTTTGGCTCTTCGACACTCCTAAGCTATCCTAAGAATTAAGGTCAAAGAAGATGAATGCATTTGGAATTTTCTTTAGGAGAAGATTGTCTTCCTGAAAATGACAGTCTTACTAAGAAGATTCCTGGTTGTCCCGCAGGAGGTGTATAAAATCCAACCTGAAAGAACTCAAGGGAAGTGCTGGTAAGGTAATAATGCTCCAGTGATCATTTGATTACCATGGCTGTTTTCACACGAGGTAATTATACTCCCTTCTTTTCATTTATACTGAGATGATTCCCAAGTGCAAAAATTCCCCCCCCATCTTCTTTTTGTGGGCTGGGGGGCTGTTTTTGATCAGATATTTATCAAAGTGCACAACTTGTGACTCAATACCTATTGGTGCTCAAATGAGGAAAATATTTATGGAGAATTTCCTGAAAGATCCATTCATTCTATCCTTCTAATTAAGAATGTAATCTGATTTCATTTCAGACTATATGAATGGAGAATTTCTTTTAGACTGTATCATAGAAGCCTTATGGGACTGCTTTTATTTATAACCATTGATTCATCCCATTTTCTATCCCTACTTGTTTCTGAGTAGGCTGTCTTAAATTCTCTACAAAAGAGTCCAAAGGATATGTGAAGGGCACTGAAAACTTTCTTTCCTTGCGTGGTTCAGGGGTCTCACGTTATATGTAAAGCACAGTTAGTCAATTAGCTATATATTTGTAAGAATCATATATGAGACCAATCTCAAACATCTAGTAAAGTGAACAGTACTATTGGCTTAGTGCTGCAAGAGCATAATGTTGGCTGAATTCAGTGTGTAAACAGGCATTTCCACAATAAGATGGTTTACCTCAACATCCAGCTCAAGAATGTCTGCAGTCACATCCATCAGAGAGCCAATGTTCGGCTTGGTTCTTCCAAAGTCTCCATGTACAAACTCTTTAATGTAGCTGAGGTTTGTTTAAGGATAAAATGAAGATAGTCGTGTAATACCAACTGTTAGGTGAGATTTGACAGGTTGGAGGGGAAATGACAAACAAAAGCAGAAATGCAACAGAAGGGAGTTTATTTCTGAGCCGTGATTGGGATGTATATCTTAGAAAATATAGCTATGGCAATAAATAAGCTATGGCAAACTGATTCCTACCAGTCTGAGAGCCAATACTGGGGCTAGGACCTATGTTTACACCAAACTCACCAAGAGTCATGACTCTTCTTTAGGCTCATCTCCAAGTGCCAAAGTTTGAATATGGATTTTTAAAATTAACTGTAGTTCAATGCTTTAAAAAAAGAACTTCAGCTGTTTTCTTTTTTGCCACAAATTCTGTTTTGTCATCTTTTTGGTCTCATCATTTTTTAGTAATGACAACAGATATCTGCCAAAGGGTAAGGTTTTCGCAGGGTCACTCATAGTGACATTATTGATGGCTTCTCTTGTAACATGACCCAGTGACACAATAACAATAGGATGGGAGACAATGTACACATTTAGACTTAATGAAGGTCCTTCAGAAGGATTTTAAATTCTAGTTGTTTGCAATTGTTGCATGGTTAGCAATAGAACTAATTCTTTTATGTGTGTATTTTTCTTATAGATTTTCAAATTTCAAAGTCAATGACTAATCCTAGAATTATTCAGATTACTTTGACACTCCTTACACAGAACTCTACTACAATCTTAGCTGTATTTTACCCAAGAGAGATGTTTTTGCCAGCATTCAGTAAACACTCATTTAGCCTATGTTATCTATAAACCAGCACTTAGTATAAAAATGTAATATAATTTGAATATAAAAGTTTATTCTCAGATGATAAATACAAAGTTAAAACCATAATATGATGATATTAAGTCTTCCTCACTTTCTGATAATTTGTTCACTGTACTTTAACCAAATATTTTGACTCAAACATAGGCATATACTTATCTAGTTAACTGTCTTCTTTGCTAAACTCATAATTGTTCAACTGTCCCTTTTCACTCACCTCTTTAGAGTCTGCTATTTCTGAGTAGCAAAGATGAGGGAGGATGAGAAAAAGTCCAAGAATAACCAGTTAAAAGGTCCATAATGGTTTTTATTCATAGCCAGAGGGATAAAGTATAAGTCAGATGAACTAGTTCGGTATACTGAGCAATATACGAGAAAAAGTCACATAATTCTGTGAATTATGGAATCTAAAGTTTTACCATGTAAAAGTCTTCCTTGGCTAATGCCTTAGACTTGTTCTAAAAGTATGTTAGTGAGATTGAAAAGACATTGGCTTCTCCATAAGACCACTGCATTTCTTCTTAGCACATCAAAACAAACGCTAAAATTAGGTAAAAATGTATGTCTTTTATATCTGTGATTTCTCTGAAATTCCACCCACAGTCCATCTACAATAAGCAAATGTGCTCCATGTTGCCTGGTCTAAATAGGTCATCACTTGATTGAAACTACAAAAATTTAGGAGATTTTTGGAGTAAATAACCTGTACCTATTTCAGCTTGGTCAGTCCTGGGGTGGAGTAGGGAAAGAGAAGGAGATAGAAGATTGATGGAAAGGAAAGGCAGACTAATTACAGAAAGACAATAAGAATGCTATGTGGTAATTAAAATGACATATTTTCCCCCTGTTGTTATATCCAATAAGTTATGTCATGAGTTTTATACCAATTAGAAGGTTTCATACTTCATGCTATTCAATCACAAAATAGCATCAAACCAAGAAACAAATAAAAACTTGGAGCACTTCTGAAAAATAAACTAAAACTAAGACAAAAGCAGTACCCTGATATATTTTAACCCAGCAACTAAGATCTGATACAAGGACTTCCCTGGTGGCTCAGAGAGTAAAGCATCTTCTGCCTACAGTGTGGGAGACCTGGGTTCAATCCCTGGGTTGGGAAGATCCCCTGGAGAAGGAAATGACAACCCACTCCAGTACTCTTGCCCAGAAAATCCCATGGATGAAGGAGCCTGGCAGGCTACAATCCATGGGGTGGCAAAGAGTCGGACACGACTGAGCGACTTTACTCACTCACTCAAGATCTGATACAAAACCACACAAAGCAGGGTAGGTTACAAACAAATGATTTAAACTGGGACTATTCTCTTGTTCTGGGCCAGTGGCCAGATAACGTGAAGGTCTGCATGTGAAGTGGGCCACTCCCATCTACCACCCCTGTTTAATCATCTGGGGCAGAATGCTGAAAGGACCTAAATGTGGTCATGAGTATGTGGCCTGCAAATGTGTAAAGGCATGAATTAATAAAAAGTGTTCCCTGAGCACTTACTATGCCCTCAGTACCTCACCATTGTGTAAGACACTACATATTTTAAGGTTCACATTGAATTGGCTCCTGCCAATTGAAAAATACAAATTTAATAGGTCAAAATACCTCAGATATATATATATATAAAAAGATTCTTCTCCAACTCAAACCTTTCCTGAACAGTTTCAGGATAAGGTTGAACTTCTTTCCTAGGGTGGCATGAATTCTCCCAACAGGATTGTGGCAGGCTTAGCGCTACACGAGGGTGAAAGGATACGTCCCAGCTTGAGTCTTCAGGTAGAGGCGGAAATGGTGCTCATCCACATAGTGTGACTCCATGGAGTGAATGATGCGAGTTCTCACAGCCAGGGGCCTCCGGTGAAGGACCCGTAAAGGTGTTTTCTGGTCAATCTTTAAGTCCTAGAGAAGGATATGAGAACCATGTTTCGGCTTTCCTGCCCAGTTAAGCCTGTCTTAGCATCTCCTTTGTCATTCATGCCTCACTATAGATGTTTTCTTAAGGATCCCATCTATTACTATCAGGATAGAAATTAATACTGTAACAAATTGAATTGTCTAAGGTTCAAACTTTGTGGGACTTTCTATAATCTAGTCCACAATTACTTATCTTCTGGGCCCCAGGACACCATTTAAAAACAAACAGAAAAAGTATCATTGATTTGAAGTAAATGATACCCAAGTTCTCTTTTGCTCTAATATCGACAAATTGATTGGACCCTCGAGTGTTATCCTGCCCATTAAATGATATCTTCTAGAAGATAATGTTCTTACTTTTTCCCCCCCTAACCTAGCAGAGTGACCTAATAGTGAGAATTTCATACTGAGGTGAGAAATGGTGTTTATAGAAGATGGACATCAGCATCACTTGGGCAGTGTCCATGTTGTAGGGATAATAATATATCTATTCACAGGGTTATTTCTTTTTGTTCTGCAAAAGGAAATATCTGGAAAATTAACAGCTGCACCACTGTCTAGGGTGGTGTTTCAGAATAATAATTACAAGTAAATCAGAACCTCTCAATAGTTGTCAGCCCAGTTCAAGTTACTTGAGAATTACATTGCATGGTTTTTTTTTTTTTTACAGCTCAGCTTTTTAGGGACAAAGGCTTGGTTTTCTCACAATTAGAGATGTCCTTTTATGTCACAAGATATAAATAAAGAAATACAGGTTAATATTGTAAAAGGCCAACTAATTCCTAGTTTTAAAAATAGATACTGGGCATAACCAGCAATGTAGGTTCACAAGAACTTTGAATCCTCTGCAATTTCTTGTTGAAACAACTCCTTCCTGATTTATGTGATTAGTAAGTGCCTGAAGCCATGCTGAGAAAAGAAAGATTTCTTTTTGGCCTCTCCTCTATCAAGTTCTCTACCAAGAAAAAAGAGCAGGTTCTGACAAAGACTACACTTGAAATGGTATGA
The DNA here is from genome assembly GCA_007570785.1 of Antilocapra americana. Lineage (NCBI taxonomy): Eukaryota > Metazoa > Chordata > Mammalia > Artiodactyla > Antilocapridae > Antilocapra > Antilocapra americana. Next base: position 23,360,816 of record ML664199.1, read on the forward strand.
CTGCTTTATTTTATCAGAGCAGTGAGTCAATGGCTCCTCCTAACTTGTGGGTTTTAAGATTCTATAATTCTTTGATTTTAGAAGCACTTTGCTCAGATGAGATAAGTTGTCTCCATAAGGTCTAACATTACTCTGGTCAAAAAGACTAAAAAAAAAAAAAAAGGACAAGGCTGAATTATTATAGAATCTATAAAGATATGGTCTCCACTTTAGGGCATAGAATCAGCTGGGCTTTAAAGGTGTGACTAGGTGAGGTGTGCCCCTCCCCTGTTTCCTTTACAACACATCATTCCTGGGACTCTGACCTAGGAGCAGGCAATGGAGTTAAAACAGCCAGAAGACACACCACCGCTTCCAACACAACACTCAGACTGACACACACTCGTGTGTCTTTTTGGTCCGTTGGTTTTTTAATAAACAAATGAAACCACTTCATTTACTCCAACACTGTGCTCTGCTTCCCCATACTGCTGAATTTTTCAGAAACAGACATAAATGTACACAAGTGATTTCTTCCTTACAACTAGGTTGCCCTGGACTTCCCTGGTAGTCCAGCGGTTGAGAATCTGCCTGCCAATGCAGGGCACATGGGTTTGACACCTGGTCTGGGAAGCTTCCACATGCCACAGGGCAGCCAGGCCTGTGACACAACTACAGAGCCCAAGCTCTAGAGCCTGTGCTCCACAACAGAAGGGGCCACCACATGAGAAACCCGTGTACCGCAGCTAGGGAGAGCCCGTTGCATCATGGAGGTCCAGCGCAGCCAAAAAACACACCCAAAAAACCAGATTGCCCTTCAAAAAAGAGGAGACAAAGAGTAAATCTGAAATGACTTTTTATCAGAATGGGGCAGTAATCAGTTTTTATAGTTTTGATGCCAATAGGAATATCTGAAAAACGCTTTAACCCTAGCACTTTAAGAAAACGATTAGATGTCAGTTAGTTATCATCAGTCCACTTGGGCTGTGGTCCATTAAAACAGACCTTTTCACTACTTAGTGTGTACCTATAACAATCAACTCTCAGCATTATTTCTGGATTAGCTCTATGGCTACTCCCCAACAGTCAATCTATTGTTAAAATGGGTTTCTATTTTCTCCACAGCATTCTAAATGATATGTACACATGTCATGGAGCAGAGGCTTAGAAATTTGTTTCACAATCTTAAAGAAATTTGTCTTGGTATAACTATCATTCTAAAGACTCTCAATAATACAGCCAAAAGCCAAAGGGCCTTAGATATGGAATCACAGAAGCCAAGAAGTGGCAGGCCCACTGGGGATCATCTAGTCCACCCATCATTTTATAGATGAACTTCTCTCCATAGATGAATGACATGTATGTTTTCACCAAAATACTCATTATTAAAATAAACACTATTCTGCACCTTGCTTTCCGCCCACAATATTATGGTGGGGGAAAGTCACAGATGTAGACCCACCTCTATCTTTTTTTTTACCAACACTTTTAGACCTATATACATACAACAACACAAATAAAATGGGATTACATGTTGTTTTAGTTTTTTTTTAAACAATTGCATAATTCAATATATTCTACCATTTCCTTATCAAAGGAAATTGACTTTGTTTACAGTTTTGTCGATTTTCTCACTCTGAACAAAGTCAACAAACATCCTTGTGCACATATACACTGAAGTTTTATTTCTTCAGGACAGATTGCCAATAGGGGAAGTACTGGGTAGACCATTACATTTTTTATTTTCACAGTCACTGCCACATTGTTTTCCAAAAGGCTAAAACACTTATATTTCTATTGAAAATATAGGTAACTAGCCTTCTCCCTCCAACCAACAGGCATTCTTAGCCTCAGAAGAATAAAGCAATGTCTTACTGTTACTTCAGTCTAGAGGTGAAGTATCTTTTCAAATGATTCTTGGCCATTTAGAGTTGCTATTTTTTCAGCTGTCTGTGCAAATAATTTGTCCAGTTTTCTCTGCTGAGTATTTGTGTTTTTCATAAGTATAAATCCTATTTATGGTATTTCTTTTGCTGTACAATTTTTTTGTACAGAGTCATACATATGTGTATATATAACCACCACACTTATGTGTGTGTCTAAATCACAATGTATCATCCTCTATATATTCTTTTATTATTATTATTATTTTAAATTTATTTATCTTTGGCTTTCTCTAGTTGTGGTGTGCAGGTTTCTATTTGCTGTGGCTTCTCTTGTTTTAGACCACGGCTGTAGAGTGCGTGGACTGCGTAGTTGTAGCATGCAGGCATAGTTGCCCTGTGGCATATGGATCAAACCCGTGCCCCTGCATTGACAGGCGGATTCCCAACCACTGGACCACCACAGAAGTCCTTTATATTCTTATAGCTTGTTTGTTTTTTTTCCCCTTTAGTATTCATCAGGAACATTTCCCTTTGTCAATGAATATTCGTCTTCCATAAAATTTCTAACATGCCAGATAAGCCCTAAGATTAAACCAGTTCCCTCTACATTTTTACAAAATATTGCCTATTTAAACAATGTTGTGATAACTACATATTTGTACCCATTTATGCTCATTCCTTGCATGTGAAAGTAACTTATCTTTACAGGAAGAGGTGGGAGCAGGTGGGAAGAAATACTCAAATGAACATGTAGATCCTCAAGAGCAACATCCTCATGTGAAGGAAAATCTAGCACGTGCCAAAACATCTGTGCCCTACATATATCAGTTCAGTTCAGTCGCTTAGTCATGTCTGACTTTTTGCTACCCCATGAATTGCAGCACGCCAGGCCTCCCGGTCCATCACCAACTCCCGGAGTCTACCCAAACCCATGTCCATCGAGTCGGTGATGCCAATCAGCCACCTCATCCTCTGTCATCCCCTTCTTCTCCTGCCCTCAATCCTTCCCAGCATCAGGGTCTTTTCCAATGAGTCAACTCTTCGTATATCACCCTGATGTATTTATTTACAGTATGTTTTATCTGTGCAATTAATCTGAGCACCAATTCTATTAAATAAATTCTGTTTTCTGTTTCCTTTCTGCAGATGGTCAAATATAATAACAGCATTGTTGAGTGTTTTCTATATGCCAGATCCTATGGTAAGGGCTTTATATGACTAAACCTGTTTAATTCTTCTAACTAATTTTATCGATGAAGAAACTGAAACACAAAGAAGCCAAGCAACTCATCCAAAGTCATACAACCAAGAAATGCAGAACCAAGATTTGTATCCAAGTGATCTGTTCTTGGAGTCAGACTCCTAATCAATAGCAACACTGCCTCTAGGACAGGTTAGATGAATTACTCAGTCATTTAAGGAGTAAACGGCAAAGCCAGAATTTAGAACCAGGTTTCACAGTCCCCTGGTGGCTCAGTGGTAAAGAACCCGCCTGCCAATGCAGGACATGTGGGTTCCATCCCTGGGTTGGGAAGATCCCCTGGAGAAGGAAAAGCAACCCTCTCCAGTATTCTTGCCTGGGAAATGCAATAGACAGAGGAGCCTGGCAGGCTACAACCCAGGGGACTGCAAAAGAGTTGGACATGATTTAGCAACTAAACAACAACAACAGCTCAAGAGTCCCCACACCAGTGTGCTATGACTTGGTAATAAATGAGAAGACAAAAGACTCTTATAGGCAGCAGAAAAATGAAAGAATTAGAGCACTGAACTACCTTTATGTCATCTAGGAATTCAATGTCCTTCCTCTGTATTGCTTTATTTGTCCATATTAAGGCACTATAGGTCTTGGTCTTCTCTTCTTCACCTTCTTTCATATGTCCTATTGCCTCTCTAAACAAAAACAATAAAACAAAGTTTGTCTGAGTTTATAAAATACAGATAAGCCTTGCCCCAAACTTCTCTTTCTTTAAAAATAGCTTTAGTGAGATATACTTTACATACAATTCCCCTGTTTAACTGAACGATTCAGTGATTTTAGTACATTTACAAAGCTGTGCAGCAATTACCACAATCTAATTTTAGAATACTTTAATCACCCGAAGAGAGAAACTCCACACCCAACTGCCATCACTTCTCATTCCCCATTTCCCCCAGCCGTTGGCAACCACTACTTGACTTTATATCTCTACAGACATCCCTACTCTGAACATTTTATATAAAATGTGACTACTGTAAAATGTACAATATATGGTATTTGTTGTCTGGCTTCTTTTACTTCATAATGTTTTAAGGTTCATCCACGTTGCCACATGTGTCAGTACTTCAAAGTAAAGTACTGATTTTTGACAACTGATTTTCCACTGTGTGGATATACCATTTTGTTTATCCATAGGCATTTTGGTGGTTTCTACTTTTTTTGCTATTGTGAGTAATGTGACTATAAGCATTCATGCAGAAGTCTCTGTGTGGATGTACATTTTCACTTCTTGTGGGTATATAGCTAGAAGTGGAACTACTGGGTCATATGGTTACTCTATATTTAACCTTTTGAGAAACTGCCAAATTGTTTTCCCAAGTGGTACTAGTTACAATCCCACAGCAATGTATAAGGGATCCAATTTCTCCACATTCTTGCCAACACTTGCTGTTTTCTGTCTTTTTTATTAAGTGGGATCTCATTGTGGTTTTGATTTGCATTTCTCTAATGACTAACAATGCTGAACACTTTTTCATGTATTCACTGGCTATTTGTATATCCTCTTTGGAGAGATGTGCACTTAACATTCTCTCCATTTTAATCTAGTTGTTTTCTTATTATTGAGTTGCAGGAGTTCTTTATATATTCTAGATACAACTCCCTTATCAGATAAATGATCTGCAACCAAAACTCCCCTCTTGAGACATCACCAGTGAGCCTACCCTTACCTTGTGACAAGCTGCAAGTCACGGACTTGGATTTTGTTAGATGAGTTATTAATTTTCTGCAGTATTAGAAAAAGAAAAACAATTAGCAACTCTAGTTCAGTTACAGAGTTGCAGAAACATGACAATTTCCATGTCATGAAGTGGTTTACCTGCTGAAGTTCCTTAATTTCTTGTGAAGTGAAATGTACTCTATGAGGATTCACCAGCTCAATTGCAAAGGGCCTTCCTGGCAGCACACACCCCGTCATGAAACAGAAACGTGTTGATGGAGTTAACATTTGGGCTAATGCAAGAGGGTTAGGAGGTGTGAAAAAACGAGTTGAGCTCTAGAGGACGGAAAGTTCAGTGACATGACTACATCTGGGGGAGGGAAGAATGTGTGAAAAGAATCAAGGGGTTTTGGGGGGGCTGCTAAACCCCAGTACAGGCAATATGTGAAAATGACTGCTTTCCCAAAAGTCCATGAACGAGCCTGTGTTAATTTACAAAATCACGTCCAAACAGCCACTAATGGACTTGGTTACACTAATGTAACATTGTCATGTGCAGCAATGCCCAGGTATACCAAGTTGAAATACATTCTCCTAGCCTAGTGAAATGAAAAGCTGAGATTCCATGAGAAGGGGCTATACATTTAGAATAGTTCAGGATTATTCTCATCATCTTTCTTGTAATACAATAATATAAAATGAGAAAAATGCAGGCTAAGAGAGCAGGAACACCTTTTCAATGAAGATGTGCACTTTGAAAACTGTACTGGTACTGAAATATTATTAAAAGGAACAATGAATAATCAGACTTTTGGAAAAAATAAAGTACCTGTTTGTTAATGCACAACTGTAAAAGTCCCTTATAACCTATAGGTATGCAAGAAAGATGGCCTCTGAAGAAATGATCCCTGTTAAAAACATAATCATATAATTTACAAGGGTAGCTCCAAATTCCACAAGGCTTCCTCTCATGGAGAAACTCTGGGCTCTGCCAACTTTGATTCTGACTAAGTGACTACAGAAAACCTGCTGCCTGAAAAGGGTGATAATCTGAAAGTTAGTTCTAGTCAAGTGATGTCGCAATCTTACCATTTCCTAATGTTCTCACATCTACATCTTCTCTTCCAGAGGAAGAAAAATTAAAGCCTTTGGAAAGCAGATAAAGAAAAAAAAAATCAGTGACATAATAGTCCTAAGACTTTCATTCCCACCCTTGGTAGAAACCCAATTTGTCTTAATCTACAGGAGAATCCCAAAGAATAGTCATCATCACAACTCTAGTCCTAATCTCTACTGAAAATAACAATGATAATAATAAATACTATTTATTGAGTACTTATTACATGTCAGACACTGAGCTAAAATTCTGCCTATATTATTTCATTTATTCCTTACTGTAATTATGAGGTAAGCATTAAATGAAAGAACACCAAGCTTCTGAAAAGTTAAGTACTTTCCCCAAGGTAACACAATTAAAGGGCAGAGGTCAAAGCCAGATCTTTCTTATCATCCCATGCTACCATCCCATGGGAAAGCCAAAGGCAGAGCACTGTTTGGAAAAAGGCCCTGCTACTAAACTGGCTACAAACTTATGGTGAAAAGTCTATCTTTCTTCTTTTTCTTAAAAGAAAACAAAATAAAAACAGTATTTGAGAACTAAACTCCATGAAAGGAAGGGAAAAGAAAAGTTAGACTCTAAAAGCAAACTCATTATATAAGCAAACTTAGGCTGGGGCCACAATAAAACTAGTATATATTTTAAGATAGATGGATCATCACAGACTAAAAGCTACATATACTGGGATGGGAAAGTGGAAATATGGAGTGGAGCAGAGGGTGGGGGGAGTGGTTCCATGACAACTTTCTTAGATACAGAACCAACTGATGATTTTACCAGAGCAAACGTTGCCATGAGCAGGCTGTAGTTTGTCTTATACCTGCGTACCTCCATCCCCAATCTGACCTCAGGGAATTAGGGCCCTACAGTGACTGAGCCATAACCTGTGGCTGATGGGGCAGAGGGAATGAACAGGACACAAAGAGGTAGAGCTCCCCATGACTCCTCAATCAGATAAGAAGCCTCAAATTAATAAATTAGCCCATAATGCTTCCCCAAAATTCCAGCCCATCAACAAGGAAGTACAGAAAAATAGGCTCTTGAGAAGCCCAAAGAAACATTAAATCCAGACTAAGGGAGAAAGGGTATTTATTATATCTTTTAGAAAAAATGCTGCAAATTTGGACCCTACACTGAGAAATACTTGGGGGGCAAATTTTAGAACTTTATTTGTATGCAATTATGAATAGAAATTTACAGGGGTTCAGGATGGGGAACACATGTGCACCCATGGCGGATTCATGTCAATGTGTGGCAAAACCCACTACAGTACTGTAAAATAATTAGCTTCCAATTAAATGCATTAAAAAAACCTCATATTATGCCTTGCCTTATCCCCCAAATCCTATGAGTTCTACAGACTTCTCAATGGAACAGATATCTCAAACAACAACAACAAAACCAAGGACAAGAATGATCAGGAATGAGAATGATCAGGAAAAACAAGGACAAGAACGATAAGGGGTTCAGTGGTCTGTAGTGACCCTCATACTTGGGGACAGACAGACAATGGGACTGAAGGAGGGGCAGAGGCCAGATGATGATGGCCTCAGAATATCAAGTTATATAGTTTGGACTTTACCCTGTAGTTGAAACATTGACCAGTTTTCAGCAGGCAACTGACATGACAAATATTTATTCAATAAGTGAAGTAATAAATGTATTGGGAAAACATATCGAGATACATTGGTTTTGAGAGTGTGTCAAAATTTCACTTATTAAATAGAGAACTGGCAAGTAGAGACTATGACGTGCCAGTCTGAAGTGGCTGAAAAACAGGTTTGTATCTCCCCCTGAGGGGAAGAACCCTTTGTAGAAGAAGTTAGGCAGCTTCATGCAATACTGGTTTACTTTCATAGAGCTGCAAAGTGCAGAGATACAACAGTCAGAACCATCTTCCCAGAGCTGTCAGATGTGAATCACAGAAGTGACAAGTAATATATCTGAGAAGCACAAGTTTAGCAAACTGGTGCTACTAATCAGGGATTTCAGACAACAAGCTTTTATTTCATGACAAGGGGCCAATTAGCACAGAGGCCCAGAGGTCTGCTTGTTCTCAAGTGCCTTTTATAAATTTCCTAAACATACAATTACAGTTTGGGGACAATTTTTTTTCCTTCTCAAGTGGACTATGACAAGGAATCACCTCAAGAAAGACAGCAAGGGGGAAACATACAGGTGTTCCAGAACCCCTCCATAGCCCTCTTGGTAATGGGGGATTCCTTGGAACCCAAATAATCAGAACTAAATCTTGAATCTTCTTAACAGAAGGGAAATAAGGTGGCCCCAAAAAAGAGTTTGAAAGAGACTTTCCATGCTAACACTTTATTTTCACTTCTTTGTAACTTGAGTAAGTCTTAACAAGATAACCAGTGTGTAAATATTAAATTAAGTAGGTAAAAGTTCATGGCAATAGCCCTGAGTCTTTACTGTTAAGATTTTGGAAAATGTTAGGTTGCTAGGTTACTTTCTTTTCCATTCAGTAAACAGTTCTTAAAGGCCTTTTTACCTGACAGGCAACAAATTATAAAAGGGATATGGCTTTGAAGTGCTTCTCTTTCCTTTTGACAAGCAGAGAGCTGGAAGGGACAGGGCATCTCATTTCGATCACTTGTCTGCCTTTACTAAAGCACATTTGTCTAAGGTTTGCCAGAGAGAAAGATGGATGTCTAGCTGGTCTTTCAAAAAAGATGTTCTAATTATGTTAGGAGATCTACTCCAAAGAGTATGATATACTTACTCACTGACTATGTTTTTTCCTGATATACAACATGATTTCCTCTAATTGAAATCCTAGTCCCTTTCCTCTAAGTCTAATCCTGGGTGAAATCACAAGGTTTTTTTGCCCTTTGACCTGACAGGCCTATTGAGACAAGTATATTCCTGACAGGATCTGACTCAGCTCACAAACCTGGGCTTGTTAATACCTAAGAAATTAAAACAACAACACTACTATTAAGTCTTTGTGAAATGGTTGCTGTTGATCTATCTTCTCTAGGTCTGAACTCTATTCTAGGACATTTTAGCTGTTAAGATGGAAGCCAGGCATTTGCCGGTGGTTACTCTTGAATAAGCAATGGATATGGAAGCTGTGTTTTAATTTCCTCATATTCCCAATAAGAGGCTGAGGCTAAGGGGTCCCAAGGTCAGAACTTGAGTGCATTCATTTAAAGTAGTTTCAATTGTTTTGAATTTGCCCAGGAAAAGGCAGTAGTCTTGAGAGAACAGAGAAATCTTAGGGCAGCTTGGCTCAAATCCAGCCCTGGGCAGAAGAGCTCAGGACATGGCAATCCCTGTTCATAGGAAACTGCCAGGCCAGGGGCCCAGACTTGGTGGTAGTTTACAAAATACAGAAATCTTTCCTGCTACCTCCAAAGAAGTCCATTTGTGAACAAGTATTTAAAATATGAATATTATAACACTTACTTTCTGCTTTGAACACTTTCAAAAGATGGTCTGAAATTAATTCTTCCACTGAAGATTCCAGCTTCCTTTCTCCATCAATTATCCAAGGAGTTTGTGGTAGATTCCTGGAGTATTTATTATATCTCCCTGACAAAGAAATATAAAGGTTATCTGGCTGGGATGGTGTGATTAACACAGCAGAATAAAAAGGAAAGTAACAGCTATCTACTAAGTGCCAATATTGTAGGTGCTATGATACAAAACAAGGCTTAGCCTCGACTAACCTATGATCTAATTTAGTGACTTAGAACATACACATAATTCCATGAAAAAAATTAAGGTAGCAATAGAAGAGATGGCTAAAGACACAGTATGAATCATCAATGAGTTCTAAAGGAATAATACTGAGCAGCATACTTATTAACCTGACTGACTGACTGAACACGTTACAATATTATGGAACACACCGAGGATCACTAAAGAGCAACTACTGCTTTTACTCCTGATTGATAATACTCTCCGTGTAAGAGTCATGGATGATGATGTATCCCAAAGAGTTCAAATACAGGAAATTTTGAAGTTTTTATAAGTTAGAAGAAAACACCCTAACAGAATATGACTCACTGTTTTATGAATAAAGCTACGGCGAGGCAGGTAGCTTTTATTACTCCAGGGCAGGGTATTATAGTCAAGACTAAAGAGCAATTTCATTTCAGCTATTACTATGAAACAGCTGTAGCTTTCAAAACAAAAAACTGTCTAACTAGATTTACCTCTTGGGAAAGTCAATGCAACATTTTTCCAAGCAGAAGCCAAGTGTTTAGTCACTTTATATATAATTTTTTTTTTTTCAGGATTGACTTCATGTTGTAAAACATCCTCTCTGTTCTCTTGATTAGTTTTTGGTCTGTACATCTACCCATATTTCTACTTGGCCATCTCTGATGAAAACTGTTAAAATCTGGGATGTATCATTTCCTTTTGGCATGGCATTTTAAATATCAAATCTCTTTGGTGATCCATAAGAATACTTATAAAGTCTAAAATAAACTTGACTATCAGGTCTAGTGCTTGAAAAAGTTAACTAATCAGAAACTAATAGCAACAATAAGAAGGAAACAGAGGAGGAGTCAATTGAGTTTTTCAGAAAGGAGAGACAATTGACAGTGTAAGAATATTCTAGACTAAGTATTTTACCAGCCACAAAAACAGCACCATGAGCACATTCAATTTCAAGAACAGTGCATACAGCCTTTGGTGAGTTTGGAGGACAAGGAAACTGCCTGCAAAACAAAATAAGTTTTACAGCTACTGTTTTCCAGACATGATATTGAACCACATAACTAAGATGAATCAGCATTGCCAGAGATGCACAGAGCCTGAGTCTCTCAAGGACTAAGCCTCTTCCGAATTTTAAATTTTGGGACTGTAACAGTCTTCTGGGCCTCTGGAGGACCATTTTTAATACATGAGAATTGCACTAAGTAAATCGGGGCTCTGCTAATAACATTCAGACTCAGGAGGCCTCATGTTCCCAGATGATGGTTTTCAACATCAGCCTTGAGATTTGGGGGAAACAATCCACACATATGTAGTAGAAGCCTCCCCGGGTTCATTTTAGTATCCATGAACACTTGCTACTGCTTACAAAATCCTCAATCATTTGGGTAAATCTGGTATGCAGTCAGAGATTGGTCATGGCACACCTGTGGGGAGGGTAGTCCACCATTTTTCTCTCTTTTCATTTCAACTCTGATCTTGGAAATCAGACCACAGAGCCAGAAAAGTGAAATGTGGCTGACTCCGTCCTTTAGCTCAGAAACTTCAATCCAGCGGAGGACAGACAGGAGAAAGCAATGTATGACTTTATTCCCTGTCTACCATCTGGGAACTTTCAAGAACTGGAGTCTCTCTATAAATGACTAGGTGTGTATTTAATCCAAAATGCTTGTGTTGAAATTTTCAGTTTCCCAAGATATCTTAACAAAGAAATCACTTAGAAATTCAGGCACTATTGCTTGTAGAGAGTAACTGTCTTTTGTTTCTAAAATTTAACAAGGACTTCCTTGGCGGAGAAGTGGTGAGAACGCCACACTTCAACTGCAAGGGGCACAAGTTCGATTCCTGGTGGGGGAACTAAGATCCCACACGGCATGGTCAAAACAAACAAAAAAAACTTAATAAAAATATTTCTATTCTGACACATGTTTAGTCAGCAAAATATATGAAACTTTCCTCATAACTTCCTTGTTTAAAATTTACTCAAGGCTATTCTGGAAGGATAACTATGATAATATCTTATTAAATGAAATGAATACGCTGAGTATTAAAATCTAAGATACTTTAGCAAGAAAGGAAACTCATAAGCCTTTTCCTTTCTCTTCTGGAGATGTACAATAACAGGAAATCCAGGATGAGGGATGTAATGGGGCTAGTACTAGCCTGGAGAATGAGGAAACCTAGCTCAACATCCAACACTCAGTCTTATGCAAGTCAACCTCCACTTTGGACCTCAGTGTCGTTGTTGTAAAGTTGCTAAGTCATCCTCTTCTAAAAGATAAACAAGTTGGACATGATTCATAAATCCAAATATTAACTTGAGAAACATTTATTGAACACCACTACATGCCAGATACTGAGCCAGGAACTTGGGATATAATGGAGATTAAGACACAATTCTGGTCCCGAAAATACATCCAGTCTTGTTTCAGAGATAATCCAGATTATTTCTAACATTCCCTTTATTCTAAAATTCCATGATTATTTCTTGTTTCTATACTTCTACTTACTTGCGGAAATCCTCTTCTTTTATCTTATTCAAAGCTTTCATAACTGCCATTCTGGTGAATACTGACTATATAGGGTAAAATGAAAAGAAAAAAAAACATTTTATCACCTATATAAGAAAACATCAGAGTTAAAACAGAACATGGTTGGAGAAATTACAATCATTTAAAACCATACTTAAAAGAGAGAAATACTTAATAGCTTCAAGAAAATAAAGAAAACACAGCACAAGTGTCCATACTGTCATTTCTGTGACTGGATGCTTCTCTTCAATTTAGGCTATGTCTATAATATCAGGTGGATCTAGCAGAATATGTCTTCTTTGCTGCACTATCCCACGCCCCTCAAAATGTGGTATTTTTCAAATACAAAAAAAAAAATGATGACATGACAGGAAATGTGCTTCGAATTTTTTTTCTGAGACCTCAAAAGAAATTTAGATGGACCCATCTCTCTTTTCTTCTCTACATCCCTTCAAGGGTCACAGTATATAATTTAGGAGTTGGCTGCCAGGATGAGGGGTAAAGCAGAGCTGACTAACATGTCTTGACATCCGGCAATTCAGTATCACTCACTGACCGCAGACAAAGTAAACAAAATCACTATACTGAATAGAATGGCATCTACAAATGTCCCACTTTGGGTTTTTTAAAACAACAAAAGCCAAACTTCACAGTAGACATACTAGAACTAATTAGTGCATACTCATGTGGTCACTATGATAAGTTACAATTATTTCTTCTGTTATGAGAAACTACACTTGACTGAAAATAGGAACAATGTAGACATCTAAACAGTTCAGCAAGAAAGATTTTCTAAACCATACTCTGTCATAGGATTAGAATTAAAAATTAAGTGCCTGTTTGTTAAGATAGGAAATCTTAACCCTGGAAGAATCTCAAAAGGCCATTCAACTTATTCCCAGCCATAGTGCAGGAAAACTACACTTAAGACTGAACAACACCTACTGGCCAAATGGCATGACGTCTGTGATGGTTTTACAAAAATTTCCTTACTCTATTATTTGATGCTGGTACTTACATACTTGCTCAAAGATAACAAAAAATAAAACTAGATCTTTATATAAACATGGCTCACAGGTCACTTGGGCAGGATATCCCAGTTGGTATGGCAAAGCAGTGAGCTACAGCTGTACCCGGGTCCTTCTAGGTCATGAGGGTTGAGGGGAAGGGCCTGGAACAATGAGAACCCCTAGGCCTACTGCTCACAACTTAGAACAACTTCACCTGTTAAACCTCAGGGTGCTGGCCAAACATGGGAATGTTCTAGATGTACCATGATGTGAGAAAAGGAGGGAAGCAGGGTTTTAGGCTTGATCTGCATTTCTAATTACTTCTGCAAGGGGCGTTTGGCAAATGTTACAAACAGCCCAAGGCTCCAATCTCCCCCAGGTACTAAAAGATCCAGCAATTAGTCAAAGTAAGAGGAAAAACCAAAAGATGAATCTTTGGCAATAAACTTATATTCTTTTTAGCAACTACAACAGCAAAACATCTGTCAGTTATGTTTAACAACCACAACATCGGTCAGTAAAACTAGAATGTCTGAGCCTGTACAAAACCAGCTAAGTAACTGGGCTGTGAAAACCTGTCAGTAACATGCCAGGCTATTCCATTCTGGCATGACAGAAACTAAAAATACAAGCTATCTATTTTTTCTCACTAACATGAAGGCCAGCTCACATCAGACAGTAAAGGAGAGTTTAAATGAAATACCCTTTTGCAAATGTAGCCTCAAATAGGTTCTATTAATTCAGGATTGTCCTAAATAAAACAATTTAATTTGGATTATATTTTCAAAATACCAATTTCTAGAAAACAAATATTAGTCAGAAGATTGGAATGGTGATGATACTGAAAATATACTTTCCCAGATGATGTAATTTTGGGGAAACAATTCAGACACTGACACAAGCATGAGAATGCTTGTGTGTTATGACTTCTGAGCCACACACAAAGATGTTGAGAGTTTTAAAAAAAAACAACATGAATGTAGCAAATGGAAATAGTTTGAGATTGATTCTTAGTATAATAGATTGCCAATATTTCTAATGCATATCCTTTTTGTTGTTAATTTGAATATTCAGCTCAGAAAAAACTCACTAAAGAATAAGAAGCAGGAATCCTTACCTGTTTGTTTTTGGCCGGCTTGAAACAATCTGGGCATATTGCACGTCTAAGCAAAATTCAAGTTAATATAAAAGATTAATGAGTTTATTTGAGGGTGGATAAAATTCAAATATTTTATACAACATGGCTGCTAAACTCAGGATATCAGAAGCGGACGAAATGAATCCCTATTGGTTTGTCTAGACTCATATCAGACAGCAAGCACACTTTAAACTTTCAGAGACATGACAAGTTCTGATAGGCCCCTTAGAAAGAAGAACAAAACTATTTTCATGAAAATCAAAAGGTATTAACAATGTCCCACAATTGGCAATGTTAAGTTGTAACTTACAGGAAGTGGCAGTCCTCAACTGTTTCTGGGTGAGCAAAGACCACACTCACTTCAAACAAGCTCTAAAAATTATAAAGACAGTTTAAAAATGAGCAAAAAGAAACTAGCATCTAACAACTTATCAATGGAAACAGAATTAACTCTTAAAGACTGCTCAGAAAAAGGGACAAGGAAAACTGGAAATACTACTATTTTCAAATCAGCTTGGTCACAGGGCAGCTGTAAAGGAAATAGTCTTTTTTTTTTTTTTTTTAACTCCTAGAACTCAATCACTAGTGATCCTACAAAAAACAAGTTTAAAACAAATTAAATTTAATATGATTTTTTTTGTAAAGTATATAAATTAGGTATGGAGATGAATGAGAACTCAGGGAATTGGAAAGGGGTAACTGAAATAAATGAAGATATACTCCTGTCAGTACTATGATTATAATTAGCAACTATTATTTATGCACATGCCTAAAAACTCTGTATGAGGCTTCTTTATTAAGTTCTCAAAGTTTTTTGTAGATGTGATTTTTAAAAGAAAGATCTTAATTTTTTGTTTCATTAAAAATGTAATACATAATAATATTATAAAATAATGGGTTTTCAATCCCACTCCACTGAGGTAGAACTAGTAACAGTTTGACATGTTCCCTTCTAGCCATTTTTATGAATATAAACATAAATATATGTACTTCTTGGTATATTAAATAGACATTTAGTATATATAAATAAATATATGTACTTCTTGATATATTAAATAGACATTTAGAAAACTGCTTAATTCAGTTAATATTACGTCATGAACATCTTTTCAACTCTAAGGACTGTAGGACATTTAAGTTGTAGTTAAGTTTTACCATTTTTAAAAAATGGTACAGTGTTGCTATACGGCAAATCAATACAACATTGTAAAGCAATTATCCTTCAATTAAAAATAAATTAAAAAAAATTTTTTTAAATGCTACAATGAATATCTTTGTACACACAAAGAAGCACAATTTCATACTCTATATACATTTACCTCCATGGAGATTATACAAAATTTCACACTGAAAAAAGATATAAATGTCATAATAATTCTTCCTTTTTATTGAATTTTAAATTTATCGATTGCATTGGATCGTCAGCAAGCCTATTAGCAACTCTTAATCACAATAGTAAAGGACTAATTTTTTTTGTTCTACTCAAATCAACAAAATAAAATTACAACAGACTCCTTTTACTTAAGAAAACTTCATTCATCCTGAATCTATTAGAACATTACTACATCTTTTGTTTTCTATTTTCTGTTCTCACTGATTCAACATGTAAAATTATCTGTGCTTCAAACTGAAATTTGAGGTAAAAATATTTTGCATCAATGACTTCTCTAATTTCCAAAGTACTTTCATCACCTCATTTCCTCTTCTTACTATCTGTGAAGTGGTTTTATTCTCTATTCTCTCAGTATTCAGTTTAAAGGACAGAGTTTATTCTTACTAACAGAGGGAAACAGAGCTATAAAATTCAGAATGAGGAAAATTTTTTAATCGTTTAGCTTTGAAAGATGGTTTTGTGATTTTATTTGAATAGGGGTGTGTCTGATACCTAAGGAATTTCCTTCAAGCAAAATGATGAAGCAATGAGGCCATACTATAAAAATCTAATTTAAGATGAGCTGGGAATATGTCCTATTTCCACGTCTGGAAATCTACTGAGCTCTTCCCTAAAATTCAATCCATTTCAAAGGCTGAAGCAAGGTCTACCCTGGAATAGAGGGAATGGGAAGTGTTCTGGTTTCAAAGGCAGTCTGCTTAAAACTAAAGACGAGGGGTTTGAGATACCAAAAAGGTGGGGTAGGTTGAGCCCATGCTCCCTATAGTTGAGCAGGTTCTGTCTACATATTTGAAAACAAGACTAGCCACAGACAACCAAAATTAAATGGTCTAAAGTTGACTCCACACTTGTTCATAGTTATCTATGTATAGCTTTATATCAGTAAATCTAATTAAACTATGAATATACTTAAAGGCACGAATTCATTTCTAACCTTTTAAGTTAGGGTACATTGCACCTGTTACACTCATAAGTGTCTTGATTACAAAGAAATTTAAAAAAGAAAAACTTTAATCTCAATTTTAATCTCAATTTAAGAACTGTAAAAGCTTAAAAACCTTTTATTGAATTATTGAAAGAGAAGATTCTTTTGGGTAACCAAAACTCTGCCATATAATGAAGTAAAACTAGTAAAATTAGAGAATAAAATTAACAATGCTGATGACCCAATACCTTTCCATCAATGGGAACACCCAGTTCCTCTGAAAACAGGGGGTGAGTTATCCATTTGTAGGCTTCTTTTAGCTGAACTATATCATTTCTTCCCAGCGACAGACTCTGCTTTCTGAATAACATAAAAATTAATTCACTGATATGAAAAACATCATTTTTATGAAGGCAAGAATTTATGCAATTATTAAAATGTATTGAGTGCCTACTATGTGAAGGCACTATTTTACACATTAGATAGAAAGCAGAGACAAAAGCAGACAAAGTTTCCTCAGTTCATAGACCTATTTTCTAGTAGAATCAAGAAACTACTTTTTTTTTTAAATGGCATATAGGACAAATTTTGAAGTTTCAAAGACAAAGGCATACAAATGAGTTCTTCTGAGATAGAATTGCCAGATTCCAGGATTTATATATCAGAAGATGGAAAGATGGAATAGAGAAGATTGTTTATTGCTCAGAAATTAAAAACTGTGTATTACAATAATTTCACCCAGACCAAAAATGTCTACATCTATTTTCTTCCTGAAAATGGGGACTTACTTTTGGGAAATCAGTGTAAAAGCTGTACTTCTCTTTACTGGTAAAGAAGATTAAATCCTAAAGCATCAGTGCTCTAAAATGTTCATTAATTTAACAACATATACGTGTCTTAATAAACATCTTACACTCCCCCCAGATCTACTCATAGCCAATAAATAGGTTTGGGGAAATCCCAATTATGATTTCTAGCTTTTAGTTTGTAATCTAAAATTGAGATAGAAAGAAACTGAAGTGAAAGAAAAGAAAAACATGATATGGTAATATTTAAACAGCTCTACTCTGAAATATCACTAATAAACAGGTCTCTGTCATTCAAATAATTAAAATTTTAAATCAGTTACAGCTATTTATAGGACTGCTTTTTAACAAAAAAGATGTTTAGGCCAACTTGTGAATTATTTCTTTTAATATACAATTTTCACTAATAAAAAAGACAATATAGTCAATCTCTACTGTATTTAATTCTTCAACACCAAAAGACACTATGAACTATGAGTAGAAAATAAAAAATAATTTTTTTAATTGCTAAGTTTAATTTAAATATAATTATATACACACAATATAAAGACTACTGTTACTCTAAAAATGTAAATTAAGAAATAGCTGATCTACCCATTTTAATCCAGCTGAGATAGCTTTCATATGCTTTGGGATTGTGGTTTAACAATGAAGGACTCTGATAAGCCCTACATCTGACAAAAAAATTAAATTACTTCTCTACACATATAAACTTATTCATACACTAAGTGTTTGAGCTTCATAAACTGTTTCTAGTTCTCTGAATATCAGAAACATTTTAGGAATTTTCAAAGACTATCTTGATATTGCATCAACAGTTTAACTAACGGTATTTGCATAAAACAGCATCACAGTTGAAAGTAAATAATTAAGGTATGAGAACACATTTCAAAGAATAAAAAGGTGAAAACAGAAAACACAAGAATGGAAAACCCTTTAAAACTGTTTAGATTCTAGAGGGTCTAAAGTACAAAGGATTGTAGCCAAAGCCAATCCTAAAAACAGATTAAAACATTATTCATTATGTGTTTAAGAAAATTGATATTTTAGGTCCTTCATGGTTTTTGAAATACAGCTAAATTTAAAGCACCTTACTCCAGTTTAAAAACTTCAACTACAGGTATTTTTTTCCTTCCAGATTAATGAACTATAGGAAAGGGTTAACAGACATTTAGGAAACCTTAGCCTCACCTTTAAGGCAAAAATACAGTAATTAAAACGCTGGATTTTCAGTCCTGCAAGTTGAGTGTGGCTAATAGCTTTTCTAGTATAATTTAGGGTGAATGTTTTCACAGAGGTCCTTAGCTTGTGATTGATGGTCCTTTAGAGGAATCAGTAGTCATTAAGGTAAATTCAGTACCAATTTAAGACTTAGAGACTGCATTTCCTTCTCCTCTGTTAGATAACTAAATGAGGGTATCAATTGCAATCACTTTTTCTATAGATACAACAGGGTAACATTCTTCAGCAAAGATGAACCAAAATAGCCAGAACACTTTTTTCCTAAATTCCTTGAATCGATTGATTCTTTAATGGCAATCTCTCCACAGCCTTTTGACACTACAATTATTACAGAATGAACTAGGGATATTAAGAGAAAAGAGTAGTATTCTACCTTTTTTTTCTGTTTTAGTATCCCTATATTGATCAGGATCTTTTGGAAGAGCTAACCTTGGTTTAAAATCATTCAATAAGAAATAACCACAATAAGCAAGGAGGATGGAAACTGGAAACATTTAAAGAATAGCATGCTCTGACTATGTTATTAATAAAGAACTTCTCAAACACAGGATCAAATGCTATTATGTCAGAATCACAAGCACTTGAGACTAATTTAACATAACCTAACAGAACCCCAAAACCTTTCATAAATATGTGGTTACTACCCTTTTAAAAATGCAGATGTGAAATACAACACACACACAAAAATGCCAGATGAATTAATTTTCTGTAAAATACCATGTATGAGATTCTGCTACAGAAATTTGTACTTCTCTCTGTGGTTTTCTTTCAGGAGTACACAGGAACCTCCAGTAGTCACATGGCCCTTTTCATACTGCTATAAAATTTTTAGTTTCAAAATCCAGAAAGCTCTGGGAAATTAAAGAGCTTTTTCCTTAACTCAGTTGGCAACCAAACTCTGACTTGAACATGTAAGACTTTGTTTATCAAATTTGGTGTGAATATTGGTATGCTTCACTGCAGAAATATTAACGCTTGATAATACAGTACTACCCCATAGGAGAGAGGTATATCATATATGGTATTTACTTTGTCTTACATTTCCAAAGTCTAAAAAATTCTAAATTTCAAGACACATTTGCCACCAAGGGTTTCAGATAAAAAACTGTGGACCTATGTTTTCTATGTATAAACTTACTGTTGTTCTGCCTTAACTAGAACTTTACGACATACCTTTTATAGCATAATTAGTTTTATAATTTAGTTTCTAAGACCAGCATAAAATGTGTTCCTTTAAAATAAGCTGCCAAACTACATTATGTAAGTGCATAATGATTATAAAATAAACATTTATGTTCATGATAAATCTACCAAAAAAATGAGACTTCTAATATGCTGTGCAATAAACTAGTTAAACAAGGTTAACACCTAAATATATAAAACAAAACTTTTTCTTTGTATCAATTTCTCTAGTAGCTAGTGAACTCACTCTAAAAGTACTTTAAGAATCAAGTAGCTTATATTTAAATGGTAGTAAAAATTCCCTATGTAAATTACTTACCCCATTTCCTGTTTTACCAGCAACCAAGCAGCATGCTGCAGGCAATTTAGTCACACCCAGAAAGAAGAGAAAAGGGAAAAATGTTCATTGAAATTTGGTTCCCATATCATTACTAAAGTGCTTAAGTAATTTGCTAATCAAACTCTCCCCTGTAGAAGAGGAGTTACTGTTCAGAAGTGTGGCAATGACCTCAATCTCATTTAAAATCAGAAATGAGGTAAGATGCCTCATTTGCAGTGCTGGCTTGCTGCGGCCTAGGAATTCAAAAGGGGTATCCTCCTCCTCCCCACAAATTGATATTTCTCATGAATAAGTTATAAGTGTTTTTTTTAATATGGGTGATTCACATTTTTCTCTTAAAATCTCTTACTGTTTCATGGGGGAAAGCCCAAACTGAATGAGTACATACTATGTCCCCAAAACATAGATTTGAAGGACTCAGTTTTTTGTTTTTGTTTTTTTAATAGAGCTAACATTTTTAACTCAAATTAATGATATCCACATAAAAGTGTTTAGGAGTATAATGTACTAATGTATATAACTCACTTTGAAATATAACAAAAACTGAGATGTGTGGGTGGATAAATGGATAGGTGTCTTAAAAAAAAGCAAATATAGAAAAATAAGTGTAGAATCTAAGTGGGTATATGAGTGGTCACTGTACAATTCTTTCAATTTTAATATAGGTTTGACATTTTTCATAATAAAATGCTAGGGAAAATGTTCTAGGAAGGATTAATTTAAAAAACTGAAAAAGTTGCCTAAACGAAAACAATAACATTTACAATCACAATTGTTATAAAGATTTAGTGAAATTCATGTAAAATGCTTTGTATGCTAAGTGTGTGACACCAAGATTTCTCAGTTTGCCATTAGACTTCCATAGCTTTCACCTTAAAGAAAGGTAATATATGGCCTGCATCATATATACAGCATTTTGTGAACATGACAGAAGCATAAATGTGTTAAGTCAATAAAATACCACATGTAGTCTCCGCTTATACATGTCACAAAAATGGCCAGTCACACCCATTTTAAGACCTGGAGAGACGCTTTTGTTGTTCATATGTCCTTTTAAACTTCAAATGGCTGGGAGGGCACCAGAGACTTCTAAAGATTTAGGATCATTTAGAAACATTAGGTGCGTCACTTTGATCAGATATTAGCTAAGCAGAATAAATTAATCACTAGTTAGGTAAGAACTACAACTGTTCTGAGTGCCTAAATGTCCCATCAGCACCTTCCAATCTATTAGTTTGTTTACTTCACTACCTCAAACTAATATCATTTATAGTGCTGCAAGGCCCCTTCCCTCCTGCTTTCCATTTACTCAAGCTTTCTTTGAAAGTGTATGGTCATGGTGGAAATCACAAACTAAGGAGCTGGAAGACCTGACTTTAGGCTTTAGCAGATGTCTGGCACTCAGTTTCCTAGTGTGTAAAAAAAGAGAGTTAGACAAAGATGCCAACAAATTTGGAAAACTCAGCAGTGGCCACAGGACTGAAAAAGGTAAGTTTTCACTGCAGTTCCAAAGAATGCTCAAATTACCGCACAATTGTACTCATTTCACATGCCAGCAAGATCATGCTCAAAATCCTCCAAGCAAGGCTTCAACAATACATGAACTGAGAACTTACAGATGTACAAGCTGGATTTAGAAAAGGCAGAGGAACCAGAGATCAAATAACCAACATCTGCTGGATTATAGACAAAGCAAGAGAATTCCAAAAAAAAACCATCTACTTCTGTTTCATTGACTACACTAAAGCCTTTGACTGTGTGGATCACAACAAACTATGGAAAATTCTTCAAGAGATGGAAATACTAGACCACCTTACCTGCCTCCTGTGAAACCTGTATGCAGGTCAAGAAGTAACAATTAGAACTGAACATGGAACAATAGACTGGTTCAAAGTTGGGAAAGGAGTGCATCAAGGCTGTACATTGTCACCCTGTTTATTTAACTTCTATGCAGAGTACATCATGCAAAATGCTGGGCTGGATGAATCACAAGCTGAAATCAAGAAATCAAGATTACCAGAAGAAATATCAACAACCTCAGATATGCAGATGATACCACCCTTATGGCAGAAATCGAAGAGGAACAAAAGAGCTTTTTGATGAAGGTGAAAGAGGAGAGTGAAAAAGCTGGCTTAGAACTCAACATTCAGAAAACTAAGATCATGGAATCCAGTCCCATCACTTCATGGCATATAGATGGGGAAACAGTGAAAGACTTTGTTTTCTTAGGTTTCAAAATCACTGCAGATGGTGACTGCAGCCATGAAATTAGAAGACACTTGCTCCTTGGAAGAAAAGCTGTGACAAACCTAGACAGCATATTAAAAAGCAGAGACATTACTTTGCTGACAAAGGTTCATCTAGTCAAAGCCATGGTTTTTCCAGTAGTCATGTATGGATGTGAGAGCTGGACCATAAAGAAGACAGAGCACCGAAGATGCGTTTGAGCCTGTGGTGTTGGAGAAGACTCTCAAGAGTCTCTTGGACTGCAAGGAGATAATACCAGTCAATCCTAAAGGAAATAAATCCTGAATATTCATTGGTAGGACTGAAGCTGAAGCTCCAATACTTTGGCCACCCGATGTGAAGAACCGACTCATTGGAAAAGACCCTGATGCTGGGAAAGACAGAAGGCTGGAGAAAGGGATGCCAGAGGATGAAATGGTTGGATGGCAGGCTCAATGGACATGAGCTTGAGCAAGTTCCAGGACATGGTGAAGGATAGGAAAGCCTGGTGTGCTCCAGTCTATGGAGTTGCAAAGAATCGGACATGACTAAGCAACTGAACAACAACAAGACTAAAGATGACTGTAATTTAAACTTTTCTGGATGGCTAAAGAAAAGTTAGCCATCTGGATGTCCATTAATGGACATTAGTGGGTATACTGCTCTGTAACAGGGGCTACTAAGACTTCTAGGACTCTGAGATCATAGAAAAAATAAATAATGGTCTCCTAAAGTTGAAACCTTGGAGTCAATGTTACCCCACCTTTCTTCAGTCTCCATACTTTAAGAGATCAACAAATACCTATTTCCTCATCTATAAAGGGATATTAATATTCCCCTTGCAGAGATATTATAAGGATTTAATGAAATTATTTATGTAAAAACCAAGTAAGATTTCTGGCATGTACTTAATAAATGGTACTATTATTGTCATTTTTAAATTAAAACTTATCTGTAATTCAAAAATAATGAAATTATTACCCCTTTAAAGATTTATGAGACTTGATCCCTTTCCTTCACATCCCAGACTGCTCTACTGTAGGCAGTCCTGGAACCTCCCTCATCAATGAAACCCTCCTGGGTATCTACACTGTAGAGAACTATCTGTCCTTTTTTTCAGAGGACTCAGACTCTTCTGTCCTTTTTTAGTGACCTCTGTTCTCTATGGTCCCTTCCAGATGATGCCATCTAGTCTGTAATCTACTCTGCCATCCTCTGACTATAAAGTAGTGTAGGGTGGAGGTTGCCAAGGGAAACCAGATTACCTGTGTAACATGTTAAATTAAATCAAATGTCTTTAGTACCTGAAATTTGTTAAAGGGTTTTTCCTTCCTAATCCCCTGCAGGCTCCCTGTTCAACCATGCCATCAGGTTGGACTGAGCTAATCACACAGCAGGGGCTGGAAGGCTGAATCCCAAAGTAGTCAGTGTTGCTCAATTATTCAATTTTACCACGTGCTAATAATGTCATGGACCTGCTTCTGCTGAGGTAAAAGAAGTATATTCCTCCCCTTCAGGTAACCAAGATACTTTTAATAAATGCTCTATTCCTTAATCAGTGGAAAAAATTCATTCTCTGGAGTAAGAAATTTAATTCTTCCTCCCCAGTAGAACCATTTAAAGTTATCAAGTTTAATCAAATTTGATACCAAAGGCAGCAGGTCATCTCCTGAACACTCAGGACCCACAGAATTTAATCCTGGACTCAGCTTTGCTAAGTGGGGGAGTTAAATAACGTGCTTACTAAAGTGCTTATGCACTCTGGCAACGCACAGACACACAGACAGACACACACACACAAGCATATACCCGTACACATATCAAGGAAACTCTGCCGGGAATGGCTTTTAAGCTCAGAGTTCCAAGCAAACAATGAAAGTGGGTTATAGTAAGGCCAGGAATGGAGGCTGTTCAAGCAGAGGAGGCAGGAAGAAAGGAAGGAGAGATGGGGGGAGGCATTAAAAATGGCACTTGTCACATACAGATCAATGGAGAGCCCTACAGTCAATTAATCTTCAACACAGGAGGCAAGACTATAAAATGGGAAAAAGTCTCTTGAACAAGTGTTGCTGGAAAAGTTGGACTGCTGCATGTAAATCAATGAAGTCAGAACATTCCCTCACATCATGCATAAAAATAAACTCAAAATGGCTTAAAGACGTCAACATAAGACATCACAATATAAAATTCCTAGAAGAAAGAACAGGTAAAACGTGCTCTGATGTAAATTATTCAATGTTTTCTTAGGTCAGTCTCCGAAAGCAATAGAAATAAAAATAAACAAATGGAACCCAACCAAACCTACACGCTTTTGCACAGAAAAGGAAACCATAAACAAAATGAAAAGACTGGTAGAAGATATTTGCAAATAATGCAACTGAGGAGAGCTTAATCTCCAAAATATACAAACACCTCATACAACTCAACAACAACAACAAAAACCGCAAACAACTCAATTGGAAAATGGGCAATAGGCCTTCACAGACATTTCTCCAAAGAAAAGATACAGATGGCTGGTAGGCACATGAAAAGATGTTCAACATCACTAATTATTAGAGAAATGCAAGTCAAAACTACAATGAGACACCACCTCATGCTGGTCAGAATGACCGTCATGAAAAAGGAAACTCATTTTCTGAGACATATTCAAACTTGTTTGTCTACAAACAACAAACACTGGAGAGGATGTGGAGAAAAGGGAACTCTCCTGCACCATTATTGGGAATGCAAATAGTATAGTCACTGTGGAGAATAGAAGAGAGGTGCCTCGGAAAACTTAAAATAGGATCACCATGTGATCCAGCAATCCCACTTCTGAGTGTATACCTGGACAAAACTATCATTCAAAAGGGTACATGCATCCTTATGTTCAAAGCATCACTACTCACAATAGCCAACTCTTTGGGGTTGGCAAAGAGTTGGACATGACTGAGCAACTTCCACTTTCTTTACCAAATGAGCTATCAGGGAAGCCCCCAAATGGTAATACAACAGTAATAATGATTAACAAGATTAATAAAAATAGAAATACAGAGTGGTAGGGGCTGTGACAGGGAAATATTTTGAGGGGACATTTAAGGCATCCTCAGTTCAGTCTTGTTATTAAAATTATCAAGAAGTGACATCTAATCTGAGTTCTGAAGAATCAGGTATTGAGAATTACCTGTGTGAAGAGTGGAGAAAATACAATCTGAACAGGGAAAAACTGTTGTGCAAAGGCCACAGAGCATCAGGAAGCTCCTGGGAACTACGGGTTATTGGTCCCTAAAGAGCTGAGGATGTGTGGCTGCAAAGTACAAACGAGGAAACAGGATTAAAATGATAGAACTAGTGAACCCATGGTAAGGGGTTTAGATTTTACACTTAAGGCAAAATGGAGCCACAGAAGGATTTTAAGCAAGGGAGTAGCGTGATCATATTTGTCTTCAGGAATTCTCACTTGGGTTGTAATGTGAGTTAGAGGAAGAAGATGATAACTAAGGGAAATGAAGGCATTTGGTAAACTAAAGCAGTAATTCAAATAAGAAATCATATATATGGCAGTGGTGGGAGGACTGGAGAGGAGGAGGCAGCTTTTAGAGATAATGAAGACACAGATGGGCAGGACTTGGCGATTAACACTGATGTTGGGATTTCTAAATTACTACCAATGCCCTTAAAACTCTAAAGTCTTTTGAATCCTACACATCTCTTGGGCTCACTTATGACAGTAAGGATAATACAAATATAGACTTGTACCCTACAGATAAATGACAATAGCAGTGTGGGCAGCTAGAGGCATGACCCTCTGCTCTTCTCCACCCAGCACGCACACACACACAAACACACACACACACTCTCTCCCTCTCCCTCTTTCCCTCTCTCTCTCTCTCTCCCACTTACCTACCTCCAAGTCTCCTCACTACCATCACCTCCCGGCCACTCTTTTGTTCCCCAGAATCTCTGATGTCAGACCTGTGATGTAATGACTAACACAGTCTGGGTGTCTCTTTTGATAAATAGAAGATCTGCCTTTAGCCATGTTTAAAAACCCACCCCAATCCTCTACATTATCTTTATCTACAGGGTTGGGAAAAAAGAAAATGGAGCCAGATATATGACCTTCTCACTCCAACTTTTCCTACTACTGTTGGCAAAAAAAAACCCCTTTAGATAGCATTAAAAACACTGAACATTTTATTTGTGACAAAGCAAGAGGAAAAAAGCAAGGACAAATCAGCAAAGATAGAATGAATCTGCAAAGTCAAATTAGATACTGCTCTGTGCTGTGTGCTGTGCTTAGTCTCTCAGTCGCGTCTGACTCTTGGCAATCCCATGGATTGTAGCCCTCCAGGCTCTTCTGTCCATAGGGATTCTCCAGGCAAGAATACTAGAGAGGGTTGCCATGCCCTCCTCCAGGGAGGATCGTCCCAACCCAGGGACTGAATCCAGGTCTCCCACATTGTAGGAAGATTCTTTACCATCTGAGTCACCAGGGTACATCTCTACTGATACAGTTTCCAAGATCATTACTACTTCTGTTTTGTGAGTTTTAAGAAGAATTTGAGGGGAACTGGGGAAGAAAAAGGAGAATTTCCATTGCATTTTCCAATACTCTAGATAATTTTTGCTTACCTCTGAAGGATTTGATTGGAAATAATTACAAGAAAAAATTCTATAGGGGTGGGAAGGTGGAATAGAAGTAGAGGAGGAGAGAAGGAACCGGAAAACAGGGCAGCTGCAATGAATGAGGGCTCTGGGACAGATATAAAAACACGGTTCAGTTTTGTCCTTTGGTGTCATATGCTAATGAGGAGATAACCTGGCAACTGAATTTCAGGTAACTTTAGAGTTAAAGACATCAGTCAAATGGAGATAACAACAAATATCTGTTAGTAATTGGGTGCGGCTGAGGGTGCAAAGGTGTTTCCTCTTAGAATCTGATTTTAGAGAATTAGCATCCATTGACAGCCAGTTAGCATATGACACTGAAGGACAAGGCTGAACCTTATTTGTCTTTATATCTGTCCCCAAGCCTTCATTCATTGCAGCTGCTCTGTCTTTTCGGTTCCTTCTCTCCACCCCTACTTATGCTGGTTAATGTGAAGTGAACCTGCGGATTCAAGAGGCTTCAATTCCTCAACTAGCTCAGTTTCAACAGTCATAAATGCAATTTTATTTCAAAACAAATACCAAGAAAAACAGCTTTTTAAAAGTAAGTTTTAAGTTTGGGAATATTAAGGAGATAAACTAACTTGCTGATAACCTGTTAATTGTTGAAAAAGGTCTTCAATAAATAACTCAAGAACTCTATAAAGAGAATTATTTTAAAATTATTCCAGGGTCTTCCCTGGTGGTCTAGTGGTTGGGACTCTGGGCTTTTGCTTCCAAGGGCCTAGGTTCAATCCCTGGTCAGAGAACTAAGATCCTACAAGTTGATCAGTACAGCTGAAAAAAAAATTCAAATTAGGAAAATTACAAGACTGGAATCATTTCATATATTGAACCTGATTTGCACTAAATGTATTAATGTTCTTAGGGATAAAGATTTCTTTATTGCATTTTTAAAATTAACTTTTAGATATTACTTTTTAAATATACTAAAAGAATATTATCAAAATAATCAGACTTCTGGCTTCAAGGTAGTGGAAAACGGTCCTTTCTGCTCACTTCTCTGGAAAATCACTGCAAAATAAGGAGAAAGAGAAACAGAAAAAGACACTCCATCTACAATGAGACAAGAATACTCATCACCCCAACTCTCAATGTACAACAGAAAAGGATTGCAGAAGTGGAAAGTAGCAGAGCCCAGGAAGCTGATCCCTCAGTCTTGGCAAAGAGAGATACTAGCTCCTCCAAGCCTAGCAAAGCTGAGGACTGGAAACCTAAGACAACAGAGGGTGAAGTGTGGGCTAAAGAAGGCCTGTATAAAGAACAGATGGACCCCCACGTCCCTCCCTGACACCAACCAATAGGGGACTTATACTTTGGGAAATCAAACTAGAGGTGTCTACACTAAGAGCCCCTGGCAAAAGGACAGCTGGAGTGAAGCCCTACAAGGAAAATAGGAGGGGTCCATAAGAGCTTACAGTCTGAACAGAGAGAATGGCAGCCCCCTTACCTACCCTGCTCTGGCACTATGGCTGCCAAGCTTACACCTTTCTTGACAGGAGACTAGAGGGTTCTTCTCTGGACAAACTGGATGGTTTTTGAGGGAAATTTTTCAGATAATGTGATATGGTCCTTTCATATAAAAAGTCAATTTACTACCTGTTCTCTTCTAAAACTCAGTCAATAGGCACCACCATCCCACACATAACTTTCAATCACCTTTTAATGTTCTGTACTTAAATGAATGCACAGAGACCATAAATCGTTTGAAGAAAATCTCTAACATGAAAGGAAGAAACCAAAACATAAACACAAGTGGAAAGAATAGTGCACAAATTTCCATGTGCCCTTCAAGCCAGCCTCAAGTTATCAATATTTTGCTAAACATATTTTACCTATCTCTATTACCTTTTTCATTTAAGAGGGAGGTGAGCTGAAGTTACCATAAGTAAAATCTCAAATAATTTCACCTGTGAAGAACTCCCAATGGAAACATTTTTCAAAGTAATATTCTTTGTTATTTTAACTTACATTGAAACATTTCTGATGTCAATTTAAACATATGTAAGGGAGCACATGGTTTCTCAAACTTCTTTTGGGGCTGAAGAAGGGTACATAAGTAAAAAAGTTTGAAAAGCATGTGCTGAACCTTAGCATAGACAAACACCATTAGAAATGAAAAAGAGACTAGAATCACATATGTGGAGAAGGGTTTTTTTTTTCTCATGTTCTGTTTTTCCTCTCAGATAACATGTAAAAAGTACAGAATATACTGGTTTTAAAAAATATTTATTTATTTATTTGGCTGAGTTGGGTCTTAATTGCTCTGTGGCATGTTAGAGCTTAGTTCCAGAACCAGGGATCAAACTCATGTCCCCTGCATTGGAAGGTAGATTCTTAACCACTGGACCACCAGGGAAGTCCCTGGAATACACTGTTATTTATTGTGGAACATAATTTTCTCTTTCACTCTCTCTGTGTATATTATCTCAACCTCAAAGGTTTTTTGTTTTTCCAGCAAAGAAAAGAAGTATGGGGGCCCTTGGGGAGCAGAGGAGAAAGAAGGACCTCCTTCCTCCCTTTCCCCATTTCTTCCTCTTACTCTGATCACTGAATAGACATGAATTCCCATGGCTTCTGCTGGGAACCTGGGTAAGACATGCGGGATACGGTCCAGAGTGACCATCAGTTCAGTTCAGTTCAGTTCAGATGCTCAGTCGTGTCCAGCTCTTTGCAACCCCATGAATCGCAGCATGCCAGGCCTCCCTGTCCATCATCAACTCTCAGAGCTTGTTCAAACTTATGTCTGTCGAGTCGGTGATGCCATCCAACCCTCTCATCATCTGTCCTCCCTTCAATCTTTCCCAGCATCTGAGTCTTTTCCAATTAGTCAGTTCTTTGCATTAGGTGGCCAAAGTACTGGAGCTTCAGCTTCAGCATCAGTCCTTCCAATGAATATTCAGGACTGGTTTCCTTTAGGATTGACTGGTTTGATCTCCTTGTAGTCCAAGGGACTCTCAAGAGTCTTCTCCAACACCACAGCTCAAAAGCATCAATTCTTCAGTGCTCAGCTTTCTTTATGGTCCAACTCTCACATCTACATATGACTACTGGAAAAACCATAGCTTTGACTAGATGGACTTTGTCAGCAAAATAATGCCTCTGCTTTTTAGTATGCTGTCTAGGTTGGTCATAGCTTTTCTTCCAAGGAACAAGTGTCTTTTCATTTCATGGGTACAGTCACCATCTGCAGTGATTTTGGAGCCCAAGGAAATAAAACCTATCAGAGTTTCCATTGTTTCCCCATCTATTTGCCATGAGGTGATGGGACTGGATTCCATGATCTTAGTTTTTTTAATGTTGAGTTCTAAGCCAGCTTTTCTACTCTTTCACTTTCATTAAGAGGCTCTTTAGTTCCTCTTTACTTTCTGCCATAAGCGTGGTGTCATCTGCATATCTGAGGTTGATATTTATCAGTTTCTGTGGAGAAAACTAAAACAGGAAAGAGGAATGGAAGAAGAGCAATTTGCAAGTTTAAATAGGGTGGCAAGGGAAAGCCTCACTGAGAAGCAAAAAAAAAAAAAGAAGGTAAGGGAATAAGCCATACATATATCTGAGGGAGAAGTATTTTAGGCAAAGAGAACAGCAATGAAAAGATCTGGAGGCAGAAGTGCACCTGTTGTGTTCAATGTGGCTAGACCAGTCCGGGAAGAGAGCCAGTATCTAGTGATGAAGTCAAAGAACTAAGGGGCAGTGGTAGGCAGAGCCAGTATAGTATAATTCCTTTGCAGGTAATTAGGGGAATCTTATTTCACTCTGAACCAGATGGGGAGCCATGGAGGATAAACTAAGGAAGGACATGAACTGATTTACTTTTTAAAGCATGAGAGCAGGGACAGTTTTTAGGAGGCCACGATTAAAATCCAAGCAATTGCTTAACCTGCCTCTGGATAAAGGAAATTATCTTGGAGATACAAGATACAGCAAGAAGAAAGACTAGGGTTATTTCTAGGATCTCAATGCCTTTAAATTAAGCTGTCTGTTAATGGGCCAACAGTCCATGGCCCATTTGCTGGAAGTCAGTTGAGGCTTTACCAGCTAAAACCCTGTCCTAGGTCTTGGCCTGTAATCCTCTGCTTCACACTGTGCTGGATTATTCTCTTCCAAACAGGAGCTCCCAGAGTATAGTGGGCAGGCAGGAGGGACCAGACCCAGGCATCTCATCTGTGTCCTGCAGTACATTTCCACAGGCACTAGCCTCAGAGCCAGAGGCTTCTGGTCACCATGGATAAGAAGATGCAATAGTCCAGTGTGGTGGAAGTGGGGGAGAGGAAGTGTTAACTGAGGACAGACAGTTGACATGCATAGACTGCAGACCCCAGAAAACTACTGACCATGGGGCATAGTGGCCAAGACACTGTACACAGCAGCCTCAATCTAGGGGCTTTTCTGAAACCCTACCTTGGACAGAAGATGGGTTTCAAGAAGTCCAATGCAACTGTCAGAGGATGGGCTGACTTAGGATAACAGCTTCCCTGGGGGAACCTCCCATTATTCTCCCTGCTACATTTTGGAACTCTATGCCTTTAATCCAGGCTTAATCAGAAGCTGGCCATTTCACGTACCTAAATCAATTCTGTAAATTTGGCTTGTGGACCAAATCAGCCATAAAGAAGACCCAAAACATCAAGGGGGCCAGTTCTTCCATATACATTGGGGTTTTGCTCACAAGTACACATGAAGAAATACACAATGAGTACATAAAAAACAAAGATGCATGCACATATATGTGTGTACATGCAGATGCAAACATATATACAAACATATATACACACATTTATACAGCAGAATATTCTATTCAAAGAAGACTCCGAGAAAGAGTTGATGAGTATACACATTTTTCAAAAAAAATTGTTAAATCTAGATCAGTGATTCTCAAATAGTTTGGTTTCAGAGCTTTTTACAGTATTAAAAAATTTTGAGAACCCAATATAGCTTTTGTTTATGCTGGTTATATCTACCAATATTTATCATATTAGCAATTAAAACTATAAATTTTTAAAATATTAATCCCACAAAGAGTCAAACACGACTGAGCAACTGAACTGAACTGAATTCATCTAAAATTGATAAGAAAGTGATAAATCTACTACATGCTAACATAAATAACACTTTAAAAATACTATATTGTTCAAACAAAATAATTCAGTGAGAATAGTGGCAATGCAGTACATGTTTGCAATTTCTTTAGGATACATCTTAATAAAAGACATCTAGATTTTCATATCTGCTTTTATGTTCAATTTGCTTCAGTAGTATACATCATATAGCCTCTGGAAAACTCCACTGTATACTCTTGAGAGGATGAGAATGAAAATGGCAAATAATTATATATTACTATGAAAATACTTTTGACTTCATGAACCTCTTACAAGGGCCCTGAATAGTCCCTACACCACATTCTGAGTACTACTGATGTGACTGAAATAGACAATTTTGAAGGAAAATACAAATAATTAAAATCTGACTCAAGATGAATGAACAAAATCATATAGACTAATAACCTTTAACAGAATAAATTGAAAAAGTAATAAAGCTATCCCTTTAGTACTCCCTAAAACAGTTTGTTAAGTGTAGTTTATCAGAACTTCAAGAAACAGAAACAAATTACTTCCTTTTTGCTAAAATTTTCCAAGCACAAAAGAAAGCCTGATAATTAAATCCACAAGGATTATACAATCTAACATCCAAACCATAATCTAATATGTAATATACTTGCATAATTTAATACCCAAACCAAAGATAGCATTCAAATAGTAGATAAGAGGCTATTTCATTTACATATATATACATACAGACTTCCCAGATGGCAGTAGGGGTAAAGAACCCACCTGCCAATGCAGGAGACTTGGGTTTGATCCCTAGGTTGGGAAGATTCCCTGGAGGAAGGATCCTACTCTAACATTCTTGCCTGGAGAATCCCATGGACCGAGGAGTCTATTGGGCTATAGTCCACAGCATCACAAAGAGTCAGTCACATCAGTCGTGTCTGACCATGTGTGCGTGCATATATATAAAAATCCTAAATAAGATATCAATAAGTCAAATTTTTATTTAAATAAAATCAGCCTAAAAAATGTTATTTAGGAAAACAACAAAAGTTCAACATAAGAAAACCAATTCATTTACTTGACTACAATAATAGTTAGAAAGAAAAATATAATGACTATAAATACCCATTTTTGATTAAAACACTTACTAAACTTGAAATAGAAGCAAATTTCCTTAAATAGAGAAAGAATATGTATAAGAAAAGAGTTAACAATGTAATTACTACTAAAACTTCAGAAACATTCCTATTACTGAAGAGCAAGACAAGAGTCACTACTAGTATTACCATTATGTAACATGTTTCAGAGGTCCTAATCAAGTCTATGAGATAAGCACACACACAAACACACAGAGACGTATGTATCATATATACATAAGCAGTGAAAAAGAGTAGAAAAGTGATCATTACTTGCAAATAAAGTAATGGTATATTTAGATAATCAACCAAAAAAAAAAAAAACCACACTAGAATTTTTAATAGAGACTAGAAAATTGGGCAATTAAGACATACAAACATACACATATTGCTTTCCTAGTAACCAAACAGAAAATGTTATGAAAAAAGAAACCCTATTCAGATTGCCTTTAAATAAAAAATGAAAACATGCTTAAAAAAACAAAACACATAGGAATAAATTTATGAAATGTGAGAGGAAAATAAAAAAAATAATTTTAAGCCCAAAAGAAGAAATGTAGAGACATTTGCTCCTCGTTGAAAAGTTCCATAAAAATTAGAAACTTGAGTTTGCTGAATGACTATAAGTAAAGGTAAATAATAAATGACAGACCAGAAGAAAAACTGAATAAAGGATCAATAATGATATGTCCAAAGAGCTTTCACAAATCCGTTTTAAACAGCCAAATAATCAGAGATAAAAAGGAACCCCAATGATTAACACACATGCAAAAGAAATGTGAAACCTCACTTGAAAATTAAATAAGTGTAAATTAAAAAAAGAGAATTTTTACATGTAGTTTAGAATGTGAAAGAGTATGATATACCCAGTTTGGGTAAGGGTACAAGGGTGTAAGATACTGTTGTAAACTGGTAACATCTTGTGGGAGGGCAACTTAGAAATACTTGTCAAAATTTCAATTAATTCAAAGACAAGAGCTGCCCATTTTTAACGTAAACCTCATTTCCCATAAATATAATAGCTCATTTTAGAGGTGCTGTGATGACAGAATGAATGTTTTGTAAACTGTAAAATGCACACATGACACAGGCACCCGGCCACCCCATACACCATGACCCTGTTTTTGTTAATGAATTTTATTATAACTTGAAAAATAGATTATATGTCAAGGGATTAATATTGGAAGCTTTCTAAATGTGTTAAAGCAATGTACCCAAAACTTCAAACAAAATCTTTTCAAATACATGATAAACTTCTCTGATCTGGTAAGGTTTAGTGTGCCTACCACTTTTTCTCCCCAGGGACTTGCCTAAGTAGTATCAGAAGCAGGATAGGAAAGAGGTCAAAAAGTATCCTAGAAGATGGGACTGACATACATATACTACTGTGCATAAAACATAATTAATGAGAACCTACTGTTCAGCACAGAGAACTCTACTCAGTGATCTGTGGTGACCTAAATGGGAAGAAAATCTAAAAGAATAGATAGACGTATACGAAGAACTGATTCACTCTGCTGTACAGCAGAAACTAACACAACATTGTAAAGCAACTATACTCCAATTAAAAAAAATTTTTTTTAAGTATCCTAGAAAAAGCATGGGATTCTGAAATAGAACTGGGTTCAAGTTCTCTTCCTAGTCAGCAGCAAGTCATCTGGGGCAATTAAATGCCCTTTAGTTGCTTATTTCCTCATCTGTAAAATAGTCAGAATGCTGTTTCTCGTATAAATGAAAATTTAAATGAGATATTCTACCAAAATGTTAATTGTTGTTTTTATAATGCAGGTTTCCTAACTCAGTTTAGTAGTGCACATTAAACAAAAAAGGGAATTTCCTCAAGCCTTGCCCCTTCCAAACTTTCAGTTCTAGTTTTAGTCTAAAAGTTTAAGGAAGGTCATTTGTTGTGAATTTGTGTATGGAACAGCATCCGTACTGGACCAGTTTCTAGCTATGAATGCTGGTTAACAGGTATGCAAAATATAAAGGCAAATTACCAAGGCAGATCAAATCATACACCCAACAACAAAATGCAGTAAGTTCCTGGGGAAAGGAGAAAGGCAGGGGCCCTGGGACCTTAAATCCTGTCCAGTTTAAATCCTGTCAAAATCTTTATTAGGTGACCTTGTGTAGTATTTGGAAGGAAAGGGAGGGAGGCAGTGAGGGAGGTAAGAGAGACAGAAAGAGGGAGAAAGATGGAGACAATGAGAGAAACAGGAGGGAAAGGGAACCACAGATTCCTAAGAATAATTTAAGGAAGCCTATCTAATGGCAAGATCTAATGCCAAAGCTTTGGCATTTTGGCTGGGAAATTTCATGTGCATTTCTAGAATATGGCAGTGATGAGCTATTCATATACAACCACTAATTAATATAATATGATATAAAAATAGAAGGTACAATAACTAAAAAATTAAAAAGGCCTAAGTTCATGAGCTATCAAAAATTATTATTAAATACACGCATGAGTCTAATTGGTAATGAATTTTTTTCTACCCTTTACTTCCATCTACCACTCCTCCAATTCCAAAGAAAGGAAATGCCAAAGAATGCTCAAACTACTGCACAATTGCACTCATCTCACATGCTAGTAAAG
Source organism: Antilocapra americana (assembly GCA_007570785.1). Taxonomy (NCBI): domain Eukaryota; kingdom Metazoa; phylum Chordata; class Mammalia; order Artiodactyla; family Antilocapridae; genus Antilocapra; species Antilocapra americana. The sequence continues at coordinate 23,396,626 of ML664199.1, forward strand.
TAATGCTCAAAATTCTCCAAGCCAGGCTTTAGCAATACGTGAACTGTGAAATTCCAGATATTCAAGCTGGTTTTAGAAAAGGCAGAGGAACCAGAGATCAAATGGCCAAAATCCACTGGATCATCGAAAAAACAAGAGAGTTCCAGAAAAACATCGATTTCTGCTTTATTGACTATGCCAAAGCCTTTGACTGTGTGGATCACAATAAACTGTGGAAAGTTCTGAAAGAGATGGGAATACCAGACCATCTGACCTGTCTCTTGAGAAACCTGTATGCAGGTCAGGAAGCAACAGTTAGAACTGGACATGGAACAACAGACTAGTTTCAAATAGGAAAAGGAGTACGTCGAGGTTGTATATTGTCACCCTGCTTATTTAACTTATATACAGAGTACATCATGAGAAACGTTGGGCTGGAAGAAGCACAAGCTGGAATCAAGATTGTCGGGAGAAATATCAATAACCTCAGATATGCAGACGACACCACCCTTATGGCAGAAAGTGAAGAGGAACTAAAAACCCTCTTGATGAAACTGAAAGAGGAGAGTGAAGAAATTGGCTTAAAGCTCAACATTCAGAAAACTAAGATCATGACATCTGGTCCTATCACTTCATGGGAAACAATGGGGAAATAGTGTCAGACTTTATATTTTGGGGCTCCAAAATCACTGTAGATGGTGATTGCAGCCATGAAATTAAAAGATGCTTAGTCCTTGGAAGGAAAATTATGACCAACCTAGATAGCCTATTTAAAAGCAGAGACATTACTTTGCCAACAAAGGTCTGTCTAGTCAAGGCTATGGTTTTTCCAGTAGTCATGTATGGATGTGAGAGTTGGACAGTGAAAAAGGCTGAGCCCCGAAGAATTGACGCTTTTGAACTGTGGTGTTGGAAAACATTCTTGAGAGTCCCTTGGACAGCAAGAAGACCCAATCAGTCCATCCTAAAGCAGATCAGCCCTGGGTGTTCATTGGAAGGACTGATGTTGAGGCTGAAACTCTAATACTTTGGCCACCTCATGCGAAAAGTTGACTCATTGGAAAAGACCCTAATGCTGGGAAGGATTGGGGTCAGGAGAAGAAGGAAATGACAGAGGTTGAGATGGCTGCATGACATTACCAACTCGACTGACATGGGTTTAGGTTGACTCTGGGAGTTGGTGATGGACAGGGAGGCCTGGTGTGCTGCAATTCATGGGGTCGCAAAGACTCAGACACACTGAGCAACTGAACTGAACTGAACCACTCCTCCATTATATAAACTTAAAATATGCAAACATTGTAAGGATCACTATTGGGATGAGTCCTACTATTAACTCTCAAAAAAGAATATAAACTCTACCACAAATAATTTTTTGTGTGTATTTTCTCTAAATTTAATTGATAGATTTTCATTAGGGTTGTTATTGTATAAAAAAAGTATTTCTAACCTCACAGATGAAACAAACAGGACAGTACCCTCTGATCTTAGTAACTTGTTTAATGTAATAAATAAAAATAATGTAATATAATAATAATAAAAATTAAAATGAAACAAATGGAAAAATTACATTTTAAAAGTAAGCAAATATATTTGTATTTCTCTGTAAAGAAGAGCAAATTCAGGTATATACTTTTGCTAATTCTATAAAACAACAAGTAATGAGACTTGTACCAGAATAGGGACAGTGGGAGTGTAGTTGGAAATCTGGAAGTTGGAAAGCAGAGGAGTGGTAAGGGACAAAGACACATATACACACAAAAAAGCTGAATCCTAAACTGGCAGAATGGGAAGCTGATACTTGGTGACTAACAAAAGTTTGAGGAGTAAACACCACCATGGAATCCTTGAAGGAGGAAAAAGGAAGACTGACTAAAAATCTGTTTGAAAAAGAGGTAGACCCTCAAATCTCCCATACCACTCCATTCAGCCAGGTGAATTCCCCTCCCTAACTCCTGTAAAAGGCTAGTTATTTTTCCTGTAGAAGGTAAAATGAGGGTCTTTTCAATGTGGCTCATGAGTCAAATGAAGGAAAATGACACTAGATGGCAACTTGGATCTCCAGGGGATGAGGAACACTAGAAACAGTAAATTTGTGGTAAATATAATAGATAGGTGTCAGGTTTCCCAGGTGGCTCAGTGGTAAAGAATCTACCTGCCAATGCACGAGATGCAGGCTGGATCCCTGGGTTGAGAAGACCCCTGGAGGAGGAAATGGCAACCCACTCCAGTATTCTTGCCTGAGAAATCCCATGGACAGAGGAGTCTGGCATGCTACAGTCCACAGGGTCACAAAGAGTCAGACATGACTGAGCAGCTGAGCATATTGTTTGCATCTCTTCTTTTAAAGATACATTTTCAGGGTAAAAATTATAACACAGTATTGTAGGGTTAAAACATATATGGACATAACAAATATACAATAATAGCACTAAGAACAGTAAATAGAAATATAATGTTGTAGGATTACAATATTTACCTGATAGAGTTAGGATAAAGATGCTTATTATAGTCCTTAGAGCAAAGGCAGGAAAATTTTTACATAAAAGAGCAGAAAGCATATATCTTAGGCTTTGCAGAACATAGTCATCTAGCACCTAATCAACTCTGCTGTTGTTTAGTTGCTCAATTGTGTCTGACTCTTTGCAACCCCCTGGACTATAGCCCACCAGACTCCTCTGTCCATGGGATTTCCCAGGCAAGAATACTAGAATGGGTTGCCATTTCCTTCTCTAGGGGATCTTTCCCACCCAGGGATCAAACCTGCATCTCCTGTATTCACAGGTAGATTCTTTACCACTAAGCCACCAGGGAAGCCCACAATCAACTCTGCTATTATAGCACAAAAGAAAAAAAGCCTAAAATAAACTATCTAAGTTCCCAATTTGAGGAAACAAAAAATGAAGGACAATTAAAGCCAAAATAAGTAGAAGGAAGAAAACAATAGAGAACAGAAATCAATGAAATATAAACATATATAGAGTAAATCGATGAAATCAAATGCTGGCTCTTTGAACAAATCAATCACATTCATTGGTAAATCTCCAGCTGAACAGATCACAGAGGGAAAAAAGGGAAGACACAAATTACACTATCATGGAATAAAACATTAATCGATAAGGGAATATTACAAAAAACTTTATGACAATAAATCTGACAATTTAGATGAAACAAATTCCTCAAAAGATACAAAT